>BMAW01099391.1:0-120919 GCA_019974015.1 Nephila pilipes | reverse complement strand
CAGACAAAAAGAGCAAAGAAAAGTTCACTTTTGCTACATTGTCGATTACTCAAATGAAAATAAAATTAGTGTTAATTTTTGCTTATGATTATAATTTTTAGCAACAAACATTTAGATTTAATATATATAATGATAAACCCGATGTTATCGCTGCTTGTCTTCAGTTAAATTTCTTTCTCTTTTTGATGCTCTATTTTAACATCAGAATATTTACTAATTAACTTGCATGCGCTCAGTAAATTACAACTGTTTTTGTTTGGAAAAGTACTGTAAGCGATACTAGCATCCAAGCCTCTACTGATTGCAACAGCAGAATTCCGGACTTTCCGTTTCCTGGGTTATTTAAGACACGGTGACGAACAAAATTGTGTCATTGTTTTAGCAATACGTAACTTATATATATATATATATATACATAATATTAGCCATATATATATATATACACATAATATTAGCCTTAGTGTAAAAATTTAAGCAAAGTCTCTTTAATATAAAATATCTAAAATTTAAGATTTACAAAAAACCATAAGGGATCGCACGGTCGTTCAAGAAGCTGATTCAGATTTAGGATTGAAATTAGAAGTTAATTAGTTTATTGGATCCACCTTTACACCTCAGCTTTTTACTATACCAAAACTAGAGATCCCCATATCAAAATGATAAATATAAACACACCTACTAGTTAATATCAGATCATAATGAAAGCATACATAAGTATCAGGAAACTGATCTAAGTTACCGAGAAAAAAAATGTGGCTGGAGCTGACTCGCACATAATACACATAATTAAAATTGCAATAAAATATTGTTTTTTTTTTAATAGGTAATATTATTAATGCATTTCAAAAACTTGTTGCATATTATTTAGGCATTTAACTTTAAAACAAGAACAAAATACTCTACATTGTTTATATTTTAAAACACACACAGAAATCGTTTTTCTTTCTTATGCTCTTTATGAGCGAAGTATAAAAACAAAAATTAAAACAGAAGGAAAATAATTATTTTTGCTACAAAAAGAAAACATGCTAATTAATTTTTAAAGATTAAAGAAAAAAAATAAAACGGAAAGGAATAATGTAAGTTATATTTGCATGCCTAAAACATAAAAAAGAGAAATAGTAAAACATTACAAAACGAAACAATTATTTCACATGTTGCTTAAGAAAAATAATTCAAAATTATTACTCAATTTTTATAAGATATAAGTATTATGTAGGTCAATGCAGGCATGAACCTCAAAGAATCGTGCTCGTATCTGATTTGCCATTTATTCTGAGACCTAATCATTATTCCCCGATCGTAGAAAGAGAAATTAAGAGTCCAAAGTTGAGAATTTATTGAAAATTAGTTCAATTGAAGAAATCAATAGTTCCTATTCAGCTCCATTAACTTTAGCTTTTAAACTTGATGAAAGTGGAAGAAAAACTAGTCTAAACATAGATTTAAAAAAAATTGTATGATCTGTGGGAATTAGTTTCTAAATTATTACCATTCAGGAGTATGTCTTACTAGAAAAAGTATTATAAATGCTTAGTTTTGAGATAAATTATCCCAAACAGAAATTGTTTCTTCTTTAGGTTTACTTTCATTATATGGGCATATACCCCTTCATCCAAAAGATATTGGAAAACTTGTTTTCTGCTCAAATTTTGGCTTATATGACTGATGTATAATAAACTTTCTGCATTAAAGTAACTTGAAATTATTTCACCGATATTATTGTGTATTCCTCATCAGAAAATGAACATTGGTACCATCTTAAAAGAAACAAACAAAAAGAAAATTTGGAAACTTTTTTCAGAACAAAAATGTTTTCTTTTTAATTAAAATATTCTTAATGACGTGTCTTTTAAAATTAAAATTATATAGGATTCCATTTTAAAGTATTGTAAGTTCCTCTTAAAGATTAGCGTGTATTGCATTTACTAGTAAGTTTTTGCGCCTTTCATTTAATCGCTGTATTGGCAGCATTTCATGAACCTTTTTTCGCCTGGAATATAAAAACATTCGGCTCAATACAACACTCCTTTTCTCTGCTGACATTTGCAGGGTGAGCTAAGCAATCTCATGCACTGTACACACAAGTGCCCTCATATATATATATATATATATATATATATATATATGTATGTATGTATTAGAGGTGGCCATAGTGTTGTGGGGGAGCGGTGCGGTTTTTACTCGAATAAAATATATTTATGAAACAAAGTAAATTAAAACTACTCAATGTTCAAAAGTAATTAATTTATTTCATTTTACAAAGTTATTACTAAGCTTAAACTGAGAGATCAATGTCTAAAAGCAATTATTTGATTAAATTTACCTTGTTAGTTAGCCCATTGGCTATAGAATATTTCTCTCCTTCACCATAGTCGACCCAATATTTTCGATTTAATCTTAAGAAAATCAAAGAATTAGAAGAAATAGGATTAGATGAAAAAGAATCTAAATTCCACCTCAGAGAGGTATTTCTTACGGTGCTCCTTTTTCGTTCTACTGCGTAATTGAAGAAATCCCCAAAAACAATTGCTTGGGGGATGAGTAACGCGATCGATTGAGATAAATCAAATGTATTATATATGGTCCAAGAGATCTATTTCTCAGCTTTTCAAAGGCATATAGCATGTGGCCATTTATTGAAGGAGAGAAGGAAACACTCAGAAAAAGCTACAGTTGCTCAATCTGTCTCACAGCAAGGAATGTATTAATGGACTTGAAATGTGGGCCCGGCTACCAGCCGGCAGTGTGAGACAATGGATTTAGAAATTTTTTAATTTGATTAAAAAATATAAGAAAATAGTGTATACTAATTCTGTTAAAGATTCTGTAGAGAAGTTTTTTAAAAATTAGAATTGCTTGTGAATGTCTTACGTATGCTGTCTATCTTAGCATTAATGTTCCGAAAGTTTAGATGATGACTGTTGAGGGAGTAATGGGGCAATCCTGAGAACAAAAACTCACTGCGTTGAGTTTGTCGAGTCATGGGTTCAAGTCCTGATGCCACTAAAGACTCACCGCTTAGTGAGGCTGATGCACGCTGAAATTGTCATGGCTGTAATTCCTCCCTTAGACAATATGTGAAAGTTTGGAGAGGGATGTGCCAGTTTAGATGTCGTCCTCGTCACTTGAACGAGCTCATAATTACGAGATACGCAGCCAATTGTCACTTGTTACTTCTAAGTGCGACAATAATAAACAACAAGTAAAAAAAGAAACATGTTCGAAAGATCTCTATACGCTGAAAAATTATTGACATAATGTCCTTTTTTCAGGGGTGGGAATAAAAATTTCATTGTATGACCTAAAGTAACCGTTATTATGATCATTTCTAGAGCAATAATCTCGTTATTGAAGAAAAAACGTTTTGGAGAAAAATTCAAAGAATCGGGTTAGTTTGGGAGAAAGGAAGTGTAATGTGGGGAATTTTTACAATTTCCATTTGGCAACATTGAATAAGCAGCTCTTTCAAACATTCTTTTCTGAAAAGTGGCTTTATAAGCCAGCCTTCATACATATAAATATCAGACGGCAGAAAATCTGTGGCGATGCAGCATTTTTTTTTATTCCTTATGAAATGAATTTATAAAGATATTAAGAAATTGAGGGAAGGAATAGAAACAGCTTAAGAATATAATGATAATTATGAAGAGGATTCATCATAAGAAGTTAAAATAACTAAAAGGTTTAATTTTCAAAGCAAAAATGTTATTTTGATTTCGAAGAAAGGTCACTGAAATTACCTGATAAATATTTGTAAGAATTTTAAGTTGGAATATATCGGAAATAATTTTAAAAAGGCATGTGATTACTATCACGGCTTAAGGTAGAAGTTGGAAGCTCATAAATTGATAAAAGATAAGCGAATTAAATGTCTGCGCTAAATATAATTTTTATTTTAATACAAAAAAGTTCGTGTTATGGTATATCCTACATATTATTCCAAAGTGTGCTTTTTTATATAATGAATGGAATCGTTGAGAGTGTGCACCAATACTCTGGATGCGTTGATAAAACTTTTTACATACATTACCAAATTTTTAGTGTCTTCAATACTTCCCAAAAAATTAGTGCCAAAACCTTTGACATTTCTGATATTAAATTCTGGCTACAATTTATTTCAAAACAGTGAGGAAAAGTTTTAGTCAAAGTTAAGAGAACGTCTTCAATCAGAACTGCGGATTATTTCATTTTTTGAACAATTTATTTTCATATAATGCAGAATACATTCTGCACAGTTTTTGTAGAACATTACATTTTACGAGTCAAACCTTTTTATCTGAAGCTCTTACAACTGTGTTATTTATGTTTATTCAACGTCAATAAATGTTTAAAAAGATGTAAGAAAAATCTTTTCCATTTAAAATAAACTGGACAATGTAATTTTGATGGATTTAAACTACATAAAAATATAGTTTAGAATTTAGGCACACTTTTTTTTATTCAGCTATTATATCCTGTCTTTTTCAATTCCTACATTGATCTCTATATAATGTAAATAGAAAGATAAATCCTTTTTAATAAGATTGAAAATGACAGTTTTTAATTTGATATTTTGTTAAGAGAAATTAGTGTAAAAGAACTAAAATTTTAAAAAATCACTTTGCAGGTATTATCACTGAACTATGACATCTAATCCTAAGTCTTTCCGTATCTAATCATATGTTTTTTACAGAGTTTTAGGTGATCAAATTCTTATTTTAACCACTAAACTATTGATTAGATTATTTTAAATTGTGACTTGTCATACTTGATTGACATGTTATTTTGAAAAACTCAATACCTTAAATTAATCAAATGAGATAATCAACTATCAAAAACACGCATTTCAAATGTTTCTGTTACTAGGAAATGCAGATGTAAATTGTAACAAGAAAAACTATGCATAATTTTTTACTACCAAGAAATACAGTTATTGTCTAAGTAATAAAGATGCTTACAGATCACAATGTAGTTATCAAAGTAAAAATACATGGAAAACTGTGTCAGAACGATTCTGTATAGCAAATTTTCTGAGGTAATGTTGTGTTTATAAAATAAATTTTTGGAAGATTATATACAAAACGAATGAAAGAAAATGAAACATGAAATGAATATTGCTTAATTTCTGTGTGATTAAGATAATTTGCGAAGTCTTGAAACTCAGTGAAACCTTCCAGGTTTTTCATCCCTAAATGGAAACCCTCTACTTAAGTAGATCTACATTTCTCAAGTTCTTGTATCTCTTTTTTAAATAAACCGATTCCTACTGAAGTAAATCCATTATATTCAAATATAAATCCCTCTTCTCTACTCTGATAATTTTTGCACATTAACTCGTTTTTTAGTTGAATTTACATGTACTGGAATAAAATCAAAGGAAGTTCAAGCTTTCCGTATTTACCACATCTATATCTTAAATTTTAGCTAATTGGACAATTTAATTAAATCTGTTCCAATACCAAGTAACAGAGGATTAGGAGGGGTTATCGTAAAATTTAATTATTACTAAGAAATATCTGAGACATGTGGATAAAATTTATTCTGCATTGTAATTTATTCCTATGTACATAATGTTGTAAATTATAGCCATTAAAATTGATTAGTTTGATTTCTGGAAGTCATGGATTGAAGTAGCCCTCAGTGTGCAGAAGATAGAATTCAATGTGCTGAGTTTTACGATGAAGGTAAAAAAACGCTGAATGAAATGTATGATAGCCATGGCCATGATTTGGATGATGACCATGTAGAAAATTCTTAAGAATGATAAAATAAAAATCAAGCACCTATCTCGATTATTTTTAGTTACAATTAAATCTTCACGATATTCTAGGATATTAATAATAATTTTACAATACTGCAGGGTACTTTAATTTACGGCTTCTAAATTCCAAATTTTTTTTAAAAAATAATAGCTCCAATTTACAACAACACATGCATGAGGATAAATTAATATGCAGATTAAATTTAATCCAGAAATCTTAGTTATTTTTTAATTACAATTAAAAATTTATAATATCTCTTAATATACCCTTTAACTTTTTATACAATTTTGTATAGTTTTCTTCATATACTTTTACTGTCAAATATTAAATTAGATCCAACAGCTATTTTTTTTTCTTCTCATAATTTTTAATAAGATATTCGTCTGAATTGTATACATGCAGGACTTAACGTATGCAGTTGAAAAAAATAGTAAAGAATTATTCAAATTCATTTTAAAAATTTCTACTTAGAGATAAGAGTTTAATTTATACAGGTTAGATATTAGAAAGAAAATGTGTAGGTATGCTGAATGATACAGTCAAAGTTAAAAGTGATTTTATCGTTTACATTTGTATAATAGGAATAAGAGGGAAATATATTACACTTCATTTTTTTTCTGGAAGTAAGTTTGAGACATTAAAAAAAAATGTATTTATTTTTAATTATAGTGTACAAATAATTTAACTAAACAATTTAATCATGTTTGATTTAGTATACTTTCAAGATCTCTACGAAAACACTATACGCTTGCATGACTTTGTAGTTTTCCGTGTGATGATCATTCTGTATATGGATCTATTTATTGTCATCCATTGGTTAATTAACTTAAAATGAATTTGCTATGTATGATTACAAAAACATTTATTTCTTATATTAATGATTTTTAGAGCTTTGAAGATACTAACCAACTAACTTATCCTTGCATGTTTCAAATAAATTAGAAGCAGATAATTTAATTGAAATTATTAAAATATGGATGATATCTAATTAATCAATGAATGGCATCAGATTATTCATGTGCATTGTAAATGCTTTTAAGCTTTCAAATGAGAAATTGTTGCACCATATTAGAGATCAAAATTTCTTTTTTACCAAGCTACTTGTTCATTAGGATTCATTAATATCAATTTCTCCTTTCGCTATCTTTTTATTCGCTTGTTGAATTATTCTGTTTGAAGGATATTTTTTCCGAAAGTATTTGAAAGGTCCGTTTTAAGTAGGATTAAATTCATTAATTATTTTTTTTTGTAAATATCTTAATGTAGAAATACGTGTTAATTGAGTCCATTAATTCTTAATTTATTTATTAAGTACTTTTTAATTCTTGAGTCACGAAAATTAAATTAAATAAATGTTAGAATTTTGTAAGGAATTAGACTTCTTAGAAATTTAATATGACTTTTTACTTAATTTTAACTTTCAAAGTATTGCTTTTGTCACAAGATCTACGATTTTAATTTGCACTTTACGCACACACATGCATATATATATATATAATATTGTAGTTTGGCGCAGACTTAATTTAAGTGCACATTTACTTTAGACATAGACATAGGATACTCAAGGATATGATTCCTAAGTACTTCGGGACTTATATAGTTATTCAGCCAAAGATCGGGGTGTGGAAACCGAAAAAATAGTTTTTTTTTCTATTCGAAAAATTTTACAATATTTTTATTTTCTGTATAGGATTGAATGTTTTTTAAGACACTCTCTCTATTCATATACTCACTTAGTTCTACGTAACTCTTCAATTTTATAAAGGTAAATTAAGTATTTAATTCCTTCAAATATTAAGAACTTACGAACACGCTTATGAAAATGTATTATTTACGTTCAGTTCATTACAAATATTTCTTATTTCTTTTAGAAAGTTTGCTTGAAAACATAAATATATGTAAAATTAATTAATACTATGAAAATGGGAAGTATATAAGAATATGTTCTAATTTTTCTTATGTTTAACATAGTTGATAATAAACTAAGATATTGTTGACATCAAGCTTTCTCTTAGTTTAAAAGATGTACTAAATATTCTTTTATTCTAATATATTTCATATTCTGAGCAGCTTGCATCGTCGTATTTTTAGCTAAACGATATTATTGCACTTTATTTCATATAAGAACATTTTTTTTTTTGCTTTTATAATATTGCTATACAAATATATATCTATCAAAATATATGAAAGATCTCGCTCTCTCGAATCCCTTGTAACTCAGTTAATCCTGGCTTTTGTTCAGATTATAAAGTATAAGCTTACCAAATCATTCGTTCCGATTCAAGAACATCTCGATTTTAACAGAATCGACCCCAATTATTCTGATCTGAAGTCACTTCCAACTACTTTCAATATAATCGATTAATTATAATAATTCACTCCAATTTACAAACATCTATCAGCTTGTGGTTATCTCCTTTCTCTTTCTTTTCAATTCTATTTCGGTGATACACCACTATATCTTATTCAACTCACTACACTTTTTACTTTTATCTAATTTATCTAATCACGTTTCATTTGGTTGATAAGGAGTTGTGATTGTATGCAATTCAAATTACCAAAAAGTTCCCAAAGCTAGTGAAGAAAAAATATCGAATAGCCCAGCGTCACAAGTAGAACATTCGAACATTCTTCATTTAGTTTGTACTTAGCATCTTCAGACTGCGATTTTTTTTAGAATTCTCAGAAAAGCATAAGGAGAAAAATTCGCATCGAAATGAAATAGAAGAATTTGTTCGCAAATCGTTCCGATCACATTTGACTTCGTTTTGTCTGTCATACAGGTGTAAAAAATTCCCAATACTTTGGATGAAAGTGTAGATATATAAAAGGAGGATATACAGAAAAGTAAAATTGGCGAAAATTTGGTGATATTTCAAGAAAAATCTTTTTAAAAAATTCTCATTGAATCACGCATTTATAAATATATAACAAGAGATTACAACTTCTTAACGAAAGAACGTTAGGTCTTTATAAATAAGATGTATTTAAGAATTTCGTTAATGTTTCATCATCGCCAGTAAATAATGTTTCATGTGCATGTTATCATAGAGAATTAATTTATTCTGTTAAGATTCAAACAATGAAAAAATTAGCTAATATCTCACTTTTTAAGCAAACTGAAATCCACATTTCAATATTTTTAATAAAAGTGTGAGGGTATCAGGTATTCTCGGAATGTGTTCAACATACAGGATTTTAATGTCTCATAATACTTGCCTGAAAACTTTTAGGTCCGAAATTAAATTACCTATGCCAGAGTGCGTTTTCTGTAGATCTACTACGCTTCACTTTTCGCCTTGCTCCACATTTCGGTAATAAAATACTTTTATTGCCAACCGTAAGTCGTTTTTCTTGTGCGCTTAACTTTCTAAAGCTGTTGGCATCTCGGACACTGCTATAAAAAAACCGCTCAATAGCCAGTAAAACACCACTGCAACTTCTACCGTAGGAAAAGGATATTTCTAAAGGGACTCATCGCATGGTGCCTTTTGTAGAAATGGATTATGCAGTTGAGAAGATGGGGGGTATCAGCAGGAAATGAAAGCAAATGACGTCATAATGACGTGCCATCACTACATTTCCGGAGCGATGTATGACGTAGTGAGCCTCAGCGTTAGACGTCATTTGACAAATAAATGTTAAGAAAAGTCAGTGGGGAGGAGAATTTCCGCTTCCGGTTTTGCAATTATGGCCCCAAATATAAATTACCTTGAGAAAATTAATGAGAATTTTATTGTTTATTTCCTGTTTGTATGAATTGAGGGAAGAAATTGAAATGCAGAAAAGATAATTAAGATTTTTTACTCCCCTAATTGTAGATTTTTTTCTAATTTTATTCATTTGTGTATGATTTTCTAATGAAAAAAATGTTATGGTTCAGAATTTAAATCAGCAAACTCGTTTCATTTGCTAGCAAAGTATTTAACAGATTCTCCCGGTGTTTATGAATCTCTATTTTTGTCTTTTAAATGAATATTTTAGAAATATTTAGAAAATGTATATTGTGATCATTACCTCCATGTTAGAACGCATATTTTATTGTTGAATTATTTAATACTGAAGCATGTATATATATATATATATATAATTAAGGCTCCCATGACTTACCGGCCATTTTGACTTAATGAAAACGATGTGTAAATCCTATGGAATTTCTACTACTATTTTCCCATTTTTAATATTTTATCTATTTGCATCCTAGAAAGTGCATTTGATAGAGCAAAAAAGTAATGAAAGCTTTTTTCGCAATTACATTTCCTTACCGATGTTTCAAAATATTTTATAATATTTGTAAAGAATGAAAACAGAGAAATGAATCATTAAAACAAGAGTAAAAATATTTTTAAAAATTGGAGGGAAAAAGTAATTCCACAGAAATCTTCTTTACTTTTTGATCTTTTAGATACACTTTTTTTTGCATTCAAATACACTGGCGTAAGAAATTAAGAGAGTTTTCATATTTTATCTACGATCTCCAGAGCTACTGGACAGATTTTAATAAAATTTGGTGTTAACATAGTTTGATATAATACAAACAAAATAAACATTCAACATTTATAATAGACACACATGTTTGCGCGCAACAATCGCGAGAGTCTGAAGGTCTGAAACAGTGGTTGCAGAATACACAAAAGAAATGGGTTAATAGCGGGTATGATCCCCTCTTACAGTTATACACGCTTTGTAGCGTGATGTCGTACTTTAAATAAGGCAGTTTAACAGTATCTGAGGAAAATGATCCCACTCATTCACCAACGCTATTTTCAGTTCCTGGATGGTTATCGGAGGGGGGTTGCGAGTTGCAATTGCCCTCCCCAGAGCGTCCCAGACATGCTCTATATGATTGAGGTCTGGAGACCTGGCTGACCAATCCATCCGGCGAATATCCTCACTGTCGAGAAATTCGTCGACCAGAAGAGCTCTAAGTGGCCTCACGTTATCGTCCATTAAGATGAACTCTGGGCCCACTGCACCCCGGAAAGGGTGAACATAGGGCTCCAAGACCTCATCCCTATACCTCACACCAGTCACATAGCCTCTGTCAAAGACGTGAAGAGGTGTGCGGCCATCCAACATGATGCCTGCCCAGACCATTACACCGCCACTGCCATAATCTTCGATTTCGAGAACATTGGAAGGTAGGTAAGGGGTCCCTGGCTCTCTCTATATGAAAGTACGATATGGATTCTAGTTTTCTCTATTTTTTACCCTTCATCTTGTCAATCATTCGTTCCTCTTCTTCAAACATCCAGATTATAGTTACACCTAATTTGGCTCTTGCGCCATTAAATTTCACCATCACTTACTCATTTTATATACAACAAAAAAAAATATTTGGGGTAGCATTAATGAAAATTCTCCGAGGAGGTAAATGGGAAAAACAAGAATGTCAAGAATCAAGAGTAATTTCTGCATTATTTTGCTCCCGCAATCCCATTGTTTCCCCCCGTATGAACATTACACATGAACAAAGACAAATTTAGTAAAGAAGAGAAAATATTAGATTACAAATCTTAACCTAGAAGTAAATACGCACCTTCACATAATTAAATTTAATCAAAAATTAATTCACGCTTTCTTTTAAAGGATTTCTACAGTATACAGACTGATGTCATTTTCCAGAAAAGACTATTTTATTAGGAAATGGAGGTAATTTACAAGAAATAAACAACTTAATATCTTCATTTTACTGTGTCAGAGTAAAATTTCGTGTATAATAAGTAATGAATTTTCAATTATATAAACTAATTCACGTAATTTTGTATATATAATACACAGGATTAAAATATTTTTATTTATCTTTTCCACAATATTTTGGTGGCCGCGGTAGCCTAATGGTCATGGTTTTGGACTCGTGTCTGGTGGTTTCCGTTGAGTGGCGGGTTCGAGCCTTGGCCTCTAAGGACCCACAGTGTAGCCGTGGCTGATGCACGTTAAATCTGTCAGGGCCCAATGTCCTCCCGTGGCGTGGTGTGGAAATTAGGAGAGAGAAGTGCTAGTTCAGGTGTCATCCTCGTCACTTGACCGAGGTTCAAAATTGCGAGGTCCGTCGCCAATAGCCCTCGTGTTGCTTCTAGTGCGACGTTAATAAAAAAGCTTCACAATATTCTGTTTTACCACAGTCTTATATTTATTAGATTATGTATATTTTCTTACTATTTTAAAATATCTGTGACATCTCGTATATGTGAGGGAAAACATTTCAACCAGTTCAATAAATATATTAAAAGCTATATGAATATCTCGAATGGAAATAAAGAATACAATAAAGTTTACCAGCTCGCAATTGAATAACCCATTTTTTACGCATTCCCATTCGAATTTGCTCAAACAATCAATACAATAAAAACAAAGCTCACATCATTTAAAATAACTTCCTCGCTGTGTTGGATAAATGAAAATCTTCGCATTTTATTCCGTAGAATTCCTCTCGACATTAAACATAAGAGGCTCTCTCAATTCTCATTTACTTGCCTAAAATAAATCTCTTCAATCCAGATTTTCACAGTGATAACTTAATAAAAAAGAAAATATATAGCCAAACAACGCGCCTAACTGAAACACAAAACTCCTTTCAGTTCTTATATTTATCTTTTTTCCCCATTAGACTTCCACAACTTATATATCTTTCACAATGTAGCCAACATCGTATACGTTGCCTCCATCCTATTTATCCTGCATATAAGCTAGATAATATTATTCCCAGGATGTTCAGGATTTACACGGAGCGCGTCTTTTGTCTTTCTGGATTAAAAAGAAGCACACCCTCCTTTGTGCTTTTGTCGCCGTTTCACTCATTTAGAAACTAATTTGCATATTTTATGAGGAAGCGTGCTTTGTTTTCTTCATTTCGTTTGTGTGAAATGGCACTTGGGTCCTTGTAGCCTCAGTTGAGTGTTAGAGAAAATAGCATTTTCGCTTGTGATCCGTTAATTCGTAATATCGCCAATGCTTGTCGGAAAATATTACATTGTATAAGATTATTGTTTGAAGAATAATGGAATAGTAGTAGAATAGCGTGGAGTGAATAGAGGCGGATGTTTCGCGAAAATGAAAGGGAAAAAAAAAAGGTCGCGAAAATGAATTTTATTATTTTATTTTGTAGATTCAGTTTAAAAATTAAATCTTGATGGATGTTAACAAAAGTCTTTGTTAGTAAGTTGAACTTTATTCAAGTATGAATAAAAGATGGCAGATTTGAATATTTTGCTAATGCAGGAATTCAATTCTTATTCAAAAAAAAATTTAATTTTTTTAAAAAAAATTATCGAATCAAATTTGTAATTTTATTAGATCACGTGATATTGAAGCATTGAATTTTATTCATGTTTATTTTTTGTCTCCTCGGGGGCTTATATTCCCAAGGTAAAAGCAATATTCATAGCTTCCTGATTTCAGAGTAATTTTTCCTTTTTCCCATTGGATTTAACATTTTTGGTAATCATGGGAAACGCGACCTTCAAATGCCTTAACGATATTTTTCTATTTTCAATCCGTCCAATACTTACCTTTCTCTTCATTCGTTCTCTTATGCTTGGATCATACGTATTTACACTATGCGACTGTGAAAATGCAACACCATGAACGCATATCAAGAAAAATATTCATAGAATAGACACAGTGCACTGAATCATGCAAATGATGTGAAGTGTGTTGCATTCAGGAACAGGTGAACCAAAATATAAGAGAAAGAATTCACAAAGTCGACAATCGTTCTGTCGTTCAGAATAATCTTCTTTCAAATTGTTTTTCGGTCACAGAGGTATGTTAAGTACTGAAAATACCAGAACGCCGAATATCGAGGCATTTCCAAAACACAGACGAGTACTCAAGGAGTATGGTGATCGATCTGAGAACATTAGCTTATGCCTGAGCCGAATGGCAACGGGCAAGAATCCACACCATCCACCGTCCACCGGCTGTGGCAAACGTGGTCGCAAGAAGATAATAGGGCAAGTTCCAGGGATGACGGTATTCCCAACGTGACGTCAGCACTCGTAGACCGACGCATCTGCATGCTTGCGAAGGAGACCCCACAAGCCACTCGCATCGACATTTTTCTGCAGATGCAGGACACTCTGGATGATACCACGCCAAACAGGACCATTATTCGTTTATTGGCATCAGGGGGCCTACATTCATGGCGTCCGTTAAGAAAGTTGAAATTGAGTTAAGAGCGCTGGTGCCTTTGCTTACAATGGTGTCCAGGATAGAGGCACGTGAATTCCGAAGTGGCATAATATAGTGTTTTCAGTTGAGTCACGCTTTTGTTCAAGCAATGATAGCCACAGTCTGCCAGAGACCTCGTGATAGGCTCAATCAGGCCGCAACTGGGAAACGCCATGCCACGCGATAACATAGCATCGCGGATTGCTGCGACATTGTCTACTATTGCGGATCATCAAAGTACGTATTGCTTACGGTATGACGTTCCAAAGATACTTAGATGACGTGTTCCATCTGGTGACATTTACCTTTCTTTAGTGGATGCCGAATGCCATTTAAAAATAAGATATCACCAGATATCACATCCCTGGCCACCTGTTTCACTGGATCTCTCACCAATCAAACATGTTTGGGACGTGATTGGACGACGTTTGCGTAGGTTGCCACCGAAGCATTCAGAAGACGAACTGTGGCAAATGGTTAAGAGAAAATGGACGGTTATCCCTCTAGAAACAATACGCACATTCTTTGAGCCTGTATCTAGACATATTACTTAATGAATTAACGCCAAGGGTGGTCCAACAAATTACTGAGCATACTGTATATTAACGCTATTTACAAATGTATCATGTCTTAAAAAGCATTATTTTATGTTCGTTACTGTGTTTAAATTTTTGCCGATTTCCTTCACTTTCTGCGCATGTGTTCTAAATTTTGCATTTTCACTGTCAGGGAGTGTATTTAATAATTATTTACATCTTGATCTTTATCACTAGTACATTCCCGTATGCTTGTGTATCAAACATACGCTACCGTGTATATGGTTCTTGCTTCAAAGAAATCAACCATTTTCCCATGGAAACTGAAATTATGTGTATGTATAACATTGAGCTGTGATGGAATTTCAATTAAACAAATGTGCATTTAATTTGTTTAAAATTAAATTTAGAGCTAATTCATAATAAGTGCTCTCATAATCTAATGTACACATACGCCCAACCGCCCGCACACACACATACACTCACGTCTAACTTCCACACCACTTCAACTGCCCTGTCTTGCATTGGATACATTGTTGTTAATCTCTGAGTAGTTTAAAATAAATCTGAAAATACATTTTTATGTGAATAATTTTGGTTCAGTGCAAAGACTGTTCATGTTATTCCATACAGCAATTCAGAAGCCGAACGAAACAAAAATTTAAAGAGATATTGACATATAATTGAGAATCATAGCACCCCAGAAGTTTTTTTAAAAAATAATTGTAAATGAGTTGAAATAACCATATATATGCATTTTCACCAAACATTACGTCAACTGCTTTATTGACAAGACTGCGTTACTTGTAGTCACTACTTTGATGGATGTCAATGACTTAAGTGACAAAGGATACAGATTTGATATGGGTATCTATGAATCCGCTCTTAGCAGTGTCTTTGACTACCGAATTTGATAAGATTTCTATCCTGGAGCAGTTATTATGTGCCTTTGACTTATGCCTTTATTTTGTTGCGACTTGTGGAAAAGCGGCAAGCTCATGAGGTCTCCCACAAGGCACAAAAATAATAGCAACTAAACTAGAAATTGTTGGCTATAAATCTGGATATTCGTTCAAACGACAATCCAATTTTTGTCCATAATTAACAACGTAATAGTTTACAATCGGAAATTATTGACAAAACTGTTATGACAAGCAATTTTCTTAGCTGAGAGATCAAATAAAGTAAAAGATGGTTGAACCAAAACTTGAAAGAGAGCTGTTACATACATGAAATTCAAGAGATTTCACGATGAGTTTGGGAGTATTGCGTCTCTATTTTTCTGTAATATATTTTTACCAGTTATACTCGTATCTTAACGATCATAAGAATAAATATTAGTCGCTCCTGATGGATGCATTTTGCTCATCATTTTACTCATTTTATTTCATATATTACCAACTTATTAAAACTCTTCGTTAATTATCGAAATTTTGTGTATTGAAGATTATTCTTGCGTATATTTTGTTTTATGAAATATGTCCGTATTTTATAATTATTTTTTATATGTTACAATATGTATTATTCTTTTTTTAATCCATCCTTAATTTTTATCATTAGGAAATATAATAAAACTTTTTAATGTAACTTCTATTATAATTTAAGCTACATTGGATATAATATATATTATGATGCTAAATTTGAGGAAATATTGGATCTGATAAGTTTTTAAATCAAAATTAACGACTAATTAATCAAAATTAACGAATTAACTCTAGCTCAAGTATTATATGTAGAGGGAATTCTCTTCTTCAAAATCTAACAGAGAAAAAAAAGTTATTAAAATTAGAATTAAATCTAGTCAATTTGAAAATGTTCACTAATTATAAACTGGAGCCAGAAATTAACGAAGCATGAATCAATTAATGTATTTTTGAGGAAGAAGTTGAAAAAAAATTAACTAACGATTACATTAGATTTTATTTTGAGATGCAAAATGTATCTTTATTCATCACTAAACATCGAAATTATTCCAATTTTAAATTCTTATTGTGAAACCAAACAGTATTTGATCATTTTACTACCATTTTTATATTTCATAGAACTTAAAAGATACTTTTGAATACCTCTAATTCAATGCACCTCATTGGATTTACTGAAATATTTTCCAATTAAGTCATTCTTTTCATTTGAAAATGGGAAAATCAACGATGCTTAGAGGGAAGCAATTAGTTTCCATTTATTCGATTCAGAAAACGTTCCTTTTTGTGTTATCTCCCAACAAGTAAAGAACTAATGATGATATTGACTGATGTATCAAGATACATAACAATCTGTTATAAGAAAGAAATTCGAATTATTAAACGTTGCTCATAAATTTCTTACGAACCATAAGAAATTATGTGAAAGAGAAACAAATTACTACTTATTTTTCTACATCAAAGATTTGCATATTATTAACTAGAAACAACATAATTCACTACAATAGTAATGGAATATTTTTAGCGTTTTGTAAATCACTGAACTATCTTAAATTTCTTTATTTGTAAGAGAAAGAGAACTTTGCTTTTTAAAAAGTTATTAATATTTCTTGTTTTTTATGTATCTTTTCAAGAAAAGATCAGTTTTATATGTTAAAATACATTTTATTTGTATGTTTCAAAGTAACATACTCGTATATTTTGGTTGATTGCATTATTGAAGAGTTAGGTACAAATAATTTTACATCCATTAAATATGTGTTTAAAAATAATTTCAAATGAAAACGCACTAGCTTTTGCATTGTCAGACAAATTAAAATTGATTGTTGATTAGGTTGCATCTAAGAAAAAATTAATAAAAGCCTTTTAGTGAAAAATATGTGCGCAATCGTAACAACGACGGAGAAAAATTAAGAGCACTTCATTCCTGATCTAGTTTTAATATGTTACATATTACATTGATTTGTCTTGAATAATGAAAAGAATGTAAATGAATAATTTTCATCTTCAAATGTAAAAAAATTGAAAATTTTAAATAAAACTTATAATGAATTTCAAATGCTCTACTTGACCATAATTAAAGCTATAATGTTTTAAAAAAATACCATATTAGCTATAAATGCTGGTTTATGAAATAACACTAAGATAAATGATCCATGATTGTTAGTAAAAATCTAAATTATTAATTCCACATTTCACCTTATTCAAAGTTTCATTCTAATACATGCATGTTTTATTACATAATTTTCAAAACAAAAATTATTTAGGGCATTGTTTGCATTTTTAATTAATATAATAAACTTTGATTTTTTCAAATTCAGCAAACGTTGAATTTGAAGAAAAAGTTAAATAAGCATTTTGGAGTATAAATAAATAGTAATAAATTAAATTTGCAGATTTTATATTATGCACAATTATCAGAGCTGTAGTATTAAATAATTATTTCACTTTGAAAGACATAACAATGTTCTATACTTGTACATACCATATAACCAGGAGCGTATCGAGAAAGTTTTCATGCCCGAAAGAGGGGGAGGGGTCTCCTACTTCAACTTGTATCTCAAAATTAATTTTCAATTTCATTGTTTATTTTCTAGGTAAAAAGAATATTTGTGTGGAGTACGGGACTTCGAATATTATCTTTCTTTTTTTTGAAAAAAAAAAATGTGACATAAAAAGTTTCTATTTCAAAATTTCAGTTCACAGCAATCTCTACCGGGAGAGGGTTCATAACTCCCATACCCCCCTCCCGGCACTTCACCACTGCTTACAATCATACCACAATCAAAGCGAAACTGTTAGGATATTTTCTTCTTGTAGATATAAACCTTAAAATGGATAAATACTACAAATTAAACAATAATTATCTGTAAAAATTATATTTAACTACAACATTCTTTTATAAACAACAGCTAGGCACAAAAAAGTTCCATTTTGTTTGCATAGATTTAGTAGATCCATTATGATATATATTTGTTGTAGATAATTACAAATATTTTTATATAACTTTATTTCATATGTTTTTGTGTTTATTAATAGATATAAAACTTTTACACCTTTTATTACTACCCCAATCTTTTTCTTGATCCCGTACTCCTATCTCCAATCCATTTTCTTATTTGTATAAGCTATGTTAAGTTCTTAAAATTTTAGAAGAAAAAAAACCCAAAAGAAAACGTAGAAAATTATAAAAGTATTTTAATTACAAATTTATAATGCTTTACATCTATTATTTTTCACAATTTTTTTTATGACAAACAATTTTTACAGCATGCATTTACATGATTGCGGCAATAAATAGAGGTATTCATGAAATTAGGTTTCGATCTCTCTTTGGGTCGCATTCTTTGCATCTTCCTTTCTCAGGTGTTCTGATATTTTTTGGTTTTCTCCTTGCCGCAACTGCCAATTTCTTCTTTATTGTTACTGGGATATTCGTTTCCAAACAATAGTTCTATTAGATTTGTATGCTGTTTTTCCAAATTCATTTGGAAAAAGACAACATCTGTATAGTTTGTCTTAATTGTAATAAGAATTTACTTACACAAATATATAGAATACTGTGTCTATTAAATTAATATGTGATATTATATGCTATTGCATTTTTATCCTGGTGAGTTATATCGTAGAATAAACACAAAGACCATCTCGTAGTTTCTTTTTCCATGTTCTTGCGGCAGCTTATTTGTCAATAATATCAGTTCCATCCAATGATAACTGAAATTTTGGCCACATAGTACATAATTGAAAGAATAATCTATCAATTATTTTTGGTATAAATGAAACAAGTTAATATCGGTTTGAAACCAAATAGCGAGGAAAATATTTTTTTATCACGGGGCGTCTATCCAGGGTTATTTGAAATGCAGATGATTTAAAAGGATATATATATATATATATATATGTGTGTGTGTGTGTGTATTAGTAAAATAGTTCGATCACACCCACATAGTTAAAGGACATTTTCTTTTCTTTCCCCCCTTTTTTTGTTAAAAGGGAAAAACGGTTCTCAAGTCTAAAGATGTTAAGTTAATACAATTCGTTTATTCGAAGAATACATTAAAATATGGTTGTTTATTAACATCACACTGAGAAGCAACACGAAAATGAAGATAAACTTCATATTTTTGAATATCGTTCAAGTAACAAAGATGACACCTGAGCTGTCACCTCTCTCTACAAACTTCCACAACATGTCTTAGGAGGACTTTGAACCTCGGCATATTTAACGTGCTTAAGAGCCAGCTGCACGTCGAGTCTTTAGTAGCATCAAGGTTCGCACCTGATGTGCACCATGACTCGACAAAAACTGTTGGCCAGGGTCATGAACACTACGCCACCGCTGCCACGGAAGGTTTTATAAGTAAGATGTCATAATTAAACCATGAGAGCTATCTTGAAATAAATTTACAAAAATAGATTGATTTGTCCCATTCAGGGTAAGAAAGTTAACATATTGCTCTTTTTCCTCTTAGAGGCATTTCACATGCCTTAAATAGTTAATTACCGGGAGTCGGAATATATAATATTTAAATACGAAGAGAAAATATACATAATAATAACATGCTCTCATTAATTTGTGATACTCAATCTTATGCATTAAGTTATTTCTCTACGTAAGATTTTTTTTTTTCATTTTGTATCATATATTCTACACTCATCGATGTAATTTTCAATACCTTTAGTGTTCATGCATATTTGGTAAAATCTAAATTGAAATGCGTTTTTATAGTTAAGTTTAAAATGGCATTCTTTGAGGAAATTGTATTTCTTCTTAAACAGGATAATCCACGGCCACCAATGTAATTTTTTTTGGATTCATCATGTTCAACTGGCTTAGGATAACTTCCAACTTCGGTAATTATCTAAATGTAACGGTCGGGTATCTCCCTTTTTTTTTTGTTAAATTTAGAAGTTATACTGTTCACCTGATATTATACACTCACAGGGAAATTTAACAATTGTATACATAGACTGCTCTACAGATAAAAACTTTAATAAAGGAAGTTTCCATATTCTTTTTATTTTTTTTTTCAGATAGAGGAATAATTTTTCAAAACATTATTATCAGTTTTATTACCTCAAACTTTAATAGAGAATTCCTTGCAATCAAGAAGACTCTCTGCCTTTACCCAATGAACTCGGCCATGCGTTCTACTAACGGAATGGCTATTTCTCAGACAAAAAAATATATTGTAGAAGCAATTAAAATTTGTATGTGGGACTAAGAAAAGACTTTTCTGCTAACCTCTAAAGAAACTCCAAATTACAGACATTAACTGCTCCAGATGAATAAAATCGGTAATAACAATTATCATCAGAAGGATATGAAAATTCACCCTGCCAATTGTAAACATTGCCTGGATACTTCATTGATACCAGAGCGTATTATAACTACGGAACAATCTTACAAATCCTTTATGAACCTGACAAGCAACTTGCATTCTTAATGCCATGAGGAATCTATCTACAACACTATGGCACCTAATCTGGAAGCTGCCTCCATTCATGACTCTGAGACTGTCTAAAGTTTACTCTGCATTAAAACAATCTCATGCTAAAACTTATTTTTTCCGCTTAAGTTGAGAACCGATGAAATCATTTGATGAAATACAAATAATTTATTTTCTTTATCTTGAGGGAATCCAACTTCCTAACAACTCTGACCTACTATATTTAATCACACATATATATTCAAACGTTATAAACTAGAACATGTTGTTTTCTAATAAACTTCGATTATCTTAAAGTTTTATTTTCATTAATTGTTATATTATTTTAGTTAATTAAAATTTCCTTTTTTTTAGAAACCCTGTTTTCAGAGCTAATACAACTATTTTTAAAAACATTAAATTTCATCTCAAGTGGATATATAGAAATATTTTAATTTTTTTTAGATGAAATACAAGCTAATTAGTAAAATTGGGCATTATTTTGAGCTCATTTAACTTTTTCTAAGCTAATTTTTATTGTAGAAAGGGATTTTATAAGATATATTTATACGATTTAATCTTGTTTGTAGAATTTATCATTACCTGTTTTTGTCAGTGTGACTTTCCAAAATACACAGGCATAGTTACACAAAACAATTACATGATATTTACATATTTTTTGATTTACGCAATATGTGAAGGAATAAGTAATTTGAATAAGAAAAATAACTGGGAAACAAAAAGTGCTTAGAGAATTAATGATTAATTAAGACAATACTTTATTAATAAAAAATCATTGATATGCACATTATGGATAAAAAAAAATCGAAAAAAGCGTCTTTTTAATGTGTTCTCCAATTCCCTATAATGTCTCTTTGAAATAATCGTTAAAATTTTCCATTAAATTCGTAATTAAATTACTGTATTTTTTTACTTCTCTCTCTTTCTCCTTTTAACGGTGTTTCTTATTAAATAGTACTTTAAAAGCAATATTTGCTATAAACATTCAATACTTGAACAATTGATAAGATTCATTTAAGTAATCTTTTTTATAACGTTAATTATCGCCCGACTTAGATCCTTTAGAAGGATGAAACAATATTGGAAAGGTAATTTAGCTGTAGGTGAATGATAAAAACTCAACTAATTTAACGAATTAGATAAGCTAATTATAGTAAATCGAAGTACTGTTTTTTTTATTTATTCACTTAGATAATATTTTATACATATGGATTTTATATCTAAGTCTACATAATCTAAATCTAAAGGTAGGTTACTTTATGTACGGGACTTGATTGCAAAGCAATGCCTTCATGGCCATAACTTTTTAATTGTTGTATAAATTTGAGTTTGGGCTATTTTCTTTTCACCAACCTCGCGGACTTTATAGTGATTTGAATTACATAAAATTACAATTTCTTCCCAAACCAAATGAAACGTAATTAGGTAAATTAGATGAAGATAGAAATGAAATTAATCGAATTTTAAATAGCGATATATAAATACAAGAGATTTCAAATGAAAATAAATGGATATTTAATATTTAAGATTGAAGCAAATCTTAGTTAATGTATTAAGCTAAGAATTGGTTATTTGTGTGAAGTGATTAAATCAATACAAATGTGAATTGGTTAGCTACAACTTTATAAATTGATCCTAATTTAGAATTGATAAGTTAGGTGGAATCTGTGAGAGAGACCTTATCTATCATTCAGTGATGAATAAAGTATTTTGTGTGTGGGCGTGGTAGTTTAGTGGTCATGGTCGCGGCTGGTGTTTCGTCTGGTAGTGGGCTCGAGCCCTGTTGCCACTAAAGCCTCGCCGTGTAACCGGGACGGATGCAAGTTAAATATGGTCGAGATCCCAATTCCTTTCCTTTGATATGGTATGGAAGTTTAGAGATGGAAGTTCCAGCTCAGGTGCTATCTTTGTCATTTGAACGAAGTTCAAAATTACGAGGTCCGTCGTCAATAACCATCGTGTCGCCTCTAAGCGACGTCTATAATAAGCAATCCCATTATAGTCATGAAGATCAAATGCAGTGATCTGTCTGTCTGTTGAGGCTCAGTTTTCTCGTGGGGGGGATTTTGGAGAGGGAGGTGCCAGCTCAGGTGTCGTCCTCGTCACTTGACTGAGATTTAAAATTACGAGGTCCATCGTCATTAGACCTTGTGTTGCTTCTCAGTGCGACGTTAATAAGCAATCACAAATACACCATAAAGTATTTTATCTTGTTCCTCCGAATCTTCAAATGGAGTCTAGTATTTATTAACTGTTTGATTAAAAGGAACAATAGCACTTAAATTAAATAATGAATGGGTGTTACATTGTTTCCTGATTCTTAACATACTTGCTGTATTTGAAAACTAACTATATGCTCTCTGTAATGCATTTGTCTTCTTTGTTTCCAGATTTCGTTTATGTGCTTAGATCTAAAGAAGATGGCGAGCCATATGGAAATATGTTTGAAGCAGTGATGCTTCTTTGCATCTGATTTTGCGACTTCCACCTTCCAAGGCGAAATGGTACCTTAGGAGATATCACTTTATTTCTGACAATTAGGCGCAAGCTTCCTTTAAAGCTTCCAATCAACAACCACCACCTAAATTCTTCTCCGATGGGCTTGTTCGTGAAGTCTCGATTTGGCGCCAGTGTATGTAACTGGATGTGGATCCCATCAAAAGTGAATAATGCATTGAACAGAGGATAAAGAGAGGATACTGCAAAATTTGTGAAAATCATGCAACAAATAAAATGAGCTATAGTTTAGAGTTATTATTTTTTAATTGTATGCCTCTTATTTTGCATTTGTTTTCTTGAAGGTGGTTCTTTTTATCTTAAATAAATATGTTCCATAGTTACGAGGTTTAACGTAAAGTTTTAAATGGTATAAAAATAATCAAGTTATCTGGATAAAATTTATTTCGTATATTAACTTATCCTTATGTATATTTTGTTGCAAATTACAGCTGTTAAAATTGATTTGTTTGATTTCAGGAAGGCGTAGATTGAAGCAACCTGCAGTATATGGAAGGTAGAGGTCGAAGGTCAAGAAATGCTAGGAGAAATGTATTACTCTGGATCGTTACTAAGAAGAGAAGCCTCAAGAATAATAAATAAAAATTAAGTTTCTATCTGCATTATTTCAATAATAATTAAAACATTTCTATACCACTACATAATAATTAAAATTTACGATACTTGGTGTTACTTCCATCTAGAGTCTACAACATTACATGCATTAGGATCCATTAATATGCAGAATAAATTTTATTCTGATATCTCAGTTATTTTCTATTTGCATATAATTAAAACTTTACGATATTCCTCCGTATACCACTTACGATAGCTCCTATAGCTTTCAAATGTGTAATCCCTTATTTACTCTATGTTTTATGCAATTTTATTTCATAAAGATTCTAATGCATTTTAGAAAAGTCACTTTGAATATATTTATACATTTTATTCGTGTATACATATAGGAATAATTTATTAAAACTTCAATGTACAGAATGTCTTAAAGACTTTCAGAATATCTTAAATTCTTAATATAAACAGGGTCAAAATACCAACATGTGATTAAATGTCACTTTTGGACAGCGGGGTGTGAATTGTTCTTAGTTTCTTAAGATCCCAGAAAGAAACAATGTGTGTGAAACGGATACATGTTAAATTAATAAAAATTAAAAAAAAAAATCATTTGCATAGTTTGGAAAATTGACAATCGAAATATTCAAAAATAATTTTCGTCTTTTGACAATGATTTGAACCTCATGCCTATTGTCCACAGTATATAGCTTAAATTACATTTTAATTGAAACAAAAAAAATTGAGCAAAATATTAATTATTGTCAATGAATTAGGTTTATACTATAATTAAAATTTATTGCCGAACTTTATCTCCACACCTTTAAAGTCATCGTAAATACAAACTTCAGTATTATCCAGTATTTTTGTATAAAATTGAATTTACAAGAAGAAAAAATGGTTTCACTTGCTGTTTAATAATAAAAAAAATATTTATGTTTGTTCATTTGAGGAAATTTCTTATTTATTTGTTTGAGAAATCAGATATTTCATTTTACAAATGACCAGTTAAGTATAAAGTTTTGCAGTTATTGTTTATAACTTAATACTTATGGGTAACAGTTTTATCTTTTTCAGAAATTTATTTATGTAATATGATAAGTTTTTTGTTGTTACAAAAAATACATATCAAGGCACTTAATATGAATAGTTTTTAATTTTATTTATAACCTTTGTTAGTAAAATAGTTTTTAATTTTATTTATACTTAGAATAACAAAGGATTATAGTCTTTTACTGATATTTGGGACTACTCTGCGTACCCCTCAGTGTATGCGTACCCCACTTTGGACACCTCTGTTCTAAGGGTCCTAGCTCATTCAACAAGGGCTGGGAACTGTCAACCTGGTTTCCTGAATCTTGAAGGAAATACTTTTGCAGATAGTTCTTATTTAGTCGAATATTCAAACATGCTTTTTTTATAGCCTAGTAAGCATTGTCGCAGATTCGCGCTGGCGGTGTTCTTCAAGTCATAGGTTCGATTCCTGATGACACTGAAGGTCCGTCGTGTAGCGGAACTGAGGCAAGCTATATCTGATCAAGACATCAAGTCCTCCCGTCGTCGGGGGGGAGGGGAGTTTGGAGAGGGAAGTGCCAGCTCAGGTGTTGTCTTCGTTACTTGACCGAGGCTCAAAATTACTAGGTCCATCGCCAATATTTTCTCCTGTTATTTCTAGTGTAACGCTAATAAAATCTTTCAATCAATCAAACAAACATGTTTTTCAAAAAGAAATACGGAACGTGAATATAAGTGGTACTTTCTCAAAAGAATTTTATGTCATGATAAAATGACTGTCATTTCACATTGTGTTAATTGCAGCAAAATACTTTAACTCGGTTACTCAAATTACTTTAATAAGATTATTATAGTTGCCACTTTGAGGAAAACGTTTAATTATATTTAAGTTGTGACTTGGTCAGTTTAAGCAGAATTTGAAACATACGATTCATAATTTTCTGTTCCCATTTATTTTTAATTATTTTGAACGACAGATCTGAGAGCAAGACTCTTTAAATTTCAATTGCATTTTTTTCCTGCAAAAGATCGATGCAGCACGCAAGTGAGAAAACAAAAAATAAAATTCTATAAGAAAATTAACTTAACAATCAATGCTCTTCTGTAAAATATTTTTAGAAATATTACTAGAAGTAATATGGAATAGACTTTTCAAACATTTTTTTTTCTTTAAACATGAATATCGGAATATTTATATACTCAATTTTAAAGAAAGTAATAAAAATGGGTATTAAAGTAAGTGACTCATTAAAACTCACTTTTAGGACATAAAATAGTTTATAATCAAGCTCTTCTGGCAAGCTTTTAAATGTTTACTAGTAACAACGCAAACCAGACATTTCAACTCATTTCTTCTTTTCAGAGCGTAGAACAGACAATAAAGAGCAAAATATTTATTAATTCTTTCATGACGGATGAAAGAAAAACTTGTTATCGCTGTAACTAGACATGATGGAACGAACATATCATCATATTTGGCCGCAAAGCTACCGATAGAAGTGAAACAGTATCAAGTTGACTTACAAATGTGGTGAAGTAACCTACTGGGAATAGGAAGGGTAACGAAAAAGAAGTAGAAAGATAAAAGAATTGTTTTACCATCAGCGTCGGATCTCCTGTATTAATGGATTTCTTACGACAAGAAGGGGAAAATAGCAAGCTCTGTTGAATCTAAGAATTTTTTTTTTATTCTTTTTTCAGTATTATTCGATAAAATAAATTGCATTTTAGCGCAAATAAATTATTATTATTACATTTTTGAAGTTTTAACTATTAAAGTATAGAAGCGTTTCAGGATTCTTAAAAAATAAAGCTATTTTTTCTTGATCTTTAATTTGCACACGTCCTTTTTTACTGAAAAAAAACTGTCACTTTTATTAAAATATTTTTTCGTATCAAAGAAGGATTTATTTAGCTGCAAAGTTTTTGTACATTTTAACATTTATTTGTCTAATTAGTGGTCCTAAAAATTTATTAATAATAAATAAAAAAAATTACTAGTTTTTTCTTATTCAAAACAACATTCCTAGTCCAGTAAGTATGCCATACAATATTTAATTTACATATTACTAATTCAGTCTGTAGAAAAAAAAACCAAGAAGATGGTAGCAAATTAAATTTGCAAATATAGACTTAGTACTGAAATGCAGCTCAAATCTTCCTTCTTCATAATTGGTAGTAAAGGCTAATGGATTTTTTTCCATAAAGTCAAATACAAAAAATATAATATAATAGAGTTTTGTTAATACGGACCCTTTTAACTTGTATAACACTAATCGGTCTGCAAGGTTTTTTTTTGTTTTTGTTTTGAGAAGTTGTTTGTAAATTTTTATAATAGCATACATTGTTTTCATGTATTTTAAAAAATAATTTTCTTTGCTGAAATCTTCTAACAACTACGAATGTATGAAAGGTAAGGAGTAGGGAGACTGTACAAATATTTTGTGCAAAGTCAACAAAACCCTAATTACACATTTGATCTCCAGTGACAAAATTCATACTGTACTACGTTGTCTAAATGGAAACTGTAATAAAACAACTTTAAGTGTACAACTCTATTGTTCACAAAGTAGGCTCTTTATCTTCTGCAAATGATTCATACTGGATTTATTCAACATAAAAATAATTTTCTGTAAGCATGTTTCTTTTTATCTTATTTTTCTCATTCTCTGATTACCCCAGATTTTCATTATCCATGAATGGCTCACACACAAGCGCGAGCGATCGCAAGCGCAGGTCCCAATTAATCCGACTTTACTAAGTTTTACTATACATGATCCACAAGTGTAACTGCTAGACTTTTTTATTGCAAAAAGTGTATATGCTTTTTTATCTTTAGTCACTTATTATTAAGTCGTGGAATTGACGTTTTTTGTATGATGTGTTCTTTGTGTTATTCATGACCTTAATAAAAAGACTTGTCAGGGAAAATTTTTTGAACGCACTTAATTTGAGTATCTGTAACCTCAAACGCTAATGTGATAAACGTTTTTTAACCTACAATATCAAAAGGCAATGATTTCGTATCCCCCATACAAAGGAAAACAACCTCGGTTAGACAACACTATAGAAGAAAGCAAAAGCTTAACGAAAGGGACCGCGTATTATGTTGAAAGGGACTGCAGCATAAAAAAAACCCGACTTTATCAACAAAAAAAATCTCATAGCCAGTAACAACGAATTAATCATATCTAGGGTAATTATTATAAGGAAATTGTAGAAACAACACACATATTGAAGAGTAGTAATTCCAAAGCAATATCTGACTGATATGAAGGCTGAATGTCATCTTAAAGGGGGTCAGGACCATATAGTTCGGTTCAAAGGGGCAAGAAAGAAAACTATACGGTCCCTTGAATTATATTTTACACTGTTTCCTATAATAGGAACACATCTATAATAGCTGCATAAGAACATAATCTAGATTGCCTTATTCCATCTGTGAAGCCCCTGGTTTTCTGCAGATCCTAATGTCACTTTAAAATTCCAACTAATTGCGATGGGCTCTATGAATATTTTACACATCCTAAGGTCCTAACATTAATTCTTTCAAAATAAGACGTTTTACAATGCAAAACTGCTCCAATCCACACAGCTTAGATTTCAGGGGTGGTTTGAAGAGCAAGCAGACGAAATCCTGCCTCTGACTACTAAACAGTTGGTTGCCGTAGTCCCAACTTCAATATTACTGAATCACTCTGTTCTTTTTTGTAAATCAGTCCTCAGTCGATATCTACCACCAGCCTCTCTACAGGACTTTTCTCTATGAGTAATTTAATATTCGTTTTAAACCCGTACTAGATTTATTCAATTATACTCCTAGACCAACACAGGTGTTAAGGGTAGTGCCATGTCTTATTAATTATTTTGTTTCGGCTTTTCCATGTTTCCCTTATTTTTAAAGCCATCTTTCAGTAGATGTTACTTTTTTTCAGTTGGTATTGTTAATTGTTTAAACGACACATTCTTAAAGATCTGAATTAAGGCAGAGCTTTTAAAAATAGTCAATGATATTAAATACACAACTAATTTACAAGGAATTTTACTGCCGAAATTTACATTAAAAAAAAAAATAGTGAGAGAGAGAGAGAGAGATCTTTAAAATAACGTGTTTTTAAAATCCGATCATATTTCAAACTTTATTTTAAGTTGTATAATAGAATAGTTTGAAAAATCATAAAGAAAATTTTCATAAACATTTTAAGCATATATTTCTTTCAAAATGAATTTTTAAAAGCTTTTCATTTCCATTAGAATGTTTATTTTCGACTTTCTTTATCCTTTAAATTTTACTTTTATTTCCAATTTTTAAACGTATACAACTCAGTTATACCTTGTTCGTCGCAGCAAAACAAGGTATGCATTTGTGCTAATAAACTCATCCCTCACACTCCTTCCCCATTTGAATTTCAAAAGTACTCCTCCACCGGAATCGTACAACATTAAATGCATTGTAGTAATAAAAGCACTAAATTTTTATTTTATATTTTCATAAATATCACCAAACAGGATTTTAGTCGAACTGCTTAAATATTAAACATTTTAAGGATATTAATATCCCACGTGCCTTCCTGGATTTTTCCTACTATCGAGGAATATTCAGGGCGCTTAAAAATTCAGATTTATACCAGAATCATTTTTTTTAAAAAAAACTTCTAACATTTTTCATCAAATATTTTAAAATTTTAATGAATGTATTTCATGAAATCAAACTGAACATTCCATTAAGAATTCTGTGTTTTATGTTGTACAGAAACAATTTTAAAAGTTTTTTTTAAGAAACTTAATGTACAATGGTATGAATTATTTTTTTCACGTTGCTGAGGGTAAATGAAACATTAAAATGCTTCAAATTTTTCTTCTTTTTAATTTGCTCAGAAAAAATAGAGAACACTTTACTGATTTTATAGATATGATATTTATGAGAATTTTAAAGTATAACATAGAAAATTAAAGTTTAAAATTCTTAATAAACATGTATCGCCGAGGAGAAAAATAATAATACTTATAATTTTCTTAAAATGGGATTTCTTTGATTCTGATACACTTTCCTCAAAATCTACTATATCACTAGTGCTGATACTTCGCTCATTATCCCATTCGCTCCCAGCGTATCACGGGCGATACGCTCAGTGAGTGTCTTCTACGGCCCAGCGTATTATTATAGATAAACGATGAGAAAGTTTTATATGATTTTTTTAATATTATGATATGGCGTTACAATACCGCGAAATCTATATAGATAGGTTATTTGGAGTGTTGACCTTGGTGATATGGGTTTGGATTTCACTTCTGGCTACCAGGAGGGGGGGGGTAATTGTTAAAAGCACGTGCTGCGACGTGGCTCTTTAAATGTAATGATATGATTTAAAGGGTGTACTTGCTTTCGGTTTACCTTTTTCTTTCTTGCTTGCTTCTTAGAAGTTCGAAGGAGAATTTATGACCCTTTATGGGGGTAAGGCTTTTGGTAACAGATGTTCTCAGCTGTTCGTTTCTTTGGGTCAGTTTTTATTTGTAGCTACAGTTATGAAGAAAAGAAAGTATTTATCTGATACTGAGATTTTCGAAATAATGCATGAATCTGACATTAATGTTAGCGAAAATATTCCAAATCCGTACATAGACATTAATGTAAAAAAAACCCACTAAGATGTGCCCTTTGCTCAAAATCTTGCGGGAAGCTCAAAATATGTATGTAAGACATGTGACGTTGTACTATGCATTGATTTTTTTTTATAAATATACCATACAGCAAAAAAAATTTTATCTTTTATCTCTATATATTCCATATAATGGTACATTGTTACACCATGAAATTTATGTATTTTTTATTTTCTTAAACGTATGATTTTTTTTTGTAATTTTATGTATAAAACATTCAATTTTCGATTAAATCTTTTTTTCTTTTTTGTATATTGATTTTAATGCATTTTAAATAATATGTGTAAATACCAAAATATTTTAATAAATAGCTGATTTTAGAGGAATTTTTTTCACGAATTAGACTTAATATCTAAAATCGTCTGGGCACAGCGTAACACTCCGCGGTAAGAAGCCGCGGACCCAGAGAAGCACTTCTTTTTTCTCCCTTCGGTAGCGACAGGGTTATAAAATAGGTTTTTTCCTAAACAATAATTTTTTTTCTTCTAATAAACATTCATAAGTTTTAGATATTACATATTATGTACATAAAAACCCAGAGAACTTTGGGGTAAAAGACTTTAAAATTTTTGGCATTTATTATAGTTAAAATTTAAAATTACAGTTATGTTCAGTGTATGGAATATTATATTTTTAAAAGTATTCTGCAAAATTTCACAGTTATAAATATAAGGAATTTTACACAAAATGTGCCTAAAGGTAAGTATAAAACTCATATATGTATATATAGTTAATATACATCTTTCAGTAGATGTTGACATGTAACTAGTCCACGAGAATTGTTTTGGGTTTCGGGGTACAGGGAGACAATTCCTGAAGGGCAGCTCAGGAACCATAAAATTAAAAAAAAAATCCGAATTTTATTCATGATGACTTATATCTTTTAGTGGGACACGGATATCTAAAATTTCTACATGTATTATTTGCGTTTCATATTGATAAATTACTTAAAAGGAAAAAACCGGATATATTTATCATACAAAAGGAATTGTTAATTTTTTAAAGTGAGATGTAAAAATTGCGTAAATAAATAAATGATGGTATCTTTCAGGAAAAACACCTTTGTATAATGGACCTTTGTAATAATGTTTTGAATGGGATAACATTCTTTGTATAATGGACAAAACGTGCTGGATTATACAAAACACTCAATCATTAAATCCATGATAGAGTTGTGTTTTGCGAGACAAAGCGCACGAGCATGAAAAGAAAATTCATTTTTATTATAAAAGAATCCTACATATATAGAGAGGTTAGTTATTGTGATGAATGCTTCTCAAGTAACCAACTAATACGTTCGTTTCTCAGTTTCTATATAACGCCCCAAATGGACTTCCTAAGCTAATTTAGATTTCATACGCATCAGCTTTCTTTATTACAAGCAGTCTTCGGCAAGATATGAATTATAATTGATAAAATGCTTTTATTGTACATTTATTACTTTTAAATATTGTTAAGAACTAAACCTTGTAGATGTAGTCCGCAATCAACTTCTGTGACTTAATTCATTTCAAATTTAAGTTACTTTAAAAAATAACTAATTCTTAAATAATTAGTAACTATATTATAACTTAATTACACTTATTATTAGCTCACCGTTAGGGTAAATATTAATTCATATTTCACCAGGTGCTGCACAACACAACTTCAATTGTTTTGGGTACAAAATAAGGAGCAATTTCTTATTTTGATAGGAGAAAATGATTGTAATTAGTTAATTAATAATGTCATTAAATATGCCACGTGAAAGGAAGTAATAGTCATTAGAATTAGGATTTGTTATATATGAAATAAGGTAGTTCATTTTATGTTTATTTTCAATTTTTTTTAACTAAAGTATTAATATTTTCCTATTATATAAGTAAATGAACCACATTAATGTAGTTAACTGCAAACCGAACAGTAAAACAAAAATATATATGTTATAGATTTGATTAAAAATTGGATTCGATTCAGATACCTTGTATATGAGTGCTAATATATTTGAGTGAATAATATATAGTCAGGCAAAGAAAAGGACATCCGATTGAATCAATAAATAATGCTACAGTTTGTAAAATAATTAACAATTTAATTAAGAACGTTTTGAACTAACACGATTAGATATAAAAGTAATAATACGGAATTAACAGTGGTAGTAGCATAATTAATGGCAAATAATATTAATATAATTAATAACAATAAGTATTAACGCATCTATTAATAATTAGTAACTACACCGTATTCCCATGCCTGCTTAACATTTGGAAGGCATTACCATTTACACTTACAGATGTGTGCTTAGTCATATTTATTTTATTATTATCGTTTAATAATTCCTTTTGAGGCACAAGAAAAATTTCAATTCCCCAGAAGTCCAGCCTTTTTAACTACGCAAGCGATTTCGTAAAACGGAATGAAAATATCGTCTGAACTTTTCGCGTCGTAGGAACTCCAATTTTGGCGCGACTAACGGCCGCTCTTAATGAATCCGCATCCGGAAAGAGGAGAACGCGTTCCCATGACAACGCGTCTCGGAATTCGTCTCTGTTCCATCGGTCGATCGGAAAGAGCTGTCTTTTTAACTCTCTCTTGGGTTCGTCATGACAAGTTTTACGACTCGATTCGGTTGTTCATTCTCGCCCGCCACTTAAATCAGACCCTGTCTGGCGAGTAGGAAGGATTTAACTTTTCTATCCCCCCCCCTAGACTTGTTTCAAGTGACGTTTAAATTCATTTTGCAAGATGTTGTATTGATGTGTCGTTAAAGTAAAAAATATCAGATAGTTTAATCCTCTGCCCATAGAGTAATAGTGGCTCATAATTTACATGAAATTCCAGTGCTTTCACTTGAGAATTTAATTATAGTCAATTTGTACCTTAAACTTAGTTGTTCATTCTATTTAAACCAATTCGTTTTAGATTCGGAAGCTTCAGAAAAGATTTTTTAAGAAATATAATTTTATGTGTATAGTTATCATATTTTTTTATTTTTGAAATTTCACAAAGCTTTGTAAGAAAATCCTTTTTCACTAAATTTTTTGAAATAAATTTTCTATAATGACAGGTTTTGTAGCAGCATTTTTTGTCGGTACTGTCATAAGTTATTTCCCTGTTTCCTTTCAGCTGTCAAGTCTTAAAATAAACCTTCACGCAGTTTTATATAAAAGAACCTATATATAACTATGACTGAATTTTTTTTAACATTCATAGTTACAAAGTTATTAAAAAAAGTTATGAACAGAGAAATTATTAAAAGTAATTAACAAAAAGAAAACAAAGTTGCTAGGAAAGAAATTAAGATAAAGTTCTTAACAAAGAAATCAAAGTTAATAATAAAGAAATTAAACAAAGTTATTGACAAAGAAACCAAACAAAGTTGTTAACAAAGAAATCATACAAAATTATTTAAAAAGAAATCGTACAAAGTTATTATCATAAGAAAATTTACTAGAAAAGAAATTAGATAAAGTTCTTAACAAAGAAATCAAAGTTAATAACAATGAAATAAAACAAAGTTATTAACTTAGAAATCAAAGTTACTAACAAAAAAATCAAACAAAGTTATTGACAAAGAAATAAAACAAAGTTATTAACAAAGAAACAAAACAAAGTTATTAACAATGAAATCAAGCAAATCTATTAAAATACCGCCATTGAAGATAATGCTCCTCCAAAATCAACTAGACTTGATTTGACGATACTGTTCATTAAACAGTTTTTCCGATACCAATAACTATTTCTGAATTATTTATTTTTCTTCTCTTTACTCCTCCAATCAAGTTTCTTAATTACTTTTTTTTACATGAAATGAATGAAGTTTTTTTTTAAGATAATAAATAAATCCTACAAAATATATATTTTAATAAAAATAAACTATAAGTCTTTGGGCACATTTGACTTGCAAGGTTGCTAAAATTGTAGCACGGACTTCGACTAAGATCTGGAATTTCTATCTGATGTTATATTAAGTTCCCAGCTTTCTTCAATCAAATGAAACGAAAGGAGGAAATGAAGTAAAACTATAAGAGTGAAGTGAATAAAGATAATCAAGTAGTATAAAAGCGACAGAGAACTGAGTTGAAATAGTGATAAGGTTTTGGTAAAAAGAACAGTGTTAGTGTGATGTGCACGGAAGTGTGTGGATTTGGTAAGATTAGGACTCAATGCTGTTGGAGGAACTGAAGATTGCACTCGCATAGTATTCCGGTAAGAATATTCTTTGAGGGATTATATAAGTTGTTAGCACTCGTGGACAAGGACTTAACTCTGCAGAGCATCCCCTTCATTAAAATATGAATAAAAGCTATTCTGGAAGTAACTGATTACCTTAATTAATTTTTATTTTATTTTTAACAACAATAATAATTTTATATTAGTGTTTTAAGTTTTGTTGCACGAGAATAATTTTAAATATATAAGAAAAAGAGTGGCGAAAGTTTTAATGCCTCATAAGGTTGTGAATATATTTTAAGAAAATTACAGATCATATAAATATCAATTGCATAATATTCATACTGAATTTCATTAAGATCGAACAAAACTTAATTTTGAATTTTAATTCCATGTCTGTTTAAATGGAGCAGTAAAAAAAGTACTACCCTTAGGAGGACAAGAAAAACTTATTTTCTTCCTCCTGAACATTTCATTGATTCGTTTTCGTCTGAATGCTCGAGAGAATTGATTTACAAATTTTTTTATTGTACTTGATGGTTTTAAAGTTTTTCTGAGGTACCCTCTCGCTATGATTAATGGTTTTGACGTACTTCCAAAATACGGAGCATCTGAGCAGTGATATTCGATTTTTCTCTCAGATTTTGCGTTCTGAAAGTTAACATCTGTGGTTAAAAGTTTGCGAATTTTGGCAGAATGTTGATTGATCGAATTTATATAACTGAAAGGTCTTCATAAACTGGGAATTGGGAACAGAATTGGGTATTTTAAGGGTACCAGGAAATCTCCGAGGAATTCTGGAATATTAAATCTGACTCCTTGTTTTTGTCATATGCACCTTTGCAAATTATTAGCAGAGCTTCGATTTCTTGTGTGCCTAAATATGACTTTTCAATCTTTCTATCGAACAATAAAAGTAATTTTTTCATTTTAAAGAATTTTGTCCTCTCGTATTTGAAAATGGACATGTTTTGAGAAATATATTTGCATATAGAAACCCATTTTTTAAAAATAATATTCCATAAATATACAGAATATTTTATTCGTTGTATATTTTATAATGAATACAAAATATTTTATTCGTTGTATAGAAAACTATATACAAAATATAGTAAACATAATATTTTTGATGATATTACTGCCTATTTTCTTTGAAAAAATGATAGAACTTCGTAATTTTGGAAAATATTTTTTTTTTTCCTTTTTCATACACAAAATTATTTCTTAAAAATAAGGTATTACTTAGAGAAAAAATATTTTAAGTTTCATTACATGCATATCTTATATAGAATCATGAAAAATTTGGAACACTATATTGTGTAACAGTTTTCTTTAAAATGGTATTTAAATACAAATATAACTCGCAAAACATATGCATATTCAAATGAGAGGGGGGAAAACCTTTTTGACGGAAAAATTACATTTATAATTTGATAGAAAAATTGAAATATCATTATTAGGCACTCAAAAAATCTAAGCTCTGCTAATAATTTGCAAAGGTATATATCACAAAAATGAAGAGTCTTAGATTTAATGTTCCAAATTTCCTCGGATGTCTTAGTACTGTGACATATTCAATTTTTTTAAAAAAAACGATTTAATCTTAATGTGACACTTTTTTAAGATATTATCTGTTCAACTTTTAAAGGCAAACGATTTAATCTAATGTGATACTTTTTTTAAAAAATATTATCTATTCAACTTTTAAAAGCAAACGATTTAAATTTAAAGTGATACCTTTTTCAATATTCTTTATTAAGATATATTTTTTTGTCAACACCAGATCATATTTTTGATTTTAGACAATTTACTGACAACAAACATAAAAAAATAGAATTGTTTTTGGTTCCAAGAGGTAAAGACGAACGTTGATAAATGGTGCTTGTGAAAATTGTGTAACTAATTTATGTTAGAAAAGATGTGCTCAAATAAACGTGATGTTCTGAAAACAAGTCATCTTTATTGATATTCTGCAATACAGTACAGTTTCCTTAAGGTAACTGAGACGTTTTCGACAAGGAAAAATGAGTTTATTTTATACCAATTTTAAGTGTCACTCATTTTTAAAGAGAGTTTCAAGTAATTTAAATCATATTTTCCCATTCAGATAAAATGTATAGTAATGTATCTCTTTATGCAAAGAAAAGAATTTTTCTAAATGCAAGTAATTATGTGTAAGCTAATGATAATCAGAGTCTGTATTTGTATATGTAAGAAGTGCTTTTACTTTTAGGTGGTGGATGTGGTAACCTAATGATTATGGTCGCGAACCCTCTGCCTCGCTCGTCTATGGTCAAAACGAGAATTCGAGCCCTGCTGCCTCTAATGATCCTCTGTGTAGTGGAGTTGATGCACGTTAAATCTGTTGAGTCCTCCCGTTGACGTTGTGTGTAGGTTTGAAGAGGAAGGTGCCAGCTCAGGTGTCGTTTTCGTCATTCTTGATCAAGGTTTAAAATTACGATATCCGTTCCCAATAGCCTTCGTGTTGCTTATAAGTACGATATTAATAAACGATCAATATTTTTCAGTACATCTTGCATAAAATTCCTTGCATCTATTGCTTTCTATATTTGCAAAGTATTTATAAGCATAACATTCTATACAGTGAATATAGTTATAATTACGAAAATTACATTTAATAAAATTAAAAATTTAAAAAAAAATGTGATTCAAATTTCCCATAATTTTTGTACAAATAACTTGTAATGTTTAAAATTTGTAAGTATTCAGTGAAAATATTATATTCTCTGTATAGGAGTTAACATTATTTTACAATGTTCTGAATATATGAAATAAGGAATTAATAGACTTTGATGAAAGTGTACCAGATTCCAAAAAAAAACCACATTTCGAGAGAAAAGTAGTTATACAGGTATTTTTCACTGTGACGTTCTATTTATGAAATTCTGATAAAAAAATACACATTTACGAAATTAGCGAGGCCCCATCTATTTTTAACAATAAAAAAATTGAAGCACTTTTAGTGTCTTAAATAACTAAATATTTTTCAAAAATTTCTAATATCTTACTGACACTGTTTCTATACTTCAACTTCTCAGAATAATTAATTTCTGAGGCTACATTCAAAACAATGATCTTTTTATTGTTTCTATGTGTGTTTGTCGTACATAAAAACATTTACATTAAAAAAAAAGTTATATCTATAGTACTAATTATCAAATACACATGCAATTGATATTAAACGTGAGTCTTTTTAACATTACTTCCCTAAATGTGTATCGTACGGTAGCAGCTATTTTAATTATTAGAAAACTTAACTTACTTTCAGTGACTATCCCCTATTTTCTGGATCCATCTCGGTTATGTATAGAATTACCATGTGAAAATTTAGATATTTTTCTTCATTAAATGATACTCTTTCAAAAAGTTATTCATCTAACATCAATTTTTCATGAAGACCGTTCACATTCCTATTAAAAGCCATTAACGCATATTTTAATTTGGAAAGTGAGAGAAGAATGTGTAATAGTTATAATTTAAGAATAGAATAATTTATGTAATAATTTGAAAACATCTGCTCTTTAACTTCTTTAAGCTTTAAATTTTTGTTCCATTGTTATACACTGAGACTTTTTCGTTTACTCATTTAGACGATGAAATTATTTCGCCGATTAAATCGTAGTAACTGAATAGATATAACTTGACTACTGGCCAGTCAAAATGTAACACATTTAAATAAGCATCCAAACCACGTGAAGCTTTCACCACACATATACTACGATGAGATATGTGAATGATTAGCATTTCAGCGCAAACGCTCATAGCACCACCAACAAGCTGTATGCAATGGGAGAAAAAAGCTGTTGTTTTGAAGTACTGGAATTACTTTTTTGTGCCGTTGTTTTGCTCGCAGAGCATCAGTATGCATTGAAGAAGAATACTAATGTCATTCGTGCATGTTTCTAAGTTCGACAGGGGAAGAACTGTTGTCTACTGAGAATGTAGATTATCATACCGAGAAATCGGTGAGCAAGTCTGTCTTAGCCAAACAAAAGTGATGCCGATCTGTAATCGATGGATATAAGACAGAACTACTGACCGACGTCACAGACCCACAGTGGTTAGACCCCCTTCGGTGCATCACTACACATGATTACAGGAATATTGGGCGCATGGCAATGATGAATCGTTTTGTGATATCAGGAACTCTTTCACAGCAAATACGGTCTGTTACACAACAAACAGAGTCTGCATGTACCATTAGGCGTCATTTGCACCACAGTGGAATGTCTGAAAAGCGCTCATTGCTACGATTATATTTGTCTCAAAACCAGAGTGTTTGCGTCTACAATGGTGATGTGAAAGGTGAACATGGACAACGGATTAACATTATATTATCTTTACAATCGAATCCAGCTTCTGCCTGCACCCCATGATGGTGGAATTAGAATCTAGAAACACCTTCGAGAGAGGTAGATGAACTGTTGCCTTATGAATCACTTACGAATGCTAAACCTAACATTATGGTTTGAGATGGTATTGAATAACCATCCCCTCATACGTATTTCTAGTACAATGACCAGCTAGTATTATATCTCTGAGGTATTGGAGCATGTTGTCCCCCCCCCTTATCTTTATTATTTACCTGTGGCCCCATTCCAGCAGGACAACTCACGACCCCACATGGCACGTAACGTTCAAAATTTCTTCACCAACCAAATTGCATTGCGGCATTGACATGTAAGTAAGATCTCTAGATATATTGCCTATTGAGCGTCTGTTCGATGATTGTAGAACGACTAGCTTTTTCATACAACATTCTACAACAGATAAACATTGGCAAAGGGGAAAGCCACAATAGCTTCCATACTTAAAGGCATTCAAAGCCTTTTTTTATTCAATGCCAAGGCGTGTAACAGCGATTATTGCCAATCGTGGTAGCCGCCTTCAATATTTTTTTCCCGTTCTTCCTCACCTTGCAAAAATCCATATTTTCAATAATTTTACCTTTGTACTGAGTGTTACCTCTCCAATGAATCTGTCTTTGATATAGCTCTTCCTTCACGGAGTTGCATTTTAGAAGCAAGCAGTAGTATTTATAATTCAAGAAGTCATCAGCAACAATGTTCACAATAATGTATATTCTGCTCTATTGAATACAATATTTAACAAAACATTAAAACATTGAATTTATACAGATGTTTCATGACACTCAGATGTACCATGAGAGGATCACATCTGCGCCGCGAATTTTTTTTTAAAGGTCATTAATAAATTATTTTCTAAAAAGTCCGATCCACGATTGGCTACATCAAAAGTAACCCTTTTCTTGAATTAATTATATAAATATAGTTCATTGTTGTGAAAATAAACTTAAAAATAAGCTTAAAATATTAAAATACGGATGCTTAAACTAAAATAAATATGAGCTATACCAATTAAATTTTAAAGTACTGTTGTATACAATATGTATTAAAATTATATTTTTTTTACAATTCCTTTTTTAAAGCTTTATACTTTTTATGCTCTCTTCTTGCTTTTACTTTATTTTATATGTAACTTATACTTTTGATTTTCATTAGTTCACTTATTACTTAAATTGTTATTCTAGTAATAATTATTTCATTAATATGTATTTGATATTTTGAATTATTATTTAATAATTATTAATTGTGTTATATTTATGTAATTCATAATTTTTCATCATTTGCTTGTGTTAATAAGCAAAAATCATACAAAACTTATTTTATTATTATGATAAAAGATTATTTTATAGAAATTGGTCTATAATTTAAAAATAAAGGAATTGAAAAATGTTGATACTAGACCCTGTTGACAAATGTTTTACGACAAAGGCATTGTTAAGCAACTGATTAATTTATCTGCAGAACTTTGGCAGAAAAAAATGGGTCTATTATAATTTAATTTGAAAAAATGCTTTGAGAAAAGCATATTAGTTAAAGATGGAAAATGTGTTTCAAAAAATATGATTCTTTTTTTTTTCTAATAGCTTTCAAAAGAGAGAAAGAGATTTCCTCCAAACTGTTATTTGCTCAGAGTTGTCTGGACACATTTAAAAGGCATCATATGACCTAAATTCGAGGCTTTTAAATAAATCAGAATTCCTTTCGAATATCCAGAAGAATAAATAGAAGCTTTGTATTTATTTAAATAATTTATTTACACAGCTGAATTGATTTTAAGTCTAAAAAATGCGTTTACTTTTTGGAAATGACATGAAACAAATACGAGCAGAGTCTATTTCATTCGTTTTAAAAGAAGAAACGATATATATATCTATATTACTATTATATATATATATATATATATAATTATAAAATAGAAAATTAAGAGAAATATAGAGAAATATTTAATAATTAAAAATTATTACATGAGCAAATGTTAAATCAAACAAAAATTATTAAAAATTACAAAGAAAGTATCCGAATAATTTTTTTAAACTTTCAAAAAAGTGTAAAAAGATTTTTTTATTCGATAAAACTATAGAACAAAAGAAAAAGAAACATTACACAAAAAACAATTAAAAAAGATATCAATGTACCTGAAATGAAACTGAAACGCTAATTAATACCCAGAAGATAAATATCAACTCATGAAAAAGTAAAACCAGTGCATGAAATAAAAAAAGCACCATAAGGAAAATGTAATGTAATATTTTAAACTTCTGAATCGCAGGTATTTTTGATGATTTTCAACGCATATATATATATATATATATATATCAGGTAAGAAGAGCTTCTTGTCGTGTATTTAATCTGATGCAGAGAGACACTTTTTACGTAGAGGTGCCATTACGTCGCCAGTGGCGACAAATATTAGCTGCTATCAGAGTTCGAGATGGAAAGAATCATAGGGATAATGGAAACCAGGTGATCAGCTCGATGAGTAACTCGCAACTTAGGGCAGTCTGACCTTACTGTGAGGAGGTATAGGAACCAGTAGACAATAGAGAGATCTGTTCCACGGTGACCAGGCTCAGGACGCCGTTAACAGACCAATAGTCGAGAAGACCATCACATCATACGACTGCCTCCATAGAGCCAAATGTATCGTTGTCCACCATCCATACTGGCAGTGCCATCACTATTGGCCTCTGTGTGAGTCCATACCCTTGCAAGGTGCCTGGCTGAAGGACAGATGCTATCGCGGCTCCCATTACGTGTATTACCATTGACACCCAGTCACCATGGCCTCCGTTTAAAATGGTGTCGCGCTCGAAGGGATTGAACTGCAAACGAATGGAATCAGGCCGTCGTAAGCGACGAATATAGATTCAATTTGGGCAGTGATGGCAATCGTGTATGTATGAGGAAGCTCTGTGGTGAAATCTCAATCCTGCCTTCACTGTACAGCGGCACGCCGCTTCCACAACTGGTGTGGTGGTATGGGGTGCTATCGCATATGACATGCGGCCTTCCCTAATATTGATCCACGGCACCCTGATAGCCCAGAGGTAAATTCGTGACATTCTTCAGCCACATGTCTTAGTCCTTATTACAAGGATCCTATGAACCATTTTTCAGCATGACAATGCTCGCAAACACACAGCAAGGGATTTCGCAGAACTGCCTTCGCTACATTTCTTACCCATCCTTGGCCTGCTCGATCTCCTCGATTTGTCACCGATAGATCATATCTGGGATCATTTAGGATGGTAAGTTAGACAGTCTACGAGTTTGGTAGAATTAAAGGCGCGTTTACAACAACTGTGGAACGAGACGTCGCAGGACATCAAACGGTACTTGTATACCTCAATGTCCGACCGCATCACAAATTCATGCTAGAGGTGGACCAACAGGGTATTAAAACCTTCATTTATTTGTGATTTTTTCTACCGTAAACGATAATTTTGCTTTGATTTTGTAATTACTTACTATCATCAAAGTTGTACATAAGTATATAAGATTTCGTTTTATTCTCTTTCTTGGTGCTTTAAGTTTTGTGGCATTGAGTATATATATATATATATATGTGTGTGTGTGTGTGTGTGTGTGTGTATGTGTGTATGTGTGTGTGTGTGGTGCATGAGGCTACAACATCTGTACACCTTTTAATTCATCTAACACTAGCTCCCGGGTACTTCTTTTACTCGACTATACAAACGTATTTATTTCTGCTATAGCCATTTGGTGCCATGTGCCCCTTGCTCTACTTCTATTTCTCTTGTCATCTGGTTCCCATATTAGAGCAATTCTTGTTTGTTATTGATGGTATTCAAATTATAGGTCCAATCTTTATATACGAGGCATATTTTTTAAGTAAGTACCGTTTTGCGATTCCGCCGCCGCAGCGCTCCGGTCGGCGTTCCGCGCATGCTCGCTGGTTACCTACATCTCTTGTCTACGCACTGACGCCATTACAGTCTGATTCTTCATTGTATACGTTGTTTACTGAGTGTTTAAGATGCCTCCGACAATCGTGAGTCCCGCTGATTGTGAAGTACGGGCTGTTATACGATTTCTTAGTGCTGAAGGCGTAAAACCGATCGATATTCATCGTGAGAACCGTGAAGTTTACGGACAAAACATTATGAGTGATGGAATGGTAAGGAAATGGGTGAGAGCATTTAAAGATGGCCGCACAAATGTGCATGATGAAGAACGGAGTGGGCGTCTTTCGGTCGTTAATGAAGATTTGGTGCAGAAAGTGGACGAAAAGGTGAGAGAAAACAGACGCTTTACAATTTCATCATTGTCCGACTGCTTTCCTCAATATTCTCGTAGGGTTTTGTATCGCATTGTGACCGAGAACTTGAATTACCGGAAATTGTGTTCACGTTGGGTTCCAAAAATGTTGACGGATTTGCACAAAACCCAACGTTTAGGCAGTGCATTGACTTTCCTTGAGCGGTACCGCAATAAAGGTGAAAATTTTTTAGACCAAATTGTTACTGGTGACGAAACATGGGTGGCCTACGTCACACCAGAATCGAAACAACAATCCATGGAATGGCGACATTCATCATCACCCAAAAGAGTGAAGTTTAAGCAAACAATTTCTGCCCGGAAAATCATGTGCACAGTTTTTTGGTACAGAAAAGGAGTATTGCTAGTGGAGTTTCTGCCTCGTAATGAGACAATCAATGCAGCGTCTTATTGTGAGACATTGAACAATCTGCGTCGTGCAATCCAGAACAAAAGACGTGGCAAGTTGAGTAAGGGTATCGTTTTGCTGCATGACAATGCCCATCCACATGTGGCTAATTGGACCAAAGATCTCATCAAATCTTTTAAATGGGGAACTCTAGATCGTCCTCCATACAGCCTTGATCTGGCTCCCCGCGACTACCATTTGTTCCTGCACTTGAAGAAACACCTAGGCGGTCAGCGTCTTCAAGACGATAACGAAGTCAAAACATTTGTGATACAGTGGTTAACAAGTCAGGCAGCAGAATTTTATGAGGAGGGTATTCAAAAACTGGTGCCACGTTATGACAAGTGCGTCAATATTCACGGAAATTATGTAGAAAAGTAGATTAAGGTACAGGCTTTCATGTAAAAATAAAATTATTGCGATATCTGTGCACGTTTTTTTTTTAATTTCAAAACGGTACTTACTTAAAAAACATGCCTCGTAGTTTTATTTTTCAATCCGAGAGAAAACAAGTATGGAAGATGTTTTATTACACAATTCAAAACTGAACTTCGTTTTCTGAGATAAAAATAAAGTTTTTTCATCCAGGGGATACATCATCTCTTACATCATCGTGAAGCTTATCAGTGTGCAAAGAAACATTCCTTACGCAAGTCATTACAGAACGCAAAACCATTAAGTACTTTATATGCCCTTTTTTATATTCTGTATACATAACACACTGTTACCATTGAATTCTTTTCAAGCTAACAGCAGTTTCACTTTCATTTATGCGACCCTTGTACGGTAAATAAAATTCATATAATTATTTATTTTTCATGTGAGTGGTGTGGCATTTTTTATGGTCAACAATGTATATGTTATAATATCGTAGAATTATATTAATACTCTCCGACTTTTTCTATCTGAAACTGAATGAGAAATTTGGGTCCTTTTTTTAATGTTGCATTAAAACATTAATTAGTATATTATAATAATACTTTTGTCTTCCATTATTAACTTTTTGCAGAATGTCGGTCATGCAAATAATAATTTGAGACAGATATTGATTCATGAACTCTTACCATTTAAGATATCAGATATTAATAAATTTTTAAGTGTTTTTCATTTACGGTTGACAAAAGCTGTTGAAAATTTTATTTAGTTTTAGTAACGAAGGGATTTCTAAAACACTCAGGAACTTTGAAAATAGCGCACCAAGAAGGAAGCGAGCATAAATCGTGAGACTTTGCAAAGTAGTTGAATGATATCCGATATGAAAGTGATCAAAGTTTTGTGCCAATGCGCCTGATCAAACACCCTGAATTGGCACTGCTATCAGGAAGTGAGTCCTTTATAATCCTCCGCATAATGGAAGATTCACAAGCGTAACAATCACATCCCGACTCTTGGAGAATTTGAGTAAGCAAAGAATACCAGACAGGTATGTATGAAGACATTTCGCACAGTTAAGTGAATATGAGAGGGATCTGAACATAGGAATGAAAACCGTAGGCTGGTCGACACGCCGAGTTACTCGGCAGGTTGATCATTCGGAGTCAGAACATGTTGGTTGCAATGAATACGAGATGGTACTCACGTGCGGAGAACCGGGTCTGGAGCACCCAGAAAGACGACGAGGCTAGAGGATCGAATGATCGTGCGGCAAGCGATTTTGGATCCCACAGGGACTTCTTCCACGATACAATTAGATAAAAGGCTGCCAGTTGTTATACAATCCATTTACAGAACGCCTTGCGGAAGCGAACTTGCAATCCAAGCGCTATTTTTCGTAAACTGCATTTAACACCAAAATATCGGAGACTCCCGTCTACAGTGAAGCCAAACCAGAGCGACCTGAATGTCACAGATTGGCAAAACGTAATATTTAATTAAACGTAGAATGAATCCTGATTCGTTTTGGGGAAAGATGACAACCTCTTACAGGTGGGTAGGCATCCTGGTGAATGGTACAATTCCACGCATGTTGGCGCGCGACACACTGCTCGCACAGCAGACGTACTGGTCAAAGGGGGCATAGATTATCATAGCCTGTTCACTCTAATTTTAATGCTTGGAACCTTAAAGGGCCAGCGTTATATTGATGACAGCTTTGGACTCTAATGAGACCTTTCCTAAGTGGTTTTCCTAGGGTAATTCTTCTGCAGATAATGCTCGTTCGCAACATCTCGAGTAGCTCCAGACTTTCTACGACATATTAAGACTCTTTCACAGCCTGCCTTTTAACAGAGGACATGTCCCCTACAGAGTAATGTTACTCTGTATATGGTTTGTAGGTGTGCATGGTTTCAAGATTTGTGTGTCCATCTGCCTCAGGACAACATCCGATGTCTAATTAACTCAATGCCTGAAAGGAGGTGGTCCGACGGACAATTGAAGTTACACAATATTTGTCTAATTGTACACTCTGTATTTGCTTAATTATCTTGATTTTTTGGGATCAAATGAATCTCTCATCTGTTTTATTATGTAATAATTTCATTTCAATTTGAAGCTCCTTTCGTGGTGAGCTATTTTCAATATTCCTGAGCGTATATTTGGAATATATTTTAACAGCATAGATGTAAATTTGGAGCAAACTTTATAGAAAGTTCTCTTACAAAGTTTTCTTCTGTTATATTCGGAGAATACCAATGGAAAGTAGAAATAATTTCAGATTTTACATCTTGATACCAGGAAATATGAATTTGAAGATCAAATGATTTCTTATGAGATAAATTGCTTTGATTTAAATTGAAATGGTTGCATATAAATATTTAAAAAAAATGATTTTTGGTGAACAATAAAGTGTTACTAAAATTCTCCGAAAGTATATAAAATCCAAAATTGTCTGAAAATATTTATCAAATATCCAGTCTTTATAGTTATATAATTATTCTGTAATATTTTGTGTTTATTTTCTGTATTGTTAATATATTTATTTTAAGGATACGATTATTAAAAAAAGTTTTGATTTTGGATTTTATTTAAGTCTACGTCTAATTAAGTTTTCTAGAATCCATCTTTTAAGACTGATGAAGCTTTTCTTCTTACGTTAGTTATTGATATTAATTTTAAATGGAGATTTATTTTATTCTTTTTTTTATCCTCACTTTTTCGTATTACACTTTATACATTTTATATCAAAATTAATCAAAATTAACAATCAAAATTCTCAAAATACTCCTAGCATAGGAGTAAATGTTTAATTCTTGAGCAATTATTAATCGTTTCCTCTTTCTTTAATATATTAAGAAAAGGAATTTAACGATAACTTTCTTACCATACTTAGATTTGAAATAAGAATATATAAAGTTTTATACATAATAATAATGTACACATAATATTATTAATATATATATTATTATTATTACTGATGCTATATATTATTAATAATAATATACACTAATAATAGTTCGTGACATATATTCATTCTTAATACATTTTTAATAGCATATTAAAAGTCCTTATATATTTTCTATTTACCCAGACACATCAGTGGTTCTTCATTTTGAAAACTAATAAAATGTGTGTGTGAACGTCATAACAATATCTAATTCTTTTTTATATGTATATATGAGTATGAATTTGCATCAAGTGGCTCGATCTCATTTATTCTCGCATTAGAATAATAACAGGTGGATCACTAATATTCTGCACTTATATTCTATATTCTACCATAAAAACAAATTTAAGAAACCGCGCAAGGTGAAACATCTGCTCCGAATTCACAGGAAAATAACAAACTGACCTTCAAATGTCTAGACACCTCCTCAAGGAAAGGGAAAGAATTTTTTTTTCCTTTCGATAGACACAATATCCGGAAAAATAGCATCGTCTGATCATAGAATCTGCCACTATTCTTCTGATCATCTATTGGGTAATAAAAAAAAACTAATTAGAGATAAACAAAAGAAGCTTAAACAGGACATTTTTATGTTTCTTAATCAAATTTATTGACAGTTCTAACCAAAAAGCACAAAAACAGAAATATTAATTCAAATTCTTAAAAACATTTGCTGAATATTTCTTTCTAATTGTACAAGTTGACAAATTATGCAAAACAGCAGCAAACACGACGGCCTGTCTGTATTTTGAATAACATCTCACGAAAATATGTTGGAATGCTTATAATAAATGATGCATTAATTGACCGAATGCACCTCTCTGCAGGTTTCCTAAGCGCTCGCATCACATGGGGAGTATTTTTACTTTTCAGACATAAATTTATTTTATTTGACCCATATAATATTAAGACAATCAGAAGTTTTTTTCTAATGATGAAAAATATTTCGGTGTAGTTCATTACAAATTCAAGATCGTAGATAGTGAAAATGTTGTTTTGAAATCATCTTTCAAGAGAGAGAGAGAGAGAGAGGATCGGATTTTAACATTAAAAAATCAAAATTATTTGTGCATTTATTACCTTGAATCAGCTGCAATAGGAGTATTTAATCACTGTTGCATTGGAAATTGCTGCAACATATTCCCTAGCATTTGATGAATTCGAAGACTTTCTTCGTTACCATCGTAATAGAATTTTCGGGAAACCTTATAATACTTAAAATGAGTCTTTATACTATTATTTAAGTTCGGAGAATAATACAATGGTTGTGGTCAATGACGAGTACTATTTTTCTCCCAATATTTACCTCAGATCCGTCAAAGGAGAGAGGTAAAGGGAGGGGCTGCAAAGACAAATGAAAATAAACGAACCAGTCCATTGCATTTATGTGTCTTCATGCTTTCTTGCATCATTGGTTTTAAAATACAATAAAAAAATTTCAAGCCATTATTCTAACAATATAAATTTTTTAATATTTGGAGTCCGTAACAAGTAAATATCTCTATGATTCTATAGACAAGGTCATAAATATATGTTTGTTAAATTTAGAAAAAATCTTAAACAAATGTTTTCTTTCTCAACTATCGAGAGATTTCATGCACAATGTCACAAACACTTTTCCTAGTCTTCGCCAGTATCGCTAAACTGTTTCGATAAATTATCGACTTATTGTATATTCACTTAACGTTATTTTCATAGAAAATATTCATAATAGTTTCGATGGTTAACTACGAATCCCTTCATTCAGTTAAGCTTGATTTTGAGTTTAATTCCCATTATGTCCAAATTACATGTATTCCACGCAACAGAATTAGCGGTCCTTCTTTACGGAAGTTTGGTTTAAACAGTTTCTAAATCACAAGAACAGAAATTAAATGCCTTTCAAACTATGTGACTCAGAAAAATTCTTAAAATTACTGGCCAGATAAAATTTCAATATTTGTATAGTACAACAAAACATCTACCAAGTCTATTTCGGCCAATATTAAAAAAAAAAAGAAGTTGGACATGTACTTAGAATGCCATTGAATGGTAACACGAGAATTACTCTGACTTGAGCACTAGATGGAAAGAAAAAGAGACGAAGACCTCAAGGCGCAGTAGAACGATAGAAGAAAGGAATTCTTCTGGAGGACCAAGTTGGAGAAGTGCTCGGGAGACAATTGTATTGGATTGAAAGGCGAAATATTGATAATTGATATGATTGAAATATATATAATTATTATTACTGGTCTGTGGTGCAAGTTTCAAAATCATCTGAAAAAATATGAAACATTTATTTTTTTAATATGTTTCAACTGAGGGACGATGATGATACATGTTGTGATATAAAATGTCTCGAAAAGTTTCAAAATGCTCCCCAATGAAACTAATCAAACTTTAAAAATATTTGCCTTTGGAGGGGGTATGGAAATCAGAAAATATTTACTTTCAGTATAAAAACTGAAAATAGGATCATTATTTGTCCCACATTTGAATTTTTAATCTTACAAATTTTACTTAATTAAGATATTTTTAAAACTGTACGTTTTCGTGCAACTAATCACTTTAATTAACTTTCAAAAATAGACTTTATTAATTTCACACATAGTTTAAGTAACACAGTAATTTTATGTTGCTTTACTTACTTATTCAATGAAACTTTTTTATTCGAAGGTTTTATTTTATTCAATTTTATTTAATATAATAATAACAATTTAGAGAATACAAATGATAAATTATAAAACTTTTTCTCACTTCAATAGCATATAAAAAAATCTTTATTTTTGGAAATGACGAATAAGTTTGTGTTTCTTCATTTGTGCTACAGAGAAAACTGTATCAAAGAAAATGAATTTTCCAAAAAATGAAAATCGAGAATTTTCAAAGAGAAAATTCACTATCATCTCTTTTGAAACATTTCTACTTCTCTGTCGATTGGAAGACTCGTGGCGTCATCTAGTGGTTTGTTTCATTTCAAATGTAACCAAAAAATATTTTTTTAATTATTGATTTTGTGATTAAACAATAATTTCGAAGCGATTTAATTTCCATTTTATTCTAAATAAATTAAAAAAAGTGTTTTAGCTTTTTTTTAAGTATTAAAAATTGTAAAGTATGACGTTTGAATTAGTATGTATCATTCAGTGATAAAAAAAAAATATTAAAATTCTTATGTTTTTATTGTTTTCCTTCAAATAAAGTTGATCCGATCAGCAATATGAAGTTTGCTCAATAATTTGTACTAAATTATATCTATTTATAAAGCTCTGCATCAAATAAAATATTTCGAAGGTTTTTTTTGAAAAAATATTAATTATTGATGACAATTGATTAAATCAAAACTTATGATTAAAAACAAAATAACTGTTAATATGAGGGTAATAATTAAAAATCCTATTAATAATATAATCTTCATTTGATAAAGTAGTCTCTTGAAAACGTATATATGCAGAAAAAGTTCTTTTTATTTAATGAAAATAAAAAAAACATACCTTCAGAATGTTGCGGTATATTATTAGCATAACCTTCTCTTCAAAAATTTTCTTCCTCCAAAAATCAAAGTAACATTAATGTTTCGAAAATATAATTCTGAAAATATAATTTATTTATAAATTAAGGATTTCATAAGCGCATTCTTAAAAAAGTATTATATGCAAGAATTGATTGTGCTATATAATTTTAATCCCAGGAAACTCTAAATTCATATTTATAAAATTATTAAAAACAGAACGGTAGAGTCTTTTGTAATATTATTGGGGTAGAAATTGCCATTCAGCTACAAATTCACAAATGTGGAATCTGAAGTTCACAGGTGGAAGAACTCAAAATTCCTGAGTAGCACAGCAACCTGATTTTTTTAAAAAAGATAAGTCTGACCTTTATTTATTTCCTTTTTTTTTTTTAAATTTAATTCTAACTTAATTTTTTAAAAATTTATTACATTGAAAATATTCAATATATTCACATCGCGACTTTGAAAGTGCAGCATCAAGAAACAATGTCCCAAAAGTGACGAAATTCGACAAACAAAGAGACAGCAATGAACAATAAGTGATCTTTATTTCGAAATGATACGCATAATACAAGCGAGAACAACGTCGATTCAGTAGGTTGCAATACCAACGTGGACGGCGATACACGAAGCAGCACGTATAGTTACAGAATGAATGAGAGTACGGATGGCTCATCTGATGGCTGAGGAAAGATTCTCCATTCCCTGTCAACCATTTGCCACAGTCCGTCTTCTGAACGTGATAGCGGCAGGGTCAGTGAAAGGCTTCCAATCACATTCGAAATGTGTTCAATTGGTTACAGATCATGAAAGAGCGCTGATCTGGGTAGCGTCTGTACGCCTTGCAGAGCACGTTGGCTAATATGATCAATATGCGGTCTGGCGTTATCCTTCTGATAAAGGGCATTGGGCATCCCCTGAAGTTAAAGGAGTGTCACCAATCACAGAACATCCTCCACGTATCATTAGGCCGTCATAGTGCTCTAAATGCGAACTAGAGGTGACCTGAAATCCTATGCAATGCACCCCAAACCATTATGCCACGTTGTTGCGTGGTGGGGTGTTCTACAATTGCTGCCAGATCGGATCTATCTGCACTTCAATGCCTCATTTATACGCGGCGACTATTATTGGAGAAACAGAAGTGTGACTGATCTGAGAACACAACCTTGTCCCATTCCGTCGTTCACATTGCTCGAGCCCAGCAACATTTCCCACGTACGTGTAAGTGACAAGTTTTTCTATGAAGATTTCTCTAGCAGAAATATTGTCAAGAAAATCGAACATTCTACAGGTTCCTTCCCTTATATTTCCTTCAACTTGAGCTGGAGTGCCGCATTTTCTCATCATTTGTATAACTCTGTGACATGCTTCTACCCTGAAATTTGCGTAATTTTCTGTCCCCCCTTTCTTGGTGTTGCATTTTCACACACACACACACGCGTGTGCGCACACACACACACACATATATATATATGTGTGTATGTATGTATATAGTTGGTTTTTATGTTTGATTAATAATGTTTCTTTTTTATTTTTTAAATACAATTTGTTAATAATCAAGATTTTCTACAAGTTATGTACAAACCTTAGACAATTGACTGTTTGATTCTAGAGTTTAGTGCTAATATTGACAGTTATTATAATTCGCTATTCGTATCTTTTGAAAATTCATAATATCGACATCTTTTGCTATTTTAACTGTGTTATCTATTTTTTCAAGTTTTTATTTGATTTGCAATATTTTCATTCTCTAGTTCTCAACATGTAAGTGAATAATATTTCTAAATTTAAGTTATATGTGAAAGTTAATGTCCAACTGATTATATTATATTGAGTGTATTTTGTATATCATGTTTGTAGATGACCTTCACGTGATATGCACACACTCGCACAAATCATTCTTTGCTTATTTTTTGTGTTTTTAATAATTTTTTTTGTTCTATTGTTATTTTAGTTTTTATTTGTATGTATTTATTTGGGTTTTCATTGTTTGTTTCTTAGTGATTTTGCTTTTGCTTTTAATTCCTTCTCAATTGTATTTTTCTTAAAAAATTTATAACCATTATTTTAATAACAGATTATAGATGGTATTATTTTGGATATTAATTCTAGAATAACCCAGTTAAATAATCTAGCAAGCCTGCTACAACTTGCAATATATTATTTCTTAATTTTTTTTTCAAATTTTTTTTTTTAAATTTCAATTACTATGCCTTTTTTTATTTTCTGTATTTGTCCATTTATTTTTCATTTAGTATTCTTATTTCACTTAGTATTATTATTTCACGTTTGTATTCTTATTGCCTTAGTCTAAGACAATATCCTGACCATATCCTTTTAACATATTAGCTGAAGAAGTGTGGTTTGTTGACACTAGTTCGCATGTCAAACCTGATACAGTTAACATTTTGCTTATTTATTTTATATATCATATTTAAATTAACTATCCACCTTCCTTTTAAAATTAGACTTTCATGCATAGAATTATCTAAACTAGACAAACATTTCTTTAAATACAAAACATATATTTCAATTTAAGTAGTATTATTGACAATTAAACATTAAAAAAAATTTTTTTCTTTCATTACACAAAACACATTATTGACTTTCAATTTAAGCTAAATAATATTCAGTATATAATATTTCTTATTTCAAAACAAAAAATGTATTCAAATCATTATAATATTTCTCATTTCTTATTTAAGTAATGTAAAGTAACAACATGTTTCATTCAAATCAAAAGCATAGAAAATTCTAGTCATTTCTTATGATTAAATATTCATTTCAAAACACACTCTTCCTTTTCATTTAAAAATCTAAATAACATTCATTTCCAAACACACTGTTGTTTTCATTTCAAGTTAATATAATATTCATTCAAATTTAAAGTATGTAAAATATTTCTTAAAAATACACAAAAATCTTCTTCAAAAATTCACCAAAACTCTTCTGAAATATTAAATATATGCACCCTTTTCGTTTTACTGCATACATCAAATAAGATGTTATTTTTCACACATGCACAAACTTTAAAATCAATTTATAATTGAATTTAAAATTATTTCATTTATGTATCATATAATATCATATTTTTCTATTTAAAAACTTTTAGAAACCTCAAACTGTTAAAATAAAATAATTTCAAAAATTTTGTAATATGCACAGCACATAATGTAATGCTTTTCAAAACATTTAATTAAATTCTAAAATATGCTAATTATTTCATTTCATAAAGATTAAGAATCAAAATTAAATCATTATCAATTTTAATTAAGCACCAACAATTTAATATGACAAGCATCATCTTATAATTACTATTTTAAAATCAATACAAAAATTTTCAGATTAGACTTTAAAATTTGTAATATTTCATAAATAATTCACTTAAATTCCTATATTCATTGCATTAAATTTAAATAGACATATCTTTGCTCCTAAAACTATTCTTACATTTCATGTTTAAATAATTAGAGCATTTTGGGTTAATATATTCATTGCATGTAATAATTAAGGACTACAATAAACAAAATGAAATTAAATTTTTAAAAGAATCAACACTGTTGAAATTATTTTGCTTGATTATTACATTTTTTACTGGAAAAATGTATCACGAATTCACACTTATCTTGATCCAATAAAACATACCGATTTATTAATCCAGTTCACATACATGTTTGAGAATATTTTTTCTTTAGTATGGGCTTGCACTGTTTCCAGATTTGAAGCTGGTGGTAGTGAATGTATTCGATAGTGAAATGATTTTAAAAATAACAGAATGAAGTACCAGGAGCTTCCAATTCAGAGTTCATTTCTCTACAGATGTTATAATTCAGTTCAAAAGTAACATGATAGAAGATGCAATAACTTGAAAATATTCCAGGATGAAAAAAACCAGAATTCATTTTCTAGTAGTTTGCACTTACATTCTAGATGACATATTAAATTTGGTAGTTTTACAAATGAACTGAAGAATACATTCTTTTTCTTGTGCTGACAGATGTGTCGCTTGGCGAAGATTTGAAGCAGAAAAAATCTTTCGTTTTTTCGGAACATCGCTGTACAGAAGGATGCTTACATTTAAGGGTATTGTTTGGCGACGAATTTTCGAGTGCGGAAAAACTTTTGTTCATTACAGTGAAATAAGTCCAAATATTTGAAGTCTTTCGGTTCATTTTGATCTGCACATAAATGGCGCCTTCTTCTCTCGTGTGCTTCTTCACAGATATGGCAGAGTAAATTTGGAGTTTCTCCCTGACACTCACACTCATCCTGCAGGCATTAATTTGTTACATCTTTTTTTAAAGTGCAAATAAAACATTAATGGTACAGATAATACAGTCCATAAATTTACCGAATAATTTTTTTATTCAATTATTTGGTAAATTTAGGCAGTAACATGATGATGATACAACGCAATGTTGACCAGTAAGACCATTCGAATATAACAGAAGATAATAGTTTTTCACCTTGTATGTTGGCGATTTTTTGGGACGTTTTTCATTCACTTGGTAGTCACACGTTACTCGCGTGGTCTAGGTGTAGGGATTCTTCGGAACTGATGCAGACAGAATGTCTAGTAGGGATTATTTCTGACAGATTTACGTTTATGAATAAGAGTATTAAACAAATTTTATGAGCGCGTGATCTAATAAATAAAAGGTTAATTTGGAATTGGATCAGGAAACAGAAATTAACTCTTTACTTTTAAATTAGAGAATAGGAAAAATTTAGAAAATTATATTATTATTCAGTGAAACTATTAAATTAAAGTTTATATATATATATATATATATATATATATATATATATACTGCTCGTAAAATAGTACAACTAGGACTTAAAGTAATAAATCAAAAGTTATTAAAATTAGTCGAAATTTGAGGAGAAAAAAATTAATGCAGTAATTAATAACTAATGTAATGTACGTTCACTGAAGTGTATATGAACGAATCGGATCGCCGAAATTAAAATCAGATGATGTAAAATTAATGTAATTGGCTGTAAACAAGCAAAACAATAAGGTTATTTTCATTCAGAAATATTACTTAATAATTATGCTATTAATACCAAAACCTATGATTTGAACTAATTGTATGACAAATTTATGGTTGGTATGGATTTTTATCCCAATTAAAAATATCTTCACCTGGAAATGAAATGCGTGTTATTGGAAAAAAGAAATGAACTTAATTGAACTTTTGCAAAATGTTTTAATGATAATTGCAGTATGCATGTGGTACCAAGGGAACATCAGAGTTAATGACAAGCTCTCTGAAGAGCCCTTGTTTATCTAATTATATTAATTATGTTACTAATCAGAGAGAAAAGGAGAACAAAACTTCCTGAACAGAATTAAAAAGATTAAATTTGTGAAAAAAATAAGGACCCTGGGGATTCAATACCGATTTGAAAGCGGTAAACTGAAATTTTATCCAAACATATTTGAAAAATAGTCACTAACAGAGGTACGGTGTTTATTATAAATGAGTTCCGAAATATTTGTGAAGAGGAGGATATCACCCACATGGAAGTCACCATAGTAATTCCTCGGGGAAATAGTTGATAGAGATAAAAATAGTTGATAGAGGAGAAACTCCAAGAAGCAAAGCATAAAACAGAAGAATTAAGAATCCAGAAGAAAATGCAAATGACAGAAGGAAAAGAATGGTTGTTGGAGACTGAATGTCAAAAGAAGCATTACGTAAAGAAGAAAAGCTTAGAAGAGAGAGAGCTAAAGTGCTCAAAGGAAAGAAGTGTAAAAGAGAGATAAATGAAGATGCTTGACACTGAAGAAAAAACTAAGGTGTAATTGTCAAAAGAGAGAAAAGAAACCTCTAATATAAAATGAAAGCAAGATTCTAAGAGTACTAAGGTTTCATCAACGTGCAAATAAGCTAAAATTATTTCAAAGAATTATCTTCACATTTCTTTCTCCGTAAACGAAACTGAACATCAACCTCTTAATGAGTTTAATAAATATATAATTTCGTATCGCTTCTTTTGCTTTCCCTTATTTTTTTTTTTTTTTTTTACCGAATTTGTAATTTATGATGCAATTTCTCTTTATAAGTAATAAACGTAAAAAAGAGCTTATGTATAAAAATTAATTTATATGCATTTTTTATAAATCCTTTATTATATCGATACTTGATTAAAGACAATCAATGTTAAAATTGTACAAGGATAAATCACAAAAACCATTAATATTAAGAAATATATGAAAACTTCCCAAAATATGGTGAGTATAAAAATTATAGGAAAATATTACAAAAAATAAAGTTTTATATGGGGTTTGAATTTTTAAATAACAGATTTTAGTACATGTTGAAATCTCTTTATATCAAATTCTTTTTTTCCCCTTTATATTTCAAACTTTCTTCATTAGGTTTTGATAACATTGGATCACATTTCACGAAGTTATTTTTTTTTAAAAAAAGAAAGCAAATTTTTATATATTCGCAGAAAACAAATGGAATATAAAGAACTTATTTTGAAATAATCTTTCTCTTCCTGACCACTTGTTGAATTTGCAAAGACGGTTATATGTTTTGCCTTGTTTTTGCTCATGTTTATAAGCCATATGACTTCCAAATCCTCATAAATATTGAAAAAGATAGAAACAATTGAATCGGGAAAAATAACGAGAGATAATATGTTTTACAATTTAATAAACACTTCAGGGAAACTTGATTGTAATCTTCACTTAGAGCAGAGGTCTACAAACAGGGTTTCGCGGAACCCTAGGGTCCCTGAAGCTTTGACAAGGGTACCGCAAGTGATCATTATTTGCTACATCAAAGCGTCAAAATTTTAATAAAATTTTAATTTTTATAATATATTGAATTTTTAAAAGCATTTTTTTTGTAAAAATAAATAAAATAAATATTTTATAGATAAATAAACATTTTAAATTTTGCAAAATTTCCGTGTTTCAAATACATTAAGCGAGATATATTAGGTCACATATTAGCCTTCGTTCTTTGGCTCAGTCGATATAACTCAAATTCATATATCGACCGACACTCAGTAGAAGCTAAAATTTTGTCAAGTTAATATTATGCATTTTTTGACAGAAGAGAATATACTGAAATTTCCAAAAGATCTGTAAAACATCTAATGTCATTTGTTTCAACCTATGTAGGCAAAAAATCTTTCTTTTTGTATGCTGCGACAAAAACAAAGTACAGAAACAGATTGGGTGCTGACAATGGCATTAGTTTCAACAATTATTCCAGAAATAAAAATACTTTGAAATAAAAAAAAGCAATCATAGCCAAGTCTTTAAAAAATTTCTTTTTATTAATTTGTAATAATTTAAAATATTGTTGCTTTTGTTTATTATTCATAGAATATAATAGAAGGGGAAAAAAACGCCATTAGTTACCTTCTCATTCATTATCTTATTAAGATGTTTGTATTGAGATAAAATACAGATGCAAAACTGATTTTGTAAAATTTAATAGGATAAAGCTTTGATATCCTATTTTTTTTTCTGCTCTTTGATAAAAAGGTTCCTTCAAAAAACGGTAAGCTCAAAGGGTTCCCCAAAATATAGAAGGTTGAATACCACTGGTTTAGAGCACTTGTGCAGTGTGCAGGGCGCACTGAGCATACTGATGTATATACCTAAAGAAAAAAAGACTAACAAATTCCAATGGATTATATCTAATGGGCATAAGACATATTAAACATTTTCATTCGATGGTACGACTCTTTCGGAGTAACAAAATTAGCTTACGCAATGTATCTTTCAAAAATCGTGGCTGAATTAGATGTTGACTAAATGAGTAGGTCTGCTGGAAAACGTAAAGGCGACTCCGGGACTATTTTGTTGATTTATGAAAAGTAGAAAGAAGAGAGAGAGAGAGAGAGAGAGAATCAGGGATGGCTGGTTATTCTAGATAATTACGAGGAAAAAAATGTAAATTTCTGGGAGCAGTTTTTCTATCCGAATCCTTTGCATGTAAATCACCATATTTAGTTGTAAAATTGGCTTGTGGTGGTCGAAATTTAATCATTGGTTTCACATATCAATTATTGTCATTTGGAAAACTAAAAACGGTGATTCTGTTCTTTAGAAAGCCAACGTGAGGATGCAATTTTATTTTTTAATTTCACAGATTTTTTCATGAAGTACTGTTGGCCTTTTCTGTTTTATACTGTTCCTGTATTACACTTTAAAAGCTGCAGAGTTTGATACTTCTCCAAAGAGTGTTTCATAAAATAAGACAGTTTTCTTCATGTTTTACATCGAATGGCTAGCTTTGTCACTGTTTAAGAAAGGGTTTACTGAATAGACTTTGAGTTATTTGAAACTTATCCATTCAAACAAAGAGCTGTGGACTGTATGCTAAAAATGAATATTTATTTGAGCGACGGTTGGTACGTCGCGCTCCTTCGCTGATGTCTACTGGAATAATAATACAAATTGTAAACAAGTATATGACTACTAGCGCTATCTGCACACGCGGGTCGTAACAGTCACTGTAGCGCAAGGATTTCTTGGAAGCCTATAAGAGATTTCATAGGGTCAATGGGCTTTCAAGAGAAAAAAGAACCCAAAAAACTAGTACATTCTTATTTTCGATGAACGTTTAATTATATATTTCACGCTTCAATCTTTTAATAAATAATGAAATAAATTCCGGTATTACGAGGTTCGTTCACAATGTCCTTTCCTTAGAAAAAGATCGAAAAACAATTATTTTAGGTACAGATTTTCAACATAACTCTCTTTTATTTTTAAGCACCTTTCTGAGCGTTTCTCCGCCTTTTGTGGCCGCGGCAGCCTAGTAGTGATGGTTTCAGACTGGTGGCCGGTGGTTTTCGTTGAGTCGCGGGTTCGAGTCTCGGCCCCTAAAGATTCGCCATGTAGCCGGAGCTGATGTCCGTTAAATCTGTCGGGGCCCAAAGTCCTCCGGTTGGCGTGGTGTGGAAGTTAGCAGAGGGGGTGCCAGCTTAGGTGCCGTCCTCGTCACTTTACCGATGTTCAAAATTACTAGGTCCGTCGCCAATAGCCTTAGTATTGCTTCTAGTGCGATGATAAAACTAAACAAAACTAAAAATATTTTTAAAGCCACCTAAAAAGTAAGAATTCGAAAGTTCCTAAAAATAGGCATCTGTTTTGGAGATGGCATCTTCGTTCGAAGTGAACCGCTGTCCTCTGAGCCATTTCTTTATGTTTAGAAATAAAAAAAAAAATTACTAGGGGTCGAATCCAGTCGACGTTGTAAAAATGCGAGTTTTAGTTCTATGATTTTGGCCATCGAAAGTGCACAGTTGTGCACCCGTATATTGTTCTGGTGAACGCAAATATTTCCCTTTTATCAATCGAGGACGTTTTTTCTTGATTTCTTCGCTCTACCAGCACAATAACGACGCATATTACTCGCCAGTTACTATTTTTCTTTTTTCCATGTAATTAGTGTAGATGATTCTACGTGCATCCTTAAAAACCGTGGTCATCAACTTGCCGGCCAATTTTACCGTCTATGCTTTCTTTGGAGCCCGTTTCGTCTTCAAAAAATTCGTCAGGATTGCGACGAAAAAGTGCCAAAATAGCCTCACAGTCGACCATACGATTGCGTTTATTTCCCACTAAGAGCAATCGCGACATCAATCTTACCGATATTTTTTCACTCCTAATTTTTCAAGAAAAATTTAAAACTCTGTACCTTGCTATATGCTAGTGGCCTCAACTAATTAGCACACTTTGATTCTTCGATTACTCAAAACCATATCGTGGATTTTGTCATTCATTCCGGGAGTAGTCACTTCCACTGCACGTCCGAACGAAATTAATCTCGTCAGGATGTATGACCACGTTTAAACTCATTTACTCAAATGTAAAGATTTGCAAACATAGGAGATATGTCGTGAATTACATCCAGGTTAGCTTTTATCTCTTTCGGTGTTAAGCCTTTTAAATATAGGTGTTTAATCACCACTCGAAGCTCACTTTACCCCCATTTTTCTAAACAAACACAAGTTTCTCGCTTCGATCGACAATAAAAATAAAAACATGTGATGGAAATAACTGAGTCGTAGACATCTGTCTAATGAGCCATGAAGCTTACTAAAAACAAACAATTTTCGATTCTACGAGCGTCATTTCTTGAACTTTCTAAGGACTTATTGAACGACCCTCTAGTATTACGAATGTATAAATACCTCAGTATTAATTGTATCCGTCCAGAAGAATGAAACATCATAGTTTAAAAATCTTATTTAAGATGAACAACAATATTCACACACTAGCATAACTCTAATAAATGTAACTAATTAAATAAAAATTCTCTTTAATTAATATACAAGTATTAACGCATTTTTGTAATCTAGTTACTAACTACTATGGATATATAATCACTTAATGGTCCATAAAAGAAGCATACCGTTTTTTTTTTTTTTTTATTTAAGATATTTTATACTATTTTAATAGTTTTGGAATAGAAATCAGTAGTGTTTTAAACAATTTATTTGACATGTAAATGCATTTTATGTATAAATGCATAAGAGAAGTTCATGTCTCTCTCCTTTCTTAAAATGGGTCCATAGAACCAAAAAAAAAAAAAAAAACCTTCCTCTATCAGATAACATTCGCCGCAAATACAGCATTATTAAAGCCCTGGAAAGCATTTATGCCCAAAAGTATTTATTATTTTTTTATTCTTTTTGAATCTTATTTTCCGAATTACTATCAACAATTCAATTATTCTTTTTAGAAAGGTTCTGTGCTATTAGAATTTGTAGCTTTGAGAAAGATTTAGATAATAATATCGTTTTAAAATGTTTTCAAATTTCTTATGGGTTTTAAAATAATGAGTTTTGAAAGAAATTCTTTTATGTAGTCTTAAACAATAAAGGACTTCATATTTCAATAGTTAATCATAATAGTCTATATTCACGTATAATTTAGTGAAAACGTATTATTTTCTTAACTAAATTTGAAGTAATTTTATGATCTTAAATATATCATAAGTGCCTTGTCTAGTTATATATATATAAAATGTTAGTATTCGTGGAATTTTTATTTTCTTTTAAGTTTCAGGTTTGTTAAATAGATCTTGAATACATGTGCTACATAAGCTACAGCCTTTATATGACTTTTGGTTAATTAATGAGCAAATTATTATGTACATAAAAAAATGTGTTAAAAATGTCATTATTATTTACATAATATTAAAATGTTTGTTTGTTTAATTTAGAGTTCTGTTTTTCTTGGAAGCTTTTTTAGGGAGGAAGTATAACATATATTTAAATATTTTCTTCAGAAAAGTTTCGCAAAAGTATTACATTTTAATATCATTTAAAAAAAGAATGAAAAATGCTTGAATTTAGCTAGTGTATCATAATGTTTAAAAGAAACATGCGTGAGTAAATTTAGAATTAGAAACTAATGCACACATCTCATATTAAATAAGTAACATATTTATTTCCTTTTAACTGGATATATTTAATAAACAACAATATTCTACATTGATTCACTCTATTTTTTCAAACATAAGTATGCAGAAAATCTAATTCAATGATCAGAAACTCATCAATCTTAAAAGAATTAAACGAACTTCAAATTAAATTTAAAAAAAAACAACCATATCTATAATATAGAGGTTCGTTGAAAATACAACATTTTAAGCGAACGTGAATCATATAAACCCCACACAAGCAAAATAGTTGAATCAAAAATTTGTTATTTAAACACTATATTCTTACGTTAATCGAAACAAAATATACTTATCTAGTGAATTAAAAAAATCCAAGAATAATTTTTTTTCATTACCGAATTAAACTTATAACTCCAGAAATCTTTATTGTTTTTTAAACTGCATCAAATGCAAATCTGTATTTATTCTTAGTCGCTTCTTCTAGGTTTAAATAATCTAAAAATTGGTTCTTAAGCATCGAAAAATTTTCCATGAAGCATTCTTGTCCTAACCAAGGCTTTATTCTTCCTATGATAGAGAGGTAAGTTTTCCTGGAAACGTCACCGCAGCTTTCCTCTAGTTGTAAAGAAACACACGCTTGTCTGTATGCCTTTACCCTGAAAAGGTAAAAAATATTTTAAAAATTATGTTCATTGAATTTTATGAGTGTAAAAAAAAATCTAACATTTCTCAAACGTGCGGACGGAATCTAGATTTATTGTGCTAATATTTGGTAATAATATTAACATGGGACTCAACTTGGAAAATGTCGCGATTGTGAAACTCGCAGCCTAAATCTCTGAGCTTATGCAGTTCTGTTTCACCAACAAAAATTTACTTCCTTAATATTTATAAAATGACTTTTGTATTCTTATTTAAGATTTTTAAAAATGACTACTCAAACAAACAACTGATAACAAATTTACAATGAAATAATAAATTCATTAACCATATCAAATTTTGTTGCAGTTTGTTGTATTGGAAATTTAAATTATAAAACTGAATCTTGACATGATGCCAAACCAACCCTAAGAGCTGATAAAAGAATCTTTGAAGATTGACTAGCGTAAATGAGCAAGTTTATAATTGATATTATTTGATAAAAAAAATGGAGAATGGTATGACTTTAAATAAAAACTAATGATGGATAATTTTATAATTGGCATATTAATCATAGGCATTGCAAGAAATTGGAGAAAAGGAAATTACACAAACAACAAGGAATAATTACATTATAATAATTCATTTTGTATGTAAATAAAAAAGACGCTTATTACACATACCATAAAAATAAATAAAAACATATTATTTCTCGGATGTAAATGAATTTCAATTAGAAGTATAAGAGTGTCTGTGAAAATTGAAGTTTATATGTTTCAAGTGTCAAATCTGGTTATGTTGCATCAAATAGTGTGAATCAATATCTAGATATAAGAAAAAAATGCAAAAATATTGGTTGACAGGAAGATGGGTCAGAAATTAGGGAAGAATTACTAAAGTATTTCGTGTACGCATCTTCCAAGTTGATCAAAGACTGTAAATCCCATGAAGGAAAAATGTCATTTGAGACCTCGGGGTAGGTTTCTCGTTATTATCAAAAGAAGGTAAGCCTTAAGATTTCAATAAAAAGTTAGGTTTCACCTGATCATAAGTAATGTTGCGCACTTGAGAGGTATGTAACCAATGAAATTTCGTAGGAGGAATTGGTATATTCGCTCTCTTCAATTTGTGAACAACTTCGCTGTGCTATAAAAATGATCAACTAACTTTCTACCTAGAAATTCCTAGCATGTTTAATTGGCTTGATGACTAAGGAGTGTGCTAGCCAATTCATTCAAAGAATATTTGCGTCGAAAAAGAAATCAACCTCTAGCCGAGCCTATGGCATTATCGTACTTCAGGAAGAATGCATTCCTCATTGTTTCAGCATAAGAGACCAAAATAGATGTGAGGATCCCATCACAGAATCCTTGAGCTCTCAGTGATAAATTCAGATAATCTATAGCCGAGTACAACCATTGTGTGATTTCTATCCCGCTTCATCAGTATTTCTATATCAAATTTGACAATTTCGTTCTCAAATGCAAGGAATGATTTCTAATCCCTCGTTATCTTCAGATTATAAGCTAGCTGTTGTGAGAGGTTTTACTTTCACCAAAGAAAAAAAATTAGAACCCTCCCTCCCCCAAGTAACTTAGGAACTCTCATTTCAGTAGGACAAAATTAACATTTTTGAAAAAAAATTAAACTAAGGTAATACTATATTATATGTAATTAACTAAATTAACACGCAACACCTTATTATTAATTCCTTCTCCTTCCACTATAATTCTTATATTTAATAATCACGAATCAATAGCCCAATGAATACAATGTCATACAGTGATGATAATTAAATTATTTTATTTAGATCAACGAATAATCTAAAATCATTCCCTAATCTAACTCTATTCGTGGCAATGGTCTCTGTCTGCGCTGATCTATTACGTTCAGTGTAATTATTCAATATTTATCTTACCAAACTAAGATTTATCGATGAGGGTTCGAATCCTTAACCCTTTGTAGATCCTCTCTGAATTCACTCCTGAAGCTCCTCACTCAGTGCAGATATGATATAGATGTCTCGCTTGACAACTTCAGCTCTCTATCATTATCACCTTCTCATCAATTAAACTACCGACTCTTTTATCAATAACTTTATTGCTTATATATGTATCTTCTCAATTCTACTCATCGTATTTAAATAACTCTACGATAATCTACGTAAGTCACTTTTCATCTTATTGGGAAATATTTTCAATTCAATCAGATTCATTTTAAACCCTTAAAGTGTTAGATGAAGGGGAAAAAGCGATCGAGCCCACGTTATAAACATAGTTAATGAACTTCTAAAATTGATTATTCATTTAGAAACGGAAAAAACCAAATCATATGCTGGGAAGTAAGCTAATAATTGGTCTTCTAACAGGTTTTCCCAAATATCTCAAGAGCTAATAATCAAATATGCATAGAATTTAGAACATAAGTTATCAGACCAAACTTTGCTTAATTCCATTGCCATTATATTCTGTAACTCTTCGGATCCCTTATCTTATTTGATTGTTCCGTCAGTAATATAATGTCCACTCATTAATTAAAAAGTCAAACAATGAAATAAATCAATTTAGTTTTATTTTGGAAATCTTCGAATATTCAGAATTAAATTTCTACATTACTATATATGTGAAAATGGTCCCTACACGCATCCGAATTAGAGGGTATTTAATAGTTTTTCTTATCTGAATTAATTCTTTAAATTGACTCGAGTCCGTTACGATAACTGTCTTCAATATCACCTATCGCAACTCCCTCTCACTGTGTGTGTGTTTACTCTTTATACTAACCTTTTATCTCTTCCAACCTCTTATCAAACTCCCATTTATCTATAATCAATCTCTCATTCACTACATTTCTATTAATATATATAAATGATGTTTTATATAAGTCAAGGCTCTCCAATTAAACAATATCATAGAAATTCTCTTAAGAACAATTTAAGTGAAATAGGTTTGCGATCCATCACAATTCTAAAACGACACTTTTTTTCTGAATTTAAACTACGTTAATTAAGTTAATAAGTAATACACTTAGAACGACTAACATAAATACCAAACTTGTCTTACTACAATGAGAATTACGAAAAATATTAAGGGTCTCTCATTTTTTTTGACAACCGTACACTAAAACAGGATTCGTCAGTGAAGAGAACATGAATACATTAACCTCTTTTTCATTGTGATGTGTCCGCGGTAGCTTAGTGGTCATGACAGCGAACTTGCGGTTTTCGTCGAGTCATAGGTTCAAGCCTTGATGCCACTTAAGACCAGTGTGGAGCCGGGGCTGATGCACATTATAACTGTCGTAGGTCAAATTCCTCCAATGGGCATGGTGTGGAAGTTAGGAGAAGGACTGCAAGCTCAGGTGTCGTCCTCGTCACTTAACCGAGGTTCAAAATTACGAAAACCGTCACCAATAGCCCTCATATAGTTACTAGAACAACGTTAATAAAACTAATCAATCAACCATTCTCATTGTGATGAATATATCCACTTTCTGTTAACAACACATGGGTCCGATTTATTCACCGACCATAAACATGCAATCTGATTTATTGGAATCTGATTTATTGGATTCCGTTGAATCAATCCGGATAAAATTGATTCAACGTATTAACTGATCCTACTGTACACAACGTTGTACAACTATTGATATAAATTTGTTCGGTTTCAGAATCCCTTAGATTGATGTAACCCGCAGTATAGTAAAGTTTTGATTATTATTCCGGGTTATTGTAAGGTTTTAACTATTACTAAAAATAATCGAAATAGTAACTTAATTTTTATTTATTATTCTTAAGACTTCACTATACGCTGTTACTGCGAGTTACTTTAGTCTACGGCTTCCTGAAACCAAACAAATAAACGTGAATAGTTGTAATTTATTATATAATGTACATAAAGACCTAATGACATACAAAATAAATTTTATCTAGATATCTCGGTTCCTTCTTAGTTATAATTAAAATTTTATGACATCTCTCTTCGTAATATGAAGATCTTAACGTGTGACAATGCTCGGGCTTATGTAAAAATTTTTGAAATAAAAATAAGAAGTGATTCAATAAAAGAGAACATAATATAGTTTTTTTCCACGTGTCTTCTTTATCCAAGAATTCCTGTCGCTTTTCATGTACATTGCTTAGATTTGCCTAATTCCTCGACTTACATTTAAATTCTATCGCGTAAATTTAATAAGTTATATCGGTTCTCAGCTCTTGTGAAAATTGAGTAATTCATATTTATTTGGGGAAAAGTGTCTTATTTTTATACAGAAATTATTGAAGCACTAGGAGCTTGATAATTGCATCATACCATTGACGTATTATTATACGCGATATCTGAAATTTTAGAATTCCCTTTGGCTCCAAATTAAAAAACAACATTGTCAATAACACCGGAAATAGAATATGATGCCAAATGCGTGACTAAAAGCTGTTGGGTAAGATTATCATGGCTAGAAAATAGACTGAATTATCATTAGACAACATTCTAATAATATTTCAATCGATGCATTAATCAATAATACAGTTGCAGCTTGCATACATTGCAGTAGACCATATATAACTTACTGATTGACTAGTAGTAGGTATAATTAATAGATTTTTTTTCGGGAACTAGATAACTTTAGTATTTTTCTAATGAGATGAAAGTCGTGGGAAAAAGTTATTAATATTATATAGAAGCAGAAGAAAGCCCTATAGTCTATTACAGTTCAGATAACACTGATTGTATACGAAGTATATATTTTATCAGTATTATATGAAATTCATACACTATTATACTACTTTAAAATATACTAATATACCGTTACTAGGAAAAATAGTTCCTTAATATTAAATACTTTGAAGTTGAGTAAGTATAATTTGAAGCTGCGTTGAAATATTATCATACATTGCAATAAATTATTGATAGTTAAATTCTTATATGATAAAATTAACAAACATAAATCACCAATTTCAATGAGAAATTAAAGTAACATTTCTTTAATTTTCTGAATTTACTAATAATTAAATTAAAAGTGCAATGTGCTTGTATTTAGAATTAACCGATTAAAACCTATATTGAGCTTTAAAATTATGTTTTATCCTATGAAATTTACGAGATTTTTATTAATACGATTAATAATAATTCCGTAAATCTCGATACGAATATTTTCTTTATCTGCGCGTTTCGTAGTTTTGAGTACGTGTCCTAACGTCCTCAAAATTTCTCCGATTAAAATTTCTGATTTTGTCAGTTTCCAAGACAAGGTCAATCTTTTGCATTTCACTTTACTAATTATTATGTTTCAAAATCCATTTCATTAAAGTTCATAACTATACTACAGTACTTTTTACTGAATTCGATACATTACATTTCTAACAATAATTTTCTAGTTACATTTATTTTCTAATTTTTAATACATTTAATGTAGTTTATTTCGATATTGAAAGCTTAGATTATTAGTATTCGTATTTAATTCATATGTCTGTTTTGAAGTTATTGACTGCACAACCTGATCAAATTTTATACAAATTAGGCAAAATCTGTTCATTGCAAATAATACTTATTATAGATAAAAAAAAAATTAAAAACTCATAAATTATGGAATATCTTGAAAATATTCTTCCTCTAATAGCTCATTGCATTTATGAAATCTGAGAGATATTAATATTAGTTGGTCTTAAATTGAACTAGTAATTAGTCAAAAAGACTATGAGTATATATTTTTTGAATAATGGGTATCAAGTAATATTTAATTCATTTTTCTAGTTTTGTCTTCATACAATAATTTAAATAACCATATTAATGTGTTGCTGCATTGAGTATGAAAAGTATGACGAATTATCAAAGGATTATAATTATTAGTTTATACAAATTGTTTGCACAAAAAGTCAGTTACGAAGCCTTTCAAATGATTCTTTCTTTCCATTTATTCATTTTTTTGAATACCTTGTAGCCACTTTTGGCGAATTTTCTGAACAGTATCATCCAGCTCCATGTAAATAAATGACAGAATTAAATCATTCAAGTTTTGCATTTGATTCAAAAGTTGAAGAACTGTTTGTTTGAAAATTTGGATTGTTTCGCTTCAGCAAGGTTAAAAATTTTGTTACATTCCTATAACTAGAATACTTACAAGCATCTCTGGCCTGCCCACATAAGATCAAAATTTGGTTCTTCTTCAGAAAGAGGATTGGATTCTAAAAATGTGGTAACGGTTTTTTCAGCATCTTCTTTGCATTTGCCTTTATGCATGTCTTCCAAGTATTTCAAGTAGCAGTCCACGTTTTCTGAGTACTCTGAAGTTAAAGAAAAATGCATGATTTAAATTATTCTGAAGTTGAATGATGCAATATTACAAACAAAGTTATTTGAATTACAACATTATAGATCTTTCATTTTATGCAGCGCTTTATTTTAACTATTGGAAAGATAAAAGATCTGATTTTCTAGTTTATTTTAAAGAATATTCTAAAATTTTATTTAACTTTTGAAACAATTTCAACAGTGAAAAATCTTAAAAATATTTAATACTAAGCAATTAAATATTACATTTCGTTTTCTACAGAGGCTCAGTGAGAGCGGAATATTGTAGTTCTATATAGTGCTTTTGTATATTCTTCATTCAATTTTTTCTGTCAGGTACAAACTCTGATTGTAATATTTTTTTTAAAGATTTAAAGAAAATTGAATGTTTTCAAGTGTATAAGGTGCTTGTTGGTTTAATTTTAAATTACATTGCCTGATAATCATTAAATGGCTCTTGGTGACAGACTTTGGAATTTTGAAATACAGCAAGTAACGCGGGTAGCAATTGAACTGAATTGTCATTATCCAAACTTCCACAAAGCTTCACGTCAGCTCTTTAATGTCCAATTGAATAATACGAAGAGCAGCTTTCCATTATTTTATTCAAAGGTAATCTGTAGAAACGAAGATAAAAAGAAATCGAAATTAATTGTCTCAAAGTGTAACAATAATTTCCCCCTTTTGTAATTATTGTTTCACACGTTTATTTTCGGTGTTACTTATAATCACTTAGTATTTCAAGATATTGTTTTTCTGTAGAAAACATTTACTCTTGAGCAACTTCAAGGACATTAATTCTTCTTTAAAATATTTATTCATTGTGACTTATATTTTCATTTAAAATGTTCTGATTCTGGATTTCACCAAAATTACTTTGTAGAATTTTTTGAGAGTGCTGCATGTGACATTTAATTGACCTCATGAAGCTTAGTATGGGAGATGGGAGAAGGAATTGAGAACTCAGATTTAGTCTTCATCATTTGTCGAGGTTCTATATTATTACTGATATAGCGTTAATTTAAAACCAACTAACCACCAATAATTTCGCTTGATATTCATATCTCCTAGGTATTAATTCAGAAAATAATCAAGAAAAAGTAAGTAAAAAAAATGAACCATATGAACCAACAAGCATTTCTACCAGGTGTCCTAAGAGTTCCAGTATTCACGATTAGAGAATTTACAATATAAAAGCAACGAACTTTAAAATAGTTATTTTTATGCTAATGGTGAAAGACTTCCCATAATGTAGGAAAAAATTTGGAGCTCACATTTACAACAAATGCTTAAAAGGTCTGATCTTTCTATGGGGCAAAGTTGAACTCTTTTGCTCATTCTCGTGTTTTGAGAAACAAGTTTCAAAATACTGGGAGTGATTTTTGTACCCTATGAGTGAAACGTCTAAACTTTCTGATCATTTATTGTTCGAGGATTATTTTAATAAATTTCATCCATTAAATATCCTCACAAAAGAGTTCAACGATGCTCAGGTCACGAAGACGTGGTTCTTAATTCAAAGAAGGTGGTACAACATACGGATAATGAAACCATGGACATGCTTCAACATATTTTCTTTTTTTTTTTTGCCGATCGACTCATCCCAAACAATTTCTGGCCTTTTCGTTCCCCTGATTTGAGCATTTCTTGATTTTTATATATGGAGTTATTTAAAGAACAAAGTTTAAGAAAATAGTCCCCAAACAAAATAGATGATCAGAAAATAGAAATAATACTCAAAGGATACAAGAAGTCACTCCCATTATCTTGAAACGTGTTTTTCAAAATACGCGCAAAGGAGTTCAGCTTTATCTTCTAAAAAGAGGATTCATGAGGAGGAGATATTTAGAACATTCATGGAAAATATGATTAAAAAATTTTTACTTCTTAATGTTAGAAGATCTTTCGCCATCAGTGTAAAAACAACTGTTTCAAAGTTTATAGTTTTTGAATATTTAATTCTCTAGTCGTCAGTACAGGAACTTTTAGGACCATACGAGCAAAAAAATACCTTATATAACAATCCGGTAGCTCTGGAGATTTTTTGATTTACTAAAAGCTCCCATTTTGATTTTGTGTTCGTAATGTTAATCTTATGGAATTTCAACTACCATTCCCAAATCTTTACTATTTGATTCATTTGAAAGCAATAAAATGCACCGAGAGAGCAAAAAAAATTAATGAAGGCATCGGTGGAATTCCCTTTTCTTCCTGATTTTTGAAAATATTTTTACCTCTTTTTATAAAGATTCGTGTGCGGGTTTTCCAGTATGTAAAAAATATACCAAAATGTTTTGAAAGATTGGGGAGAAAATTTAATTCTGCAGAAATCTTCATTATTTTTAGCTCTTTTGGATGCATTCAAATAAATAAAATAGTACAGATTTGAGGACGATATTTGAAATTCCATAGGATTAACATTACGTTCATGAAATCAAAATGACCTGAAGACAGGAGAGTTAAGACCATTTTATTCTAAAGAGAATTAATAATTATTTGACATGAGGTTTATCGATAATGTAATGGGACTGGCTAGAAAAAAATATTAATTTACATCATAGGGGGGGGGGATTTTCTTGTCTCCTTCAATGTATTCCCTATTGGGGAATTCATCAGCCTATTCTTATTTTTCTCTGGTCTAAAACGTGTTTCTGCTTATTTTCTGATAATTGTTTAATAGCTGCTTAACAGTTTTTTTCTTAACAGCCTCCAATGTCTTCAAACGAATTCCTTTTAGTACAGATTTCAATTTCAGGAAAACGAAAATGTCACAATAAGGGAGATGTTCCAAGCTGCAACCAGTTTTTTAACCATAAAACTTTTTCAGATAGAGCTTTTGGTGCAAAGGAGGTTGTGTTGATGCAGAAAGAAACCTTTCCCCCACAGTTTTTGGTGTTTCTTATGACTCTTTCTCTAGCAACAACGTTACTACAAAGAAGTTTTGATTACGAAAATCAATGAGAATTTTGTGAAATTTAAGCATTAAATAAATGATATTCAATCTTTGTATTATTAATCACTCATTTTTATATAACGTTGGTTGATTATTAATTTCTTTTCTGAAAGGAAATTTTAGTTCAATAAAAACATTATTGATTTACATATGCTCATTCAGCAATTTAATACAGTAAAATTTGCACACAAAAAGCCAAATTACTTGGTACTTTATGACAATAAAAACTGCAATATTTTTTTTTTATAATTCTCTAATTAGTTATTTGCTTAATTTTAAATACAGTTTCATACTTTAATTCGGTAAATCTTCCAAGTATTTAATTTTGAAATTTTCAAAAATCTTTAATGTTAAAGGTATTTAACAGTCCAATCATCTTTATAAAAATTTTGAACTCTATTGTAATCTAATTCTATATTGTATTCTCTCTGATTTTTTAATTGTGAAAATTACTAATTGTGAATTTATTAATCTAAATACTGATTTTATCTTTTATTTAAGGTATGTTCATTTGCTGTTACAATATACAATTTATCGATGTGATCTATGTAAAACGCATAACTATCAAATATTAACCAAACAATTACGAGAATTAGTACTGTTATTTTTTTACAATTACCATTGCTTCTACATCAAAAAGAAATGTAACAAATATGGCAAAAAAATTATCATTGAAATAGATTAAACTTCAACTTCTTATACTAATACCAGAAAAAGTTTAAAGCGACCAACAAAATATTTATTTAACTAATGATATTTTGTTTATTTACCTTTGTGTAATGATGACTTTTCATTACACAGATCGAGGGCGTAACTTGCTGCACTTAAAAGCAAAGAAGCTGTCATCGAGTCTTCTTCATTTGAAGAAGTTGCCATTTCTTCAAGGGTTTTTCCGCTGCAAAGTTTGATTTCATCGAATATACAATTGGCGTATTTCACAGCTCTCCTAAAAACAAAGCCGAATTGTTAAGATAATTCCAATCTAAAACTTTACAATGAGCTCAAACATTGTTATTTTAGCATATAAAAATGTATCACAACTGTCCCGTTTACAGAATTCGGTAATGAAGAAATTTTCGAATACATGACATAAGTCAGGAATTTGTAAGCGCTGTATTAATATACTGAAATTACCAATTATGTTTTCTCAAGAATATAGTAATATTATTAATTATTTTATCAAAAATACGGCAAAATTACTAATCACCTCCACAATTCTTAAAGAGTTCAAAGAGTTTGAATCTTATTATATGTAAGCTATTCCATTGTGTCTATGCCATATTTAACCTGTTCATTATGTTTAAGACGATACACCTTGTAATATTCAATACCACTGATAATCAGATCATAATACATTTCTTTTAAAGTCCACCCTGGCGAAGATTTTGTAGACTCTACCAGATGTATACAAAACTATTTCGGTGGTGGCTGTTGACGTTGTCCATGTTTGGGCAAATGCAGTGAGAAGTTTTTATATAAACTCGTAAGCTCTTTGGACTTTGATCTTCAATAAAGCTCTCATATGGAGATACTGCTACAGATTAACACTTGACCAGAAATAAATTCAGTTAAAAGAAAACAATCTGATATGGTTTATAAATCATTTAAAAATTATGATAATTTATTAGTAAATGAATTAAGTTAACTCATTTACTGAAATTATTTCTTTGTAAGGGATGATTATAGGTTTTATACGATTTAATTATATATTGTGACATATTCAATTTTTAAAAACAAACGATTGTGATACTTTTTTAAGATATTATCTGTCCAACTTATAAAGGCAGACGATTTAATCTAATGTGATACTTTATTTAAGACATTACCTATTCTACTTTTAAAAGCAGACGATTTAAACTTAAAGTAATACCTTTTTCAATATTCTTTATTAGGATTTTTTTTTTTGGCAACACCAGATCATTGTTTTGATTTTAGATAATTTACTGGCAACGGATATGAAATTTAGTATTGAGTTTGGTTCCGAGAGGTAAAGACGAACGTTGAAAAAGTGGTGCTTGTGTAAAATTGTGTCTTGAATTTATGCTTGAAAAGATGTGCGCAAATAAATGTGATGTCCTGATAACAAGTCCTATTTATTAATAGTCTTCAATACAGTACAATATCAAACCTTTGTAGGATATTTTAAATATAACTATTAGAGCTTGATAAGATTTCTTTAGAGCAAGAAGTTTAGTAACAAGATGGATGTGCATGGATTTTGACCGACCGATCATAAACTATCTATCAGCGGGTCAATAGACACGTTCTAGACACCTGAACTTTAAAGGACTTTTCCCTCTAAATTAGTTACTAGGCTCTAATACTCCTCTCATTGCTAGTTTCTTAGTCGCCCTTTCTAGTATTTTACTTGAGGGTCTTTGACAAGATTCTCATCACGTATTGTGTGAAAGTTTGGAGCATCAAGTATAATTCAATATCCTCTTTTAACTCGGGTGACACGCCTCTGGGATGCCCTAGTGATCCTTCTCTAATTTTGACCCTCATTCTTGTCAACCAATTTTTGTCTTTTTTTGAATTTTTTCACGTCTAAGCCACAGTTACATCTTGTTTGACGCAGCATAGCCACATACGGCTCTTGCGCCAATAACCTTTACATTCACTCACTCACCAATATCCTCTTAAACACCTGACATTGTTTCGAAATTTCAGGGCGTTTTGGTCATTAGAACTCACTTCCTTTAGAATATGTATGCCGAATTCAAAGGCTAGTAAGGGACAAACTAACACGGTTTCGATTGACGTAAGCTATGAATTCTTGTAGAAACTTAATTTTATTTCTGGAAGTAGAATCGAAAACAGAATAAGAATGATAGTAAAATTATTGCTATCTTACTGATACTTTATGCTATTATCATTCCTATCTCATCAGAAATCTTGATATGAGTAAATAATTCTTGAAAATGACCCAGATTAGATACATTAATAATTCTAGATTTCAAAAAATATTTCCTTTGATAAATATATTAAAGAGCTTGGAAATGTTAAAATTTTGAGAATATTCCAACTCGTTTGCCAAATATATGTGAAATTTTCTTTCTTCGACTCAACTGAGTATTTGTCTTTAAATTTCAATCATTCATAGAAGAATTTTGTAATACATAATTGATGTTTGTAGACACTGAAAATAGTGAAAATTTTGATCACAGATTTTACAATACGTTTATTATAAAATAATACATTATTTGGATATAAAAAAATATTATTTGATGTCTAAGTTTTGCTTACTAATTTTTAGAGTGAATGTTTTAAAATGACTAATTTGCACATTAAATTTTAGAATGAGTGAATAAATTTATATATAAAATAAGTGACGAAACTTTTGACAGAGTCCTTTCAATTATTATACAGCATTTATACAAAATAGAAAAAGGGTTTTAAAAAAATTGTCCTTAAACTACAATGTATTAATGTAATAGGCACACACACATGCACGCACGTACACACACTTCAATCTTTGTATTTCATTCTCCGCATTTACAATTAGAGCTATCAAATTAAATTCTGTTTTTAAATCGAGTGCTAAATATAACATAACTAACAAATATAAGTTAAACATTTACCTAATCAAGGTTTTGCTTAAAGATGGGCTAAGGCTAATATTTTTTGTGCAAAATGGTGTACAATTTATAAGGGCTTGAAGCGCTTAACCAAGATTTCAACTAGGTAATTACCAATTAATGAAGTACCACAGGTACTTACTTTATATGAGATCAAAAGAAGAATGATTAAATACCTTAAATGAGATGAAAATAAGAAGTATTAATTATTTAACTCTTATAAATTATGTATAGCATTACATTTAAAAAAATATTTTTATGCCTTTTACTCCATTTTTAGATAAAAGCTAGATTAAATATTTTTTTTCTTATATTTTTATAATTCTTTAAGTTTTGAAATTTTTGAATAAAAAACTATTACGAGAGCTAAATGTGTGTACAAAATTTCAAATGCGATTAAATACAGGGCAAGGATCTTCAACACCCCTAATTCTGTCATTACTTGAGCATACCATCATATTGTATTTCATTAGAATTATATGTATAGACAAAATTTCAGCTCAACGGATAATAGGAAATGGGTTAGAATTCGAGTACAAATTTTGAAATCTCCTTGCAAGAAAATACAAATATATGAAAGTAGAAAATTATTTGTAAATGAAAGCTTGTAATAATTCGAGATAAGCTCAACGTAAACTTTGAGGAAGTGCATGCAGAAAAAACCCAGACATTTGTTATGTCGCTTCCTTTTTTGTAATATCAGATCATTCACAGAAATATCCGGAATACTTAGGAAGTCAAAGGATAGTCAAGTTTAAAATAAAAGAGAAATTTTCACCAAAATTCTCAATTTTTTTTCAACATGCGATGATATTATTCAGTTTATTAATTTAAAAGAGCATCCATGTTATTATATGAATTAAGATCTATTTCAAGGGGAGGGATAATAATAATTACATGAATTGAAAATTATTTACATTTATTAACGGATATTCAAAACGTATTTTATTTTCTCAAAAACTAAATCTATACCAGATTTATTTGTCTTTTTTTGATGAAATTTTCGAATCTAGACTCGATATTTAGCAATTTATAAGCATAGAATTAAATAATTAGTTAAAGTACTTTAATAATTAATTAAATAATTAAATTAAAATCTCATAAGTAAAGCTTTTCAATTACAATTTTCCTTCTTAATTTTACTTTTTGTTAGTTTTAAAGAATACATCAACCACCCTTTACACTGTGTCACAGTAATGATCTACTTATTTTAGTATATAATTTTTGCAGTACAGTTAAAATTGTAGTTATAGTTAAGATGCGAGATATATCTCCCGTTATGATTTTGGAGATAGAAAATATGTAAAAAAATAAAGAGCAATAATTTAAATTAATACAATAATTTTATTATATTAGTTAATAACTAATTGCTGATAATTGATTATTATTGGAACTAATTAAATAATATTAATTTATTTTCTTGAAATATTTGTCTCTAAGAGTTAAGACATGCGTTCAGAAGAGCAAAAAAATTATTTATATTTTAGAAAAAAAATCATAACAATTTGTTGAGATAGATTTTTAATCTTATACATTTCATTCTCTAAAATAAGGTAAATTTATTAATGTAAACAATGCAAATCTATTTTAGACTATAACTTACAAACGTAGCAAAATTTCACAAGTTTTAAAACTTCTTAAACACTTTGCTCACGAACAAGATTTTGAATGTTTTTTCGAAGCTAAACACTTGAATTAAATTGTCTACTTAGCATTCATGAAAGATATTATAAGCAAATTAAAAATAAAAAAATTTAAAAACTGAATTCTCTTATTTATATTTACTAAATTCTAAGCACTCTACAACAGGAAACGTAAAAACTATGTTTTTTTCTCTTTCTCTTCAAAGGAATTTTCAAATTAAAAAAAAAGGATTTTATTGTGCAGAAAACATGATTTCCGATAAAGTTTTCTAAAATTTATACAAAGTAACTTACGGACACATCATAGCTAGTTGATCCCGGTTTGGCGTATATCTTATAGGTCGCAAATCTTCGACTGGTGATAAATCGTAACACTTCGCAATGTAACATTTTTCCAACTCACTTCCAATAGAACCTTTGGAAAAGAAGGGGAAAAAAAGAATTTAATACAAGATGTACTCTCGAAGAAATATTTAATGTTTTTCACTTTATTTTTCTCTCTCTAAATATATGTATGTTAGATGTTACCACAAGTAAACTAAATAATACTTTAATCATAGAAACTTAATTATTTTTATTTTTAAGCTGTCTTCCCCTTAAGCTTAAAGAATGGGCACTAAATTTTGCATACTTTTTTCATATTGAGAAATGCTCTATTATATTTTAATATCTATACCTTAACAAAATCAGTGTATTTTATTATGCTTAGTAAGGTTTAAAAGTTTCCCGAATTGGTCACAGTCAATTTATGCTATAATATTTACATTTTAGCTACTCTATCTTATAAAGAGCTTTTATTTCATGATACGTAATATGGACGAAAAATTACCATAATTGGTCAATAATAATTTATTGAAAATAGGTAGAGCCTTTTTACTTTATCTTTGAAGTACTATCCTACTGGGATTCCACCATTCATATAACTGTTCAAAATATTCTTGCAGCTACTTTGAGGCATTTTCAATAATCTCTTTTGAAACACACCTATGTCCCATAAGTTTCATTTTTGGCGGTGGAAACTGGTAAACTTCTAATTGTATTAGGTCGAGGGAATAGTGAAGGAGTTCTAGAGGGGTTTCATCGTGCCTAACAGAGAATGATCACAGAGCAGTGTGCTGGGCATTGTCATTCAACAAAACAAATAGCTTGCTGACTCTCGTCCTCTGTTCGTTTTCATCTGATTTCATTTCGCAGTCATCTCAGGTCCTTACGTAAATTTCTGTGTAAGTACGAGTTATTGTTCGCTTGTGTATTTGCAATTTGTCGAGTATTCTCAACACTCGTCTGAAGTTGATGAAGAGGAGCGTTCGCTCAGGGAAGATCTTCAATGCTTGTGAGATCATGACGAAAATGCTTATGCCACTTGCCTACTGCTATATTTTTTTCATCGCATCGCTTCAGTATACTTTATTCAGCATCTCAAATGTCTAAAATAGTAAGTTTTCCAACAAAACGTAAAACTGAATGTTGTCACATCGCTTTGAAGACGTCGTTTCAAAATTCAACGAAAGAAAACATCGTCAAGTCAGAAACAACATACAGTTTTTGTAGTCAGATAAATGTTTCCTCCTGCGAACACCGCTCTGGGAACTTTTTAACTGTACTTTGTACTGCTTTATTCTATTTGAGTTAAACTATTTTTACTTAGTAAAGATGTTCTATATTTGGCTTCCTATATTGTAAAGCTTAATTTATAAAATTCTACTGATGTATGAAAAATAGTGAATTAATGGAACATTTCAAAAGTTTAAGGGTATAATATTTTAAATAGATACACTCGCTCAAATTTATTTCCTTATAAATTTGAGTTAAATTAGTTATAAACACGCTCAAATTTATTTCCTTTTTAGAACATTTTTGTTCTCAGAAAATGTGTTCCAAGCGTGTGTTAGTCTTTGCTACAGCCAGACAAAGACAGCCTAGATATTTAAAAACAAATTAAGGATTTATGAATTTCTACTTATCTGTTTCAAGACATGGAACACATACTTATGGACATAATTTTTAGTTATATGTTTCTTTTTCATGTAAACTAATTTTGAAAATTTTTAATAGGTTAAAAGAAAAGAAATACAAATATAAAAATACGAGTCTCGATTGAAAAGTAATGCCTTCAATGTCATTTGATTTGTAATCCTGTTCTCAAAATTCAGGTTGTACCTAAAAGATAAATGTATATTCTGTGTAATGTATTTGTTATCTTTGTTCCCAAATGCCATTGGTGAGCTGAGAATCGAAGAAGATGAGCACCTTCAACAGCATCGGGTTGAAGCACCGAGGCTATCTTGCGAATTCACCTTTCCCCAAAGATGAAATAACACCTTAAGGGGCATGACATTCCTTCTAACGACGAGGGGAAAGATGCCATTCAAGGGACTTTCAGCAACAGTCACGGGAATTCTTCTCGGACTGGTTTTCCTTACTATTAGTCACGCATTAGAGTAAATGCGTTGAAAGAGATGCGGACTTTGACTAGACATAATTAGTGCATTCCAAGAATGATGCATGAAACTTTGACGTGGTAAAATAATTATGAAAACCAGGTAATCATTTAAAACTATGACCATGGAAGCATTACTTTTCAATTTTCGTTTATTTAAATCCACAAGTGGATGAATTATTTTAATTTATTTATAAAGGTACCCTGGGCGGAGCTTGCGCAGTATGTATTTATCCCTCTTCAGGCGTGTCACACAGTTCTGAGTTCGTGATCTTCTGCCTGAAGACCGTTGACGAACCTTTAAAAAAATGTGGCAGAGTTGAGTGGGCTGTCTTGGAGCACAAATGTCTAGCCCCTCAGATACTTGTTTCCTCTCGTTCCTCCCTGAACATCTGCGCAGATTCCAGCGCATGTCATCATTTCCCTCATTGCGTCATGCTATAAATTGTTCATCATACTCTTTGCATTATGGTAGGGTTTACTGTACTAAAAGTAATCTAAATTTACTCGAAACATCCCAAAGCTCAACTATTCGAATGATCGTCAGAGCCTCCATGTTCATGAAAAATAAAGAAATATATAAAGCATTAAAAATCACTTCTTTCAAAAAACATGTCCAAAATCTCGCAACGAAATTTTTTAACTCCCTCGACAATATTGATAATATTAATATTCGAAATCTTGAAAATTACTTAATTACCCCTCACGTTAAAAGACCCAGGAAAATTCTCTCTGACTCTCACTACCCTCCTTAACTAAATTTTAACTTTTCTACACCTATTATTATCAACTTTTAAACTCCTGCAATGTTATTAACTTTTTTCTTTTCCTTGGTGAAAATCCCTCCCATCCTATATATAGTAAAATAAACTCCCTTGAGGGCAGCCAATAACAGCATCTACGTACTCCACCTCTCAACCAATCGCAAAGCAGGTTTACACTAGCACCTCAGCAAGTTCTAAATTCCCTAATTGGTTCTTCACTTCCAAGCAGCAAATGATTTTCTCTACAATAGATGGTGCCAGCTATGCTAGTTTTTTCTTTTGCTCATAACTTCTGTCTACTTCATTCAATATTTACAAAATTTTCTCCACGCATCTCCAGGATTCTAATCTTCAAAATAAATAACCACTCACCCAAAGGAACTTTTATATCCATCAGATTTGGGCTTGAAGAGCGCTCCGCGCTCTAGGCGCCCATAGAAATTTCAACGTCAGCGTTGCATTATGGTAGCGTGCAATTGCTAAATTATTTTTCATAAAAATTTTGCTTTGATTATTATATTTTTATTGAGCCAATCTTCATATTTACAAAGAAAGAATTCTTTGTTATACTAAACGTTTATCCACTTTTTTTTCAAATGAGTACAAAACGATTTAAGTTATCTTCAAGAAGTAAAATGTTACTCTGAGATAAATTCAAAGCAGACGTGTTGAGCAAAATTTCCTCTTTTAGAATTAGTTCATTTTGTGGACTAGTAGGTTGTATTAATAAATTAAATAACTCGTGGCTTGTCTCATACATTGTTGTTTCTATTGTAAAAAAATAATGAATAAAATCTAAGCGTTATGATCGAAATTTTATATAATACCAACCTTCAAAAATACTCAAAAAACCTTTCAAATTTCAAAAATGGTGCTATTATTACAACAAAATGTGGCTAAAGGCAAACAATAAAATATTACACTAGTCAGTTATGAAAACTTTTGACAATGTTCCTTTTACATATTGAAATAAAGCAGACGATAAAATATTAAAATAGACAATAAATTATGAATATTATTGAGGATATTCTTTTCAAATGGTAAAATAAAAGCCGATAATTAAAAATTTAAGCATATGATAAACTATTAAAGTTTTTGACGATATTCTTTTCAGACATTGAAATGAATATAAATGATAAATAATGAAATTAAATACATCTTACGAAAAATATAACTCTTATTCCAACAAAAAATAAAATAAATCTATACAGCATGATTTTACGTAACAAAGATTTTTAATCCTATATTGTCATCTTTAAACTCAATTTTCTCGCAGAATCGGACAGTTGGATATCATTTTTATATATTTATCTCACAAAATATATAGGATAAACTTTTATGAAGCCTGATTCTTGGAACAACATCGAACTACTTTGTTGTGCCCTTAAAAGTACGAAAAATAACTCAGAAGTTACTATCCTCAAGGGTTAAAATCTACTTCAATTTCACTTATTTCTTTTTAATAATATTTTTCTAATTTCTAATTGAGCTCAATAGTTGTGTAAAACTACAAGAACTTTATGAAAAGAGTGAATATGCTAGGAACGATTAAACTGGGAAGATACGATTTTATGGAAATCCAGTCTACTTGCTCTCAATTTCAGGTATATTTGCTGCTATCATGGTAAGTAGGGTTAGTACATGTTCATCCCTATTAGTTCTTATACCCAAGAACCTATAAGACGATCATATTAACTCATTGAGCCAAAAAAAAAAAGTTTGATTTTTTCGGCCATGTTTCAGAAAATGCCCGTCTCACTGTGGTGGTGACAGCTTATTCCTTTCTGCATGCCGAGTGCCTTGATATAAACACGCTGAGCGGGAATCTGCGCAAATGTTCAAGGAAAAACGGGAGGAAACTAGTATTTGGGGGAATGGACGCTTGTTCTCGGAACTCGGCTTAGCAAATTCTTAAAGATTCTGGAGTAACAATGGTTTCTGCCAAATTTGTGTATCGGGTTCTGATTTACCAGAGAAAAGAGTCACCTTGGAACTCCATTTTTTTGGTCAAAAATTACCTGATTTCCTAGCCTCACGTACTTCATTCATCTGGCCTAACTCCGTCCGATTGTTTCCGCGCATGAAAAGAGACATAACAGGATACCGATTTTAAAAGGTAAAAGTGGATAAGGAAAAAAAAAATGATGGAGAAGCAATTACCCAATACTTCAGATAAGTATCATATATGTGGATTCCAACGATGGAATTATCAGTTGAACAAATGATTAAGTAAAATGGAAACTACTTTGAAGGTTAAAATGTTGCTTTGTAAAAAAAATTAAAATACGTAACTTTTAACACAAATTTTAAAAATTTAATAAATTATTTTTATAAATTTTAGTACTCCCTCGTATTTTGAAAATAGTTGAGTATACTATTTTTCTACTGACACTGTCTTCAAGCATTGAAAATATTTTCTTCTCTTATTTTTCTCATTAGATGATCTCAAAAGAAAATACAAGATAAAATGTAATTTAATTTCTTGGGGTCAAGACTTTAATTTAAAAAAAAACATTTTTTGTAACTTTTTTTATGTCAAAATATATTGCAAAAAATTAATTTCTTATTACCCAAGAAATAAATTCATTGAGTAATGCTTAGAAAATTACGTATCATATGTTAAATTTCTCAAGAAAATACTTAAATTGTTTTTAAATATACAGTAGAATGCGGAAACCGAAATTCAAGAGTAACATGAACTTTAAAATAGCTGACAATTTTTTCTCCTTGAAGCGATCTCAAAGTGAGTTTTTGTAAAATATCATTATTTTTGAACACACGAAAACAAATAAGATTTGGAAAAAAAATTAATTTTGAATTGTGAACAATTTAGCAGTCAAATGATATTTTTATAAATCTTCATAAAATGAAATTAGAGGAGAAACACTCTATTGTTTTTTACAAGTAATGCTAAATAATTTAACAGTGTCGATATTATATTGCTGTCTACAAACTGAAAAAAAAAGACTGAAGTGCTAGTTATTTCATTAAAAGTATTTTAAAGTAGCGTCTTAAAACCTGGAGAATAAAATATATGCCTTTAATGTCTGCGTGGAAAACGGACTGAAAATTTGGAAAATTAACTAGCATAATTCAATAATAAAAAAAAAAGACTACGTAGAAAATTAATTATTTTTTGTTCTTCTATTTTAATTATTTCTCATTATTTCATATCATATCATCATTCCGTCATTTCGTTTCATTATTTCATATAGAATGTTTTTTAACAAATATGACAGCTAAAAAATTGCATATTTTGTTTTAGGATGGAATTTCAAGTATGGTTTAAAAAATTTTCGTAGTTCTAAGAATTTTTAATGCGAAAGAAAAAAAAAATGGTATTATTTTTTTAATTATTAAAGCAAATTTTGTCTAAATGTAGGAAGTTTTATGTAAGTCCCGAACAAATAATTAAATTTTGCAGAGAGGTATAATTCTCGAAGATTTCGGATAAAAAGTTATTAAATCCTTTTTAAATTAAATCTTTTTGAATTATGTATTAAAACTATAACGCGTTAAATCCTCGACGCAATATCAACTCTACCGAATTAATAATTAATGATCATTTTAAGTAATTTTATTACGTTCTTCTGAAATGATAGACAATTTTAACTATACGAATTACGACACAAAAATTAATTTAATGAATTAATTATAAGGTATCGCTTTTTAGAATTCAAAACTATCAAGAAAAAAAATTGTCTTCGTATTCGATGTTAGGTTGACGAGATGAGTTTAATATTTATTATTTTTTTATTTACTTTCAACATAATGCATTCTGAATTATTATTATTAAAGGAAATTTCATATGTTGGATGCCGATGTATGATTAATACTTATTTCTTGTATAATTTATGTATTTCATTAATTTATATGTAGACTAAATATGAATCGAAGGAAGTATAAGATGAAAAATTTAGAATATTCAAAGTGTGTATGACGTATTAAAAATATTTTACTTTAAAATTGAATTGGTATAATAATATAATTTAATACAAATTACTTTATAATACAAATCATTACTGAAAGATAAAATTTTTGTATTACTTTTATCAGTCCTTTGTAAGTAATTTATTGTCATCACATAAAAAAACATATTCTCAAATATGTCCCAAAGCTTCTGTTTTCTAAATTATAATACGAAAGACTTAATTGAACAAAATATGTCCCGATATGTTTTATAAATATATCAAGTATATTAATGAAACATATTTTACCTTTTTATGTAAAATTCATACATTATCATAATATATGTTTCGTGTTATTTACTATTTCTTTCAGAACATATGTTAGTAACTTCCAATAATGAATGTTATTTTCATTAAAGTGTTTATTGTATTCAATTAAATAAAATATCTAGTCGAAATTAGATTAATCAAAATAACGTTTATTAGATTTTAAGGATTCTCAGTCGAAAAAACAGAAATAAAACTTACGTTAAAATTCTGAAAACTCGAATAAAATTAAGTACAACTATGATTAATACACTTTATGAATATATTTTGCAAGTGCAATCAGTGTGTGCTTAAGTTTCTTTAGTAATATTTTACTACGAATTCTGATTTACCAATTAGATATCGATAGCCCCACGTTACTTAGCGTACTACAATAGTTCTGTTTTTTTTTGCCAATTTATTCTAATTAATTACTATTTCATAGAAATTGTGATGGACTCTTACACACACTTCTCTTTAACTGACCTCTGGGGCTACTTTACTACGAAGTTCGATGAAGAAACCTTGCTTTATGAAAAAACCGTGACTTACCTGAATTAGAATTAAGGTACAAGAGTATAGTGAAAGAGATAGGTAAATTTGAGGAAACAGAGAGATTAAATACAGGAGGAGATGGAGGGATTCGTTAGAGGGGCAAGACTTTTATAATCAAACAATTGTGAGACTAGATATTCTCAACATATGTACTTGGCTCGGATCGGTTACTATAATTCAACTGTACTTGGATTTAATTATTATAAGCCTACTGTTTGGAGTTATTGTGAAAAGTAGAATTTTCCAACATAATATTTTATAAAAGATACGATTAAATGAACGCTTCAAGTTATTAATTTATTTTGTATATTATATGATATAAATTATTCAAGATTGGGTTAACTGATAAAACATTTTCAAACTGATCTTTAATGAGTGATTATATTTGATACACCTAAAGGCATAAGATTGTTGCAATATTCAATGCGAAAGCATATTACAAAGATCTAGAATTTAATTTATATTTGTAACATTGAAAAGAGCATGAAACTGATAAGAATTAGAAAAAATAATTAAAATAATATTCAGTTCTTTATTTATCTTTTTGTAACACGTATGTTGAGCCTAACGAACCATTTCAATTTATAACAGAGCCATTTACTCAAAAGAATGCGAGTTTATTAATGGCGCACATAATTCATTACCAACATTTCAGCAAGAATTTAAAAAAATAAATTTGAGAATAACATTTTTGATTGAATAACTTGCAACCGCGTTCTTTTAATTTTTGACTTACATTATGGACTCGAATCTCAACAATACTTATAGTTGCCATACGGAATGCAATCCTTAGCAAAGAAAAAATTCAATTTCAATTACGATTAAAACCTAACAACTTTGAAATAGTATGAAATGTAATGAAAAATATTTAGTACCAAAAGCACAAGTAAAGACAGTTAAAATCAAAATTAAATATTAATATATTAGGCTGAATGTTTAAAAATTGCGCAAAAGAGTGCAAAACGTAATTAAAAAGAATAATTTTAAAATAATTGATACTTTTGAAGCAAACAGAAAATTGCCTTTACAAAACAATAAAAAGACAAAAACACGAATAGAAATAAGTCTAGAAAACAAGCTTATACTACGAAATATAATTACTTTGACAGTCATAGAATTGAAGAGTGATTATACTTACTTCCTATTACCGAAAACAGAACCAAAACTAAAATTTTCATTTTCCGCTTAAAATAGCTATGATGCAAATTTGCCAATAAAAATGAACCGTGGTAATGATTTTACAATGAATTTCAGCATTTATATGGGTGAAAATTTCAAGCGATTCGCTGAAGTTTGATAACAAATCAATGAGAGGAAATAAGAAGAGATAAACTGAAGGAAATCCGTGCAGGTCACAAGTGACACATTAATTTTCAATTTACCTACGGTGTTTATCTTCTACTAGTCATTTCAGATCCTTTATCAAATAAATTCTTATCAAGACATTTTGACAATATTCAATAAAGTATTCGCATCCGGTTATCAAAGATATTTTTATTTTTAAGCAAACAACGATTTAATCGAATTAAAACTCAGTAATAATTTACAACTAATTCAGGCAAAAACGACACCGGTTTGGTAACTTATTCTCTAGTATGTCTCAAAAAGTCACAAGAAGATTTTTTGGCTTAGTTACGTTTAGCAAGTCGAAGCTTTTATTATTCTTCAAGAAAGTTTCCCGAATAACCAGGCTTGATTGCCCGATAGCTTTATAAGCGTCGTAATTAGAAGCTACGTGACGGTTATTGACGACGGATCTCGTAATTCTGAGCTTCAGTCAAATGACAAGGACGACACCTAAGTCAGCTCTTTCCCTCTCAATTTCTAAGAGATAACAAAGGGAGGACTTGGAGCCTTGACAGATTTAATGTGCATCAGCCTCACTAAATGGCGGATCTTTATTGGCATCCCGACTTAATCCCACGTCTCGACGGTAAACAAAGCCGACCGTGAATTCTGGTCTATTACCAATAGTCTTTTACGCCATCTCCAATTTAAAATAGTGCGTGCATGCATGAGGGGCTAAACCTGGATGCACCGCCATGATTCCCAAGTTATTCAGGTTGCGTGTGTGTGAATGGCTTCGAAGTTCAATACTTTACAAGCAACTTATTTAAAATGGTATGTCAAATATAAATGAGATTTTTTTTCTTATAAAAGATCTTTTCTGAAATACTACTTACTAAAGTTACATAAATGTTATTTTTTGTATTATTGCAAAGTTATTCTGTAAGATCTACACATTATTTTCAATGTGCTTAGAGTCTTTTTTCATAATTAAAGGACAAACAGAAGACGTACGTCCGCGGAACCAGTAGCTTAAAAATTCTTCTCCTTCTTCGTTGGATGAAAATCTTCCTCTTCCTGAAGCTTCTTTGAGGGATCCAAGCAAATGACAATCCGAAGAAAGAAACGAAGAAAGTTATTTGAGTGTTATCCAGTGAATTACATTAATTTTTTTTTTGTGTTCTATCTGCTGTGTAGGGCCTAAATAAGAACATAGTGGATCGCATTGGAAAGTCTTTTGAACTCAAAATGCTGCTCCGACCATCTCCTGAAGTTCACAGTAGAATACTATATTAAATATACGTTAATCATGATAATTGACTTACACTATAACCTGTAAATCCCACAATACAGTCGCGAAAACTTTTTGAGTAGATAACTGCTTTTGTCTTTAGTGAAGAACTTTCACTTTTTGTTCTCCGTTATATATGGAACAGATTTGTTTCAAGGGTATAAATTAAGGAATAAAACGACACCAAACAATTATTTAAGCATTAAATACAATGCCATGGTTTCTAAGGCCCTTTATATAAAAATCATCTTTGTTGCTGTTAAAAAAAAATTTCTTTTATATTTGATTTAACTTTTTTTTAAACATTAGTAAAAGACAAATCAAGTTAGATAAACAAATAAATAAAGCTCCGAGAGGAGATCCGGAATTTAAACAAAAAGAAGAAAACAAACCAAGTTGACCACTCAAGGTTCACGTTTATCATCCATTTTCAATCGTAAATGTATTCACGTGAATGAAAAATATTTCGCTGCTATACCCAAGCCAATATTTTAAATGAAATTTTGTCGAACAGAAAAGTAAAGAAACGTATAAAAATGCTACGACAAACTATTCTTCAAGATATTGGAAAAAAAAAACAAAAAGATAGTTTTAAAGTTAAAAGTACTTAAATTATTACTAAATGAAATGTTAATTTATCATGGATAATTTAGGATATTTTTTACAATTAAGCAAAGAGAAGTTTTTTACTCATCACATAACATACAAACACGTATATCTTAATGTGTCTATAGATATTGCTTAGCAATATACACGAACTTTAAAAACCAGGAAACAAATGTATTGTGTTCCCAAATGTGTGTGTATAACAAATGTACGCACGTAAGTGATAATTTATTGTAAAGCAAAGAAATTAATTAATTAACATGATTAAAATTTTTTATTGAACCAAAAAAATTGTAAAAGTAATTAATCATTTAATTTTAATATTTATTAATTTAAAATATAGCTTAACAGCGATGCTTTCACATACCTATAAGTATAATATATATATAGTATATATATATATATATATATATATATATATACTAATTCTCTTATTATGTTTTTGAGGATGAGAAATAAATTATAAAAATAATCATGATTTAAATTTACTACATAATCACAATTTAAATTATTAGAAGAGTTAATTTGTACTAATTGTTATATTATTAATACCTAGTATTAAAATAAGTATTTTATAACACATGAAAATTACTTAAATTTTTGCAAAAAAAAATTGACACACCAGGAAGGAGTTGCCGATTGAAACGAAATTGCGTATGCATAGACTTTGGAACCAAGCATGCAAATGATCAAAATTTGATTCCCAATGATGGAAGTTCTAGCGCACCGGAACTGCGCATTCAGCAGGTGCATATAAGCATCAATTCTCTAACGGATGGTCAAAATTTTAGTAGCATTTCCACTATGTATATCTTACGTCGGCTGTAACAATGCCTCACTGAAGGGTTCGTGCACATTACTCGCAGATATCAGAGTTTGAGAGATATTGTATTATCGGAATGAAAGAGGCTGTTTGGACGAATCGAACAATCTCTCGGCATCTGGGTCGAAGCGATGCAGCGATTAAACGATCCTGGCAAGAGAGGGTCAACGAGGCAGATATAAGCGTCAGAATGGTAGCAGTCGACCGAGGATCACAACAGAACGGGAAGACAGAGCTATTGTCAAAGCAACGATCATAGAACCGGATTCGTCGTAATCAACTATCCACCGTATAGTCTGCACACATGTGTCCAACATGACCCTCGAATTTACGTTCCTACGAGCGTAATTAGAGAGTAATCTCGAGGGTCTAACTGTCTGCCTAGCTGGTCCGACAGTTAGGTCACCCTCAGACTTCTCAGGCCTGTACACCGTCAAGCCCGATTACAGTGGTGTCGAGCTCGATCAACTTGGAACTGCACCGACTTGGGAAGTAAAGTCCTTAGTGAAGAGTCCAGTTTTCAACTGTGTCCTGACGACAACCTCAGACGTTTCTGGAGACATCCAGGGCAGTGAGGAGAACTTGACCTTAGTATCGAATACCACACAGGCCCGCAACAGGGCGTTAAGGTCTGGGGTGCCATCTTCTTTGATAGCAGGCCCCCTTCGGTAGTCATTTCTGGCACTCTGATATCACAGCAGTACGTAGATGACATTCTACGACCGGTTGTTTTGCCATTCCTTTTGAGACACCCAGGACGTACTTTTCAACAAGATAATGGCCAGCCACACACGGCACATGTTGCTATATATTGTTTGCAAGCTTTCCCTCCACTTCCTTGGTCATCTAGGTCATCTGAGCTCTCTTCCATAGAGCTATTGGGACGTTATAGGAAGGCTATTACAACCATCCTTAAATGTTGACAATTTAGTCCAACAGATGGAGACAATTTGGCACGAAATCCCACAGGACACCATCCGGGAACTTTAACAGTCCATGCTTCTCCGGGGGACAGCTTGCATCCACGACAAATGTGGACCAACGCCTAATTGACTTCCTCCGTTTGTAACAGCCAAACTCTGAAGTAAATCATTCAATTGTTCTGAAATTTTAATTGTTTGTTTTTCTATGTATGTTCTGTCCACCCAACATTTTTTTATCGCAATCGGACAACTCCTTCTTAGTGCATCGTTTTCTTTTCTTTTCTTTTTGTTATAGAATGTATTTAGTAAGTAATGTATTTAGTTATTTGATTATTTAATATATATCATTGCAAAATAATTTCTTTCAGGGAAATCACCGTAGGTAATTGGTTCTTATCTCAGTAATAGTAGAGAATGCCAGACCGTAGTCAACGGAGGCAGTTCCAGCAAAGCGACTATTTTATGCGGGGCGTGGTGATCCCACTGAGAAGGGCAGGTTGGTCCATAAGGCAAATATCAGCTGACACACACCTGGACGCATCCAGTGCACCGACTGTGGCTAAGGTGGTTGAAACAATGAAATGTGCTAAGTTTGAGGGGCGTTGGTGCAACCAGAATGACATAAAATCGTGTGGATCGACGCATCCGCCAACAAGCGATGGCGGACTCAGAAGCCACTTCTACTTCTATTCTGCAGCATGTTCTGTATACTCTGGATGTTCCCATATCAACCAGAACTATCTCTCGTCGATCGATTGCTAGTGGCAAGCCCTCATGGCGTTCGTTAAGATTTCCTTTGACCCCTCAGCATAGACGCTAACCTCTGCAGTGTTATCAGGCTCGAGCAATGTGGACGACGAAATGACACAGGAGCTTCTGTTTCTCCAATGATAGTCGCCGCGGACGATTGTGGCTTCGACGTGGAGACAGGTGCAATATGGCTGCAATAGTAAAAGGCCTCAGTGCTCCACAATATGTTATCATGGTTTGCGGTGCAATTGCGTACGATTCCAGGTCACCTCTAGTTCGTATTCAAGGCATTATGTCGGCCCAACGATACGTGTAAGATGTTCTGTGGTCGGTGTCACTCCCTTACTTTCAGGGGTGCCCAATTCCCTTTATCAGCGGGATAATGCCCAACCGTACACTCAGCCAACTAGCTCTGCAAGGTGTATAGATGTTTCTCTGGCCACTGTTCTCTTCCTATATCTCTCGAATTGAACACATTTGGGATGTGATTGGACGCCATTTGTAGACCCTGCCATTACCGCGTTCAGGAGACAAACTGTAACAAATGGTTGACAGAAAACCATTCCTCTGGACGCCATCCGTTCTCTCATTGATTGTATCTAAACGTGTTGCTGTGTGTATCGCCGTCCACTAGGGCCCTTCAACTTTATGAACTGATGCTGTTTTCGCTCTGTATTATGTATATTATTTCGAAATAAAGATAACTTATTGTTCGTTGCTGTCTCGCTCTTTTTGCCGAGTTTCGTCACTTTCTGACCACTCCTTCTTGATGTTGCATTTTCAATGTCGCGTAGTGCTTAACTTCTAAATGTTGTTGAATATGAATGTTTTTTCTTACTTTGCTTTTCGGATGAAAAATTTAACAATTGCTAAAATATATTCAAATTAAATAATTTTCAAAGCATTTATTATTCGTAATTTTGTCATTATTATAAGAACGTCCGGATGTGTAAAGGAGATAAAATGTTGAATAATTCCGATATTCTCTGCATTTGATTAACCTAATTATTAATTTATTCAAGCATGTTCTCCTCTAACATGATTATATAATTTATATTACTTCAGTTATGATTATTAGAATATAATATTATTTTTCATCATCTATTTATCTAGTTTTTTCAATTTCATTTAACAGAATTTCATTTTTATGTAATGGTTAATATGATTTTAATAAAAGGTTGTATATAACAAAATAAAAAATCACTTCTTCCAGAGTATAGGTTCAGCTGGTTTGTATTGTTACATCCCAAGGAAAAATTATTGGCATTTAATATGAGTAGCACTAATCAATCATCAGAATAGTGTTTAAATTTGTACTGTTTTATAGAAATGATTGCATAATGTAATAATTCTAGAATCTTACATAAAACAAAAATATATATATTTCAAGATGAAAAGGAGAGTAAATCTAATACATGATTTTTATCATCTAATTTTCGAAAATATCTTTAAAATTTAGAAAAGCAGTCCATTCTCAATTCTTCAAATATTTAGTTACTTCCTAAAATTACTGCCTTGTATTATGTACGAATTAATTTTAAAAAGATTAAGATCAAAGGGCAAAGAAAATGTTCATTTAAATAATGAAGATTGTAATGTATAAATTTCAAATTGTCAGAGAGAGTAAGAAGTGAGGATACATCATTTGTGTACGCTGGCATAATAAAAATAAAAATATTCGAAAACTTAATAGGTAAATCAATAAATTGGATATTAAAACTAATACGATCAGTAAGACGGTTAATATTCTCTTGAGTTAATGAAAGAATAGATCATAAATGAATAAAGAGTCAGTCCCCAATTAATATTTAGAGAAATTCCACGAGTTTTTTTAGTGAGAAATTAATAATAAAAAAATATTAACAAACATAATAAACATTGTAGTATACATACATCTCATGCAAATAATTTTATTATACCAATTATACTTATTATTTAGAAATTAAGAATTCCGTGAAAGTAAACAAAAAAGTAAAAAAAATAAAAAAAACAGAAATTCTAGTCTCCACAACTTTTCGTCATCATTTAACGCCTTTTCATAGCATCAAAAACTAACTTATACACGTTCTTATTCTCCAGATCCTCGTCATCCAAGAAGTCTTTCCTTAATTTAAGAATAGATTCTGACGAGCACACCTTAGTTGCATAAGGTCGTATTTCTTCTAGGAAATGGATCAAGGTTCTTCGACCAGCTACTCCGCAGGATTTTTCTAAATCAGCAGCAAAACATCCAATCGCTGCGGGCATCTCTCTGTAAAAAAAGGGATATTTCTTTCAATACATGTATGTTTAAAAACTGTTATATGAATCTGCATAAAAGAAAATTATTTTAGAGGATGAAAATTCATATATATATATATATATATATGTAGGATGTTTACATTTTGAGACGCCTTCCAACACTAGATGACGCTACGAGCTAGAGTTCTACTTTGGAACTTCTTTCCAAGGGGTTTACACGAGTAACGGCAGATGCAAGAGTGCGACCAACAGAGAAAGACGCGCAATATGATAGCTCTTTAACATGTATAACCAATAGTTCTATTTTAACTTAGTAAATACTGTACAACAATATATGGTTTAATTAAATGTCATCTAAAAATCCGCTTTGTTATTGAATCCAGAAAACCCATAGACATCTTTAAAACGAGCCATGTACCCCATTTCTGTAGTTAGTATTCTACACTACATATTCTAATTTTTTTCCTATTCCTTAACTCACAGTGAAGATTTCATCCTTATTTTCTGAAATAATTTCAAATTATCTTGTAATTTATGCTATCAGTCGCTCATAAAATCTGGTAATTCACCTTTTCCCATGGTCGTAGATCTGCTGGAATACTAGACGGTGTGTCTCCAGCAAAATTCCTTCAGAATTCCTTTCATCCAGCAACACGTGATCCATAGATATCCCTCCATATAAATACAAAAACAAGATAAAATTCTTTCCTTTTCGCTTAGGTTTTAATGGGGCTGAAGACGCGCAACTCATCTCCTTAAATTGTGTACACTATAATTTTGTATATATGATGGCGTTCACAGCATCTGTTTGTAAAATTGCTTCTCTCTCATCTCAGAAAGATAAATAGACTTTAAACAGAATTGATTCTGCGATTCTTACTGCTATGACATCTGATATCAATGCGTGAGAGACAGCTAAGAATTGCCCTAAAATGTTTTGCTCTGTATCCCGCCAATGATTAGAGGGAACAGATGTTTTACTGTACCTGTTCCCCCCCTGGAAGTCTGTCAAGAACAGATGCCAAGGTAGAAAAACATCTTTGCTTCGTACTTAATAGTACAATATAATTCATTCGCTTATTGAACTCTTTTTAGTGTATGTAGTCTTGAAAACGAAATCAAATATTCACTTATTAAACTTATATGTGATTATTTAGACATAGAGAGAGGTTTTGTCATCATTTTTGGTGTCAGATAAATAGTAGTCCAATGCTGTGAATATCCTAGAATTAAAGTAGAAGAAAAAAATCTAACTTACGCATCAAATATTATGGTATATGCCGATTGCAAAAGACGACTATACTGCAATTTGACTCTTCAGAATTTTATTAATTTGTTAAAGATGACTTTAAATCTGTCGAATGTTCTTAGTATTCAGAATCACTTAGCAGTTGCTACGGCAGGTGTAATTAAGGTGTTATAACAAACTATATTTGACACTAATGGTGTCAGAAATAATAGAAAAAGATTAAGAAATTAGGATAGATTTGAATTTGTTTCAACATCGGATAAATTTACAGAGAAATTAAATTACGTCATGAAATCATTCACTGTTAATAATTTTATTTTCAAAATGCTAAAAGTAAATCATAACAGTTCCACAGTGGAAGTTTCGAAAAGAATTTGAATGAACCTATGCGATTTAAAAATGTTAGTATCAAACTATAATGAACCTGGAGTGACAGATTTTGAAGACGATGGCGATCCAAAACAATCACAACCTAGTGAAAAAGCAGAAGTTTCTTAATTAAAAGTTATTTCGGTTTTAGAATCCGAATCAACGGTTAGTCATAAATTTCCCGTAGCTTTTTGTGACATTGCAAAAACTATAAAACCATTTCCAGATGAAGGTGATTTCTTCCATTGATAAATTTATTTCAAACTTAGGAGAAATTTCTTAAATTACGGTACAGAAGGATATTCAAAGGCTTATTTTTGGAAAAAAATCTTTAACAGGAATCGTAAAGCTTTATATTTCAGGAGGAAAGGAATTACCTCTTGGGAATAGTTCAAAGTCTCAATGATAGATGACTTTGGGTCAGAATATAACAGCGCAATTTTGCATGAAATGTTGCTTAAAAAAGAAGATGCGAGAACAGGAAAATGGTTTTCAATATTTCTATTCCATGAAAGAAATAGCATCAAAGAGCAATACTGCCACACAAAGCATGAAAGCTAGCGATCTCGGTGCTTAGTTGGCAGAACTTTGGCTGCAATTCCATTCGTCCAGAGTTCGAGCCCCCGTCAAGGTATTTTCATTCAAATACTGGATTTTTAATTTAAAATGTTATTTATTGCTTGCCTAATTTCTGAATGATTCTAGACCTTTCTTTAAGGCTCCCGTCGACCCGCCAGTTTGATTTCGTGGAAGAAATGTTAATCTTATGGAATTCCGACTTTAATTCTCATATCTTTAATATTTGATCTATTCAAATGCAATAAAGTGCATCTGAAAGAGCAACAAAAATAATGAATGCTTCTGCGGAATAATTTTTGCCTCTCATTCTTAAAAATAATTTTAAAGACCTGAAAACTCGCAAGCGAATCATTAAAATAGGGATAAAAATATTTTTTAAAAATCGGAGAGAGGGGAGGGAAGAAATTCAGCAGAAGCATTCATTATTTTTCACTCTTTCAGATGCACTTTATTGCATTCAAATAGATTCAATAGTAAAGATTTGAGAACGGAAGTCGAAATTCTATGGGATTAACATTACGTCCAAGAAATCAAAATGGCTGGTTGATGGGAGCCTTAATATTCAAATTGCTTATTTCTCGAATATTATGTGTGTGTACGAAGGCTGATTCGCATAAGTTGTGATCAAGCTCTCATTTCTGTGATATTACTCTGTTCTAGTAATAAATCTAATTGCTTAAAATAACGGTGCAGAGTTCTTTGGATCTCTTCGTGACAATATAGAATATGAAGTTTAACCAGCAACATAATTAAGGGAATTAATAATAGCTCTAGTAGTAAATCTATTTTATAATATTGTAATAATTTATCAGAATTCAAAACAAAACTTAAAGTTTTGAAAAAATCTCTAACGATTGCAGTATTAAATCTTTTAACACCTCTAGCATAAAATTAAGACCATAAATCGATAAAATAGGCATGAAACCAATAAAGAAATCATCGATAAATAAGGCAGATTTACCTTTCTATCATGACTGTGGGAAAATAGGACACAAATCCAATAAGTGGAAAAATAAAAGTAAGGGATTTAGATGTTTTAAGTGTAATAATTTTGGACACAAGTCGAGCAATTTTGTCCTCAAGGAAATGTATCCAATTCAGAAGCTGTGTAAATGCTATTTTTAAGAAAATTTAGAAACTGTTCATAATACGGATGAAAGCACTAAAGGAAAGATTGACATGGGTAGTGATGCTACATTGTTAAGTTATGATTTTTATGTATAAACTGGTACAACCGATGATATAACTTTAATGATAAGATTTTATTACTTTGTCAGGTATAGATGTGGAGAAATTATCTTCATTGGGATATTTTAGTTCTGATCTAATTATTGACGAATGTGTCATAAATACTGATATGTATGTGTTATGTAAACTGCGCTGTCATATATTTATATTGGAACGGATATTTCGCGTACAATTAATTTAAAACACTCCCTGAAAATGGAATTAAAATTTAGGTTACAAATAGATTACAGACAGTACTTCTTGAGACAACAGAAGTCGAATTACACTAGTATAATCTCCAATTTCTGGAACAAAACAAACCTCTGCTCCAGATGAAAACTTTTTAATTTATGCAGAGAATACTAATTTCTTATGGGGAAGATTTATTGCCCATTGACAAAAACTAATATAAGAAAATATTACTAAATATGATTGAGAATCACTCACCTTGGCAAAGAAAAAGATAATAATTTTAGAATGCATATTATTCTAACCGATGAAATCTTAGTGAGTCTACAAACTCACTCCATCTCCTTTGGGGAGCAAAAAATGGTCGAAAGTCAAACTAAGGAGTAAAAACAGGAATCATGCAAACCAGCTATTCGGATTTCTCTTCTTCTATAGTGCTTGATACCACATTTATAACTCTAGAGTGTCAATACGAATTTTAATAGTACCTAAACAATTAATTTTTAATAGTACCTTTTTAATAGTGATTTTATCATTGAAGACGGAAAAACTGAACTCTCGCCAACCGAAACGCAAGCCTTTTAGAATTTTCCACAATTGAATTAAATTAAGAAATTACAGAGTTTTCGGAGTATTATGGGTCTAACCAGTTTGTTGACGCATGTGCGCGCCTCCTACCGGTTCTCTGTAAAACTCAGGAAGTGGTGAACGTCTTTCAGTAGCAACAGACATGGGTAATCACTGTTATGCCGAAACCCACTATTACTTTTACTATTAATAACATACGTGGATAAACTGTTAGGCCGAAACCCACAATTATTTTACTGTTAACAACGTACGTGGATAAAACTGTTACGCCGAAACCCACAATTACTTTCCTTGTGATTGATTCTACCAATTTGATTGTTAAGCTTTAGTAAAAAATTAATCTACAAGACTTGGTCCGTCGAAATTTATAATTCGTATTGCAACCACGAGCACAGTAACTTCAGGGAATTTGATCTAAATTATTCCGAAGTTGCCTAACTCCTTATAAAATTTATAGAGAAATAACGTTCAATATTTAATTTCGGATTTAAACAAAAAGAAGCATTTGAAAAACTAAAAAAAAAATTGTTAACTCATCATCTAGTCTTACACTTATTTAAACAAGGCTCTGTTTTCGAAATACAGAGAGACAAGTTTCCATGTATTTGGAGCTTTCCTTCTATATAAGTCAGACGATGGAAATCTGTATCCTATTTAGTATATGAGTTAGAAAACATCTCCTCAACAAGAAATATTTTTCAGCTACGAATTAGAAGTGTTAGTGGTAATCGAAGAATTCAGAAAATTTAGAAACTAATTGATGTGAACGTCAAAGTTAAAATCATTACAGATTGCCACGTGTTCTAAAAAAAGATATTACATCTAAAGTTGCACAAGTGGTTTTAATTTTGGAAAACTTTGATACAATATACATCCTTTTTAGCATATGAGTCAGAAAACATCTCCTCAACAAAAAAAAAAAAAAAAATTGCAGCTACGAATTAGCAGTATCAGTGATATTCGAAGCATTGAGAAAATTTAGAAACTATTGCCTGAGAACCAAATTTAAAATCGTTACATATTGCTCCATGTTCAAAAAAAAGAAAAAAAAAGAGAAGAAAAGAAAGAAAGAAAGAAAAGAAAAGAAAAACATTACTCCAAAAGTTGCAAGATATGTCTTATTTTTGGAAAAGTTTGATTTTGAAATAATTCATAGGATACTGGAAATCAAAGGAAACACGTAGATGCACTGATCACAATACCGTTCTGGTAATTACGAGTTTCTAAGGGCGTGGCAGATAACAATTGTTCATGAACAAGATGAATATTTATCAAAACATTAATTGAAAAGGGCGAAACAAACGTACGATCAAAACTGAAGTGTTATGCAAGTACGAGAATGGGCAAGAATTATTTGTAGCTCCCTAAGCAATGACAAATGTAGTAATCAAAATCATACATGACATAGGAGCATGCTGCTACATTTACTTTGTTGCCTGCTACCAAATACTTACAGACAAGCTATATTTTCCATTACTTCTTCGTCTATCGAATTCATATTCGACGTTAATAAGTCAATTAGTTTCAAATCACCAATAAGTCTGCATTCTTCATTGGGTCCTTCGTCGATTACTCTCGAAATACAATCCACACTTGCAATGTAATCTGTTGAAAGAAAGTAATAAATGTAGCATGAGATGAACTCAAAATGAAATAAAATTACATACATTCAAAACAGGTTCCACCATGTGAATTTTTCTACTATCTATAATGCGTTATATACACACACACACACACACATATATATATATGAAATTCTAGTGGAAAACAAGTGGTTATTAATCATAAAATATCCTTCCAGTGTATTAAAAATTACCGTTTATTCTATTTTTCTCAGTGCAAATAAGTATTCTTTTTCACATTGTCGATACTGTGAGCAAAGTAATAAATGACATTTCTTAAGAAAAGACCAGAAATATAGTAGAATATGAATAAATGGTTAAATTTATTGTATTAAAATAAGGATCTCATCTGTTATAAATGATATATGAAAATTATAAGTATTAGATTCAGAACTACATAGGTATTGATATTATTTAAGTAAGTGCGTTTTCTTTCGTATTATGTAAGTGATAATAGAACATTACTTATATCTTGTGCATCAACCATGTCAAATTCAAAAGCTGACATGGGCTGGACAATAAAGAGTCTATTAAAGCATTACAGAATGTTTTTTTTTGAAAAATAACCATATAAAAAGCGAAAATATAAATGATAAAACTATGTTTTTCTCTTTCCAACACTTTACTGCCATTATTTTTCCTATTTCGAAAAATATTACTTACAATTACAACTTTTAAAATATTGAAATGAATGTCGGTGATTTTTCATTCAGTTTTTAGCTCAATAGGTTTTCAGTATTATTTACTGGTGGTTTCATTTATTTCACAAGGCTATATGTATTCTAGCAGAGCTAATGAATAGAATTCAAATCAGCAACATTTTTTTGCCGTTTGAAAAATATCCCTAAGCTAATATAAATTCACGTGTTAACAGAAATCATAAATCGCTTCACAACGTTGAGTATTAAGACTTACTTTAAGTAAAATGCGTGTTGTGTAATTTTTCTCTTTGATATAAAAATATACTTTTTAAAAATCTTATCTGATTTATTACAGGAAAAGAGCTATGAGTTATACTATATACTAGCTATTTTCCACAGAAATAATTTCATTTGATACATTATGTACATATATCACAAATACACATTGTTTATCATAGTATAGCCTAATTTATAAAATAATTTAGGCCATAAACCACAATTATCGCTCACTCACTAACCTTGGTGAAAAGTAGTATCCTCGTCACACAGAGTATCAAGAATATTTGCAATAAATAAAAATATTAATGTTTCTTTAGACTGGGACTCATCTACTGACTTCATTAATTCTTCAGTACCCATTTCCAAACATTCTTCCATTCTACTCATACGACACACAACATAATTCAAAGCTTTCCTAAAAATACAAATTAAAATTAATTAGAGTTTTTGTTGCTATAACTTAATATGTGGTAAAAAATTAATATCTCTAATCGCCACTGTGACATTTTGTTTTCTGACTAACTAATTCTGCATCAAAGTTTGTGACAAAATTTTATTACTGACAGTTAGATCTGGCTTAGATCTTCCTCGATTAACGTTGATTTAATATAGTGGGGTCAATTTGTTTTGCTAAATTTCCCTTAGTACGAGGGAGTATCATAAAGTTTTAATCATTATATATTAAGAAATAACCGAGATGTCTGGATAAAATTTTACTCTAAATAGTAATTAATTTTTATATACATTTTTATGTATGTGGGAATTACAGCTTTACATGCTGAATTGTTTGGTTTCAGAAAGATTGAAATAACCTGCAGTTTGGAAAAGATATGGAGCAATTAGAATTCTACAATAATGGCTTTCGAAAGGTCACGAAACGCTAGGGGAAATGGTATAGCTCTGGACGGAAATTATGTAAAGATATTTTAGAATAATATTTAAATAAAAATTAAGTTTCTATATTGATTCTTTTAGAAATAATTAAAATTTTACGACATCCCTTGATAACAATTAAAAACTTATGTTACGACACCATGGTATGACGGCAAACAGGGTATTGTGAATAACCAATGTGGTAAGAATGTTTACGTCGATAGATGGCGCTGTTACCAGTAAGACCAGATTGTTACGAATAATATCAGAAACTTTGTAGACAGAGTACATAGAGTTGTTCAATAAAGATGTTGTATGCGATATAAAACTCTCAATTTCACTCTTAATCTGGAGTTAATGTCATTCCCCACTAACAATAAAATGGTTGGCGTTAGTACATACACTTACGTTAAAGCGCATTTCTTCAATTTACGGCTTTCTGAAACCAAAAAAAATCAACATTAATTGCTGCAATTTACAGCATACTCTCTGTAGTTTTTTCTTGCCATTCATCGTATTCCTTATAACTACATATATATACATACATACTTATATATATATATATATATATATATATATATATATATTACTTTTATTATAAATTCATTTATGTGAAACATTTATTGTATTAAGAAAACTCAACAGAGAAGAAAAGTAGATGCTGTATATAAGTTATAATCTTATGGAAGCACTACATTTCGTTATATTTATTCACTTCTATGAAAACAAGTCAGTAAACTCTCTTACTTTTAGATACTCTTTTTTAATTGGGATAGCAGAATATATCCTTTTCCACACTTAAGTTTATCACTACCAACTATTCTGAATTCGTGAACATAATGATAATTAATGAGCAATGAGATTTCTAATTATTTTTTCACTAATCTAAGTTATTGTATTCATTTGGAATGCAATAAAAATGCACCGAAAAAAAAAACCCTAGGTATCAAATGTTAAAATGAAACTCCGTAACATTCACATTACATGCACAAAATGTTAATTTAATTGTGATTATCTGTACCTGAAAGAAATCCTATTCTATTATTTCATATCTAACGCATAGATTCGAGAGAGTCCTTGAATTGATGTTCCAATATTTTATTTACGCCTGTATTATTGTCAGATTCAGTTGACAAGATCCTCATTCTGATAATAACACAGCCTACAGCACAATAGAATTAGAACTGAGGAATTACTTTTTTTCAACTATCTTTTGACTTGTTATAGGCACGGGAACCGTCATTATGAACAGTTCATCCATTATCTGAATAAATAATAAAAAAAATTAGATTAATCAATAGTAAAACATCAGAATGTAATAATTAATCCAGAATTTCCGCAAGCAATAGCGCGCACTACCTGTCAAGAAGTATTAGCTCTTGTTAATTACATATCCGGCACAATATGTGGCGCAATATGATCCCGTGATGTCGCCAATTCGAGCAAACTTCGATGACTCCAAATATCGTAACCGTAACCTTATTTTTCTTTTTTGCATTTAATACGAGGGACAAAATGCATTGTTTTTCAATGGGTTTGCTACACCAATATATATTGTTGAAGATTTTTCAGGAGAAAAGGAATAATTGTTTGGAACAATTTCAATTTAGCTCATATCTTACAGTAAAGCAATTCATGTAAAGTTGCCTTTCATTATCTATATACAGGGTTATTCAAAATGATCGATCCGATTTCGAAATTCCATAGTTTCAAAACTAAACGACACAGAATAATAAATAACACATGAATACAAAGAAAAATTGTGGAAGTCTTATATTATGATAAGTAAATGACCCTCGTGAGTTCTTAGTGATACTATTTCACGAAAGCTGGTTTAGATGCTTTCCCGGAGCTACCTCGCAATTGGATTAGTTGCAGCGGATTAGATTACTTAATACACAGCTGACCACCCAAGTCCCCAATATGCGATTCTCATGTCTAATCACCTGTTACCCAAGAGATTTCTACCTTTGAGAATTTAAGAAGTTAAAATGTTTGCTTCACCATTACCCAAAAATTTATGTGAACTTAAACAATGGATTTCTACTGTACAATCTATTTCTACTGACATTTTACAACGTGTTTGGCAGGAATTTACATTTCGAATTGACGCTATACGTGTAACTAAAGGAAGTTATATCGAACATTTGTAGAAAACACTTCTACATTGTCTCCTTGCATTCATGTATTTCTTTTTATTTCATGTCGTCGGTTAATATTTTTAAATATAATCCTTTATTTTAATTCTAAATTAAAATCTGTGAATATAATTCACACTTACGAATCCTTTGCACACGAAGTAAAATCGTTCAAACAACTCGAAACGTGTTAAATATTTTTTTCAAATTTTATTTATGTAGATCCGGTACATGACTCATCGCTTAGAATGCGACCATAGAACGGGATCCACCTCACCACCAGGGAGTGCTGCTACAGGTAAGGCGACATTCCGCTAGGCGACAAGAAGCGGTTTGAGCAGGAAGACACCATTACACAGCTTCAGTAGATATAGGGTGTCTTATATCTCTCGTCAGGAAGTGGAGTTGCTATTAAAGTTATAGACTTGTGAACATTACTTACGCTTATCTTAATTAACTGCACTTAATTGTTAGTAAATAAATAAATTCTTCATCTTAAACTGAAGTGCTCATCATTTTGAAACCCTGAATATTAAATTTATGTCCAATTTTTCTTTTAAATTCAGGGCATGATATACAAAGTATATGTAGTAATTCTTAAGAGGTCGTAAAATCGAAAAGATTTTGCAGAAGCTGTCTCTAAATATTCGCCCAAGTTTGTTTAAATTAATGCATGGAGAAAGCTAGCTATAAAGCATCAATAGTCTTTCTCGACGTAATACAGAAATCCAATCAAATGAAAAAAAAAAGAAAACTAAGTACTGATTACCTGCAGAAATGATAATTCTTAAAAGTAATGAATAAACTAACTTACGGACATAATCTTGCGAGATCCTCTTTAGTTGGCAAGTCTTCTTTTTCAACAAAATCGTCAAATTCTGATTCGCCATCACAATGCTTTAAATCACATGAGTTTAAATCAAATGCTGTGGATGCTGTAAAAGAAGGATTTAATGTTTCAATAGATTCCAAGAAAAATATTTTTATAAAAAATGATAAAAAGGTTTAATTTTTAGAAATTAATTTTGATGTACCAATGAATACTTTACTTCAAATGAATTTTCTTGATATTTTTTATCGTTTGCTTGTTAAACATCAAAATGTGTAAATATTTATGATTACTTATTATTAAAATAATCATATCATTACTAATGATATCGATATAAAAATTAATAAATTCTGATAAAAAAAATTTGTCTAATCAAATGTTGACCATAACCCCTTAATAACTTAATTCTTATGAAAGTATAAATTAATAGTCATTCATATAGTTTGCAAATTACTATATTTTCTTAAAATATTAATGAGCACAAAGTTTCTTTAAAGTCATATATCAAGAATTTTTCGGCACTAGCTGACAGAATTTGGTTTATTTATTTTACCAAGCCAATGAGATAACTTAATGAAAAAAATATTCATTTTCAAGCCAATCTTTTATAGACACTGATTTTAGAATTAAGAAGAGATGGAAAGGAATTAGCTCAATTATATCCGCAAGAAAGAAAGCCTAACCAACTAGCGACTAACTAACGAAAAAAGAATCAATTGGTAGAACTGTCTCAGAAAAAAAGAGTCATAATGTGTAGATTACAATTAATTCCGAGGAAAATTTAACGTACATTTTTAGTGCTGACTATCTTAAAGTATCAACAAATTATTAGTGTTCTATGATGGTAAAGCGAGTGATTCTACTATTGTTTATATTTATCACTTTAATAAAGGATTTTATGCGATGTGTAGCAACTAAGCCTAGTAACCCCTTTAAAATATTATTTTAATATAATAAATATAAAAGTGTTTCATCATCAAGAAACTCTATGAACTTGTTCCAAAGATTCCCTTTTAGCGATGTTGCACTGTGGTTCTGTCTTAAATATGTTTCAGTTGGATGGCAGCAGTTTCTACTAATTTCGCACCCCTGTATACCCCGAAACTGCTTACAAATTTAATCATTTTATCTTCATAACAGACTGCTTATGTACAATGTTTTTTTTTATTTATTTTTGTATTTGCTTCCCTTTAAGGAATGCAAATTATAGTAAACGATAAAATATAGAATAAAATATATTCTAAGATAAATGTAATTAAAATTAAAGAAAACGACAAATTATTAAATTGAATATATTTTAAGCTAAATACTGCTGCCATAAAATGAAAATAAACAAGTCTCGTGCATTTCACACTTTATTTTGAAAAGTGGTCAATGGCCCCGTTTTGTCTTTAATTAAAACGATAGCCCATGTGGAGGCTAATTCTCTCACTCCAAGTGAAAATTAAAATACTTTATGCATGACTGTACAGTAATAACAAGTCGTCATTAATAGTATTTAGGAGAACTTTCGAATGAATCAATAATATCACTGGGTATGACAATTCTTATAATATGCTTTAATCAATTAATTGTATGATATTTTTTGTTTTCCTCCATAACTCAAGCTATGTGACTTTTTTCCTTACAGGTAAGATTTGAAAACAGTATATGGAATCATAACTAATTTGAGAAGTTAAATTCTTATTTTAACCTTTATTATAATATTTGTGTTATTTTATTTTTAACACAATAGATTATTTTTTTAAATTGATATTTGTTCAAAATTTAAAGGGAATCCTCCAATCCTACTTTGGTTTGTTACGATTTACTTTTTTCTTGATTACACTTAATAATTCATATTTATATAATATTTCTTCTTAATTTCTTCCCTTTTTACAGCTTTAGAATAGTAAAATAACTGTATATACATTGGTGTGATCATGTTTCAATTGTGTAAATTTAAAATTATTATATTGTCATCTGTTATAGAGATAATCACATTAAGGCTGCAAAGAAACTGACAAGAATTTGAAATAGCGGCTAATTTCATCGCGAGAAACCGGTTCACCAAAGAAAATAACATCACGCTGAAAAAAAAACTTATAATAGGTAATTAACTGTAGTACTTAAATTTATTAAATAGTTAATCCATCACAACATTATAATTTATTTCATTTTAAGTGATTAGTCTTAATACGAATTTGCTGAATAGCGATGAAAATCTCGAAAGTCATTAAGAATTACTTATTTGACAAATGAACATTTTTTTAAAATGATTTATCACTGAAATTCTTCAAATGCGAGAAAAGTCCAAAACGTCCTCATGTTATAAAGAAATGGGAATGGGGACGTGCTCTGCAGTATTGCCAGTGAGAAGTTCAAGAGTATCGCATCCTAGAAACTTGTCATAAAAAGTTTTCTGTCATTTTTTAGACCGTCTTTACCTTCTTTGGAGCAGATTCATCAGAAACAAGGCATAGTTTTGATTGTTGATTGTTATAAAGCATAATGATAAATCCAGGTCTCATACAAGCGAAGAAAAATGAGGACGGAAATTAGACGCAGTAGCAAACGAATTTTAATTTAACAGAAAATTATCTGACAAATCAAAACTGACCTATGAATCAGTGACAAATTTTATTTGGCACATATTAATAGATGGCGGCACACATGGTAACACCATTTTGCCTTGAAACGCCATTTGTCCTGAAAAATAGATACTTTTTGAGCCCCTTTCGTGAAGACTTTTGGTGTCTGGCCTTTGAATATTGAAAGTATTTAATTTTTTTCAATGCTTAGGAATTCTGAAATATTGAAAATTTCTTCCAAAAATAATGAGATGTTTGAAACTTAGAAGAAAATATCATCTTCAACATATGCTATATTTCAATAATGACTTCATTTTAAATACGATTAAATATTAAAATTAGGAAATATATAAATTCCTGTCGGTAAAATAAGTTACTGAATATATTTCTTGTATTATTTTTCTACCATTAAAACGTAATGAAATACATTCTATTTTTAACAAGAGGTGTTTAACTTCTGGTGCAGAATTAAATTCTCTTTTTATGAAATTTCTCTATTTAAAAAAAGAAAAATAGGCACAGCTAAATTCAGTAAAGATGATAAGACATTAAGATATAATAATTCACATCCTAGCAAGCCTTCTTTTTTGTAACAACCTGCTAAGTAGGAAAGGAAACTAGAAGGCGCTAGATGACACATTTTTAGGGAACTTTTTATTAGAAAATGACTGCTTTATATAAATGTTTGAGAGTCAATCTAGTTATTTTTCAATTGAAGTAGATTTACCAGATTATTATAGGTTGAACACTTATGTAAATTTTTGAGCACTTACTCGTGTTTTTTTTAAAAAATCGGCTACATAAATTAGCAGTTGAAACTTCTGAGACGATGGGAAAATTTACAAACGGAGTGAAGGCTATAACGCATTTAGTCTATGGACTTGCAGAAGACTCATTTGTGGCACTTAAGGGGACTTCGTACCTTTGCAACTTCAAAAATTCGATTTTTCAAATTTTTTTTTCAAAAAATAGTGTTGAATATTAGCAGCATTTTAAAGCAAACCGCGTCAAAATCCGACAATTATTACGCAACAAAAAATGTAAGTGTCTAAAGTGGCTTGTTCTTTGTAATGTAATGTAAAGAAACCTCTTTTTCTCAGTTTCTTATTTTCACACTTTCCCTCAGGATTAAAAAAAATGTTTTGCATGTAGAGCTTTAAAATCTTACATGAGTATTGTACCTGTAGATCTTTACTCTGTGAACCTCAATTTTGTTAATAGGATGATTAGATTTTATTTTATAGCATGATACATGAAAAAAAGTTACTAAATACAAATTTGATAAATTTTAATTTTTCAATTTTTTTTAATGTAAGATAAATTTAAAATTTGAAGTTTACAGAATAAGGTCATTATTTAGCTTTGATTCGGTATAAGAATTATGGTTCTACTGTACATCTTTCAAATGTTATCTTGTGGGTAACGTAAGGTAAGGTAATTTATTTTTTTAAATTTTTGTACGCATATTTCATGTTGTTTAAGAAAATATATTAATTTAATAGCAAAACTTGACCCAATACTTTAAACTATACACTTTATTACACAAACTGGCAAAGTTTCATATTGAAGTGAGTAAAGTTTCATATTGAAGTGAGTAAAGTTTCATATTGAAATGAAATGAGTAATGAGTCCCCTTAACTCAATATGAAGAGAGGCTTGCTACCAGAATTTCGGCTTCTGCTACAAAAATCGTGATTTCAATAAAGCTCGCAAATTTCTTCATTGCAACTTTCAGACGTTTATTTCAGTTAAATCTCTTTTTCAGCAGTTATTGCAATTAATTGTAATTAAATTGTATTCTGGAACCTCTGGGTTATACTGCGTTCTTTTCTCTTTCGTGATTTCAATATCAAGGGCTTTTTAGTGCCTTAATGTTTTCTGTAATTCTGTAAAATGCAATACTTGTTTGTTCATGTGTATCACTACCATTTTAAATATATACCATTTTTTCAAAGCTTTCTTTACATGGTTCAGTAATTACAATTGAATGTAAATCTACTATGGAAAAAAAATTTTAAAAGTTGATGATTGGAATTTTGAGAAAGAAACTTCTGCAACTTATCACCTAATATGAAATTGCTATATAACAAATAAATACTAACTGCATTCAATTTTTAATCATTTCGTCATTGCGAATATTTTAAATTATTTTTAATGGATTAAATTAGTGCATAATATTTCGAGAATTAACGCAATAGTATTATATTAATATATATTATTTCTTAAACACTAACATAAAGTCCCTCAAAATGCCTTCCTCCCCAAGGAATAAATTTCTTAATTTTTATTTTTATTCTTTCCTAAAATATGCCCTAGTTCGGCATTTTTGTTATTGTTTTTAATTCATGATAAAATAAGGTTCTATTTCTCATTTTATGTATTTTTTCTACTTATTTCAAATAAATTTTAATATATGAACGTATTTTTTTCAAAGTGAATTGTTTTTTGATTGAATCTTTTTTTATTAATTGTCTTTTGTTTAATGTAGCTAAATTTTTTAAGAAATATTTGCTAATTATATTATTGGATGATTAAACATCAATATTCAAATTTTATTTCGAAGAAGATCTTACCGCGTTTATTTTGTTTCGATAATATCGAATAAGAGTTCTTTCCTGAATTTATTTATTTTTTAAATATGGAAAAGGGGCCTACATAATTGGGGTTTTTAAGAAAAGTTTTTCATTTAATTGAGTAATCATTAATTTGAAAAAGTCTAGAATAACTGAATGAAGACGTCACCTGATAAAGCTAAGAATTTACAATTTTTGTTTTATATTTCAATGCGAAGCATTAAATTAATATTCATTTCACAGCAATATGAAAAAAGTTTTATTTCTTTTCACACTTAAGAAAGTAAGGTATTATAAAAATTATTTTAGTAAAAGTTATGAAATGTAACATCATTGATTTTTTTTCTCTCTTGCTTACATTTGTAGGAATATCCCGCTGCGCTACAACAGCGCCACGTACAAAGCGGATTAGTATGCAAGATCTTGAGATGTAAGGGTGCAGAAATGCGGGGATGTTTTTTTATTTGTAACATACCGGTTCCAACCTCTACATGGGGGCTCGAATGGAATTTGATCCTGGAACCCCTAGCACCCGAAAGCGAAAATAAAAAATAAAGTTAAAAAAGGCGAAACAAAAGCAATGCATCGATTGGGGGAAAAATATTATTTACAATCAAATCATGTTATTAGGAATTTATATTCAGTGTAGTAAAATGTTTGAAATAAATTTTATTTTAAAGAAGAGCTCTTTAATTTCATTCGGAAAGTGTCGATCCAAAATGTTACAAACTTTATCGTTTGTGTTTTGATCATGGTAAAAGGTATGTTACATATTAAAATATGTATATCACTTTTTTTAATTTTTCGGAAAATAATAAAAGAAGCTATTAAGCTATATTTCTGTATTAAGCATGTAAAAAATTTAAGGTAAATTTGTTATCATATAAATCTATTTGAAGAAATAGTTATAAAATAAATTTTTGAGTTTATTTTAATAATTCGAAAAGAAAACTTTAAGAAGAGATTATTGAATTATTAGAGAAGAAGATTTTTAATATAATTTATATGAAAAAAAGGAATAAAGCATATTTTTAATGCGATCCATCGAATAATTATAGAAGAAGGATTTAAGTCCTATATTTAAAAATATTAAAAACAATTTTCTTTTTACATTTACTGAATAATAATAAATAAAAGATTAAAAATTATAGAATAATGGTAAGAGATCTAATTTTAAGTGTATGTGGAATAAATTATAAAAAAGAAAATTGAATGAAATTTATTAACGAATGCAAAACAAAACTCCAAGCTAAATTTCTGCTAGAGAGTTTTAAGTTAGTAAAAGAAACTTTATGGAAATTCAAAGCATTTATTGACATAATTAAACTCTTTTAATGAAATGAATCTTACCTCCTAGCCCTATGAATAGAAGAAAGACAGTAGCAATCATCGTGTTTCTTAAAATATGTAAGAAATAAATTTCAGCAATTGGAAATGTGAACGATTTTGGTCTTCAGTTTTGCATCAGTTTTTATTGAATTGCCATGAAAAAAAATGTTAATTAATTAGAGGAAATATTATATGATAAGTGAAAGGAAATCCGCCTTTTCACCCCATAAATGCTGTTTTACTATGATATGTGACTTCCTTAATTTATAAGGCGTCTGATATTAAAAAATATGCCTCTTTATCAATTCCGGTTGTTATACAAAGGTTTCCACAAATTATGGAAAAAAACGGAAATGGTGATTACTCAAAAAGTTTCTTCAGAATGTAATGAAACTGGGCCACAATATACAGTATAAGATATAAAAAAAACATGAAAATTAAATTCCAAACTATTATAGAATTTTAGAAATTAGTACATGCATAAAATTAACAAACTGAATTTATTAGTTTGTTAAGGGAAAAAATGTCTTCAATAGGGAATATGATCACTCCTTGAAGCAATACTACACAAATAGTGTAACGTGATACTGTTAATCATGTGATTTATGCTTTCGCTGCGTAGTGAGAATTATTGATCTTGGACAGCAGTTTTAAGTCTGAGATGGAGGATTGACAACAATTTCAAGTCTTCCTAAAGCGTCACTAACATATTCGATGGGATTCGACTCCATTGAATGAGTCATTTCCATCCATTGTATTGTCTAGAGCTGTAGATAATCTTCCATGATTCAAGCCCTTTACAGTAAAATGTTATAGCCCTGTAGCAGGAAATTATCTATTGCACTGACATAGCGGTGCGCATCGGCCTCACGTATATCATCTATATGGAAGTAAGCGTTCACGGTTCCACAGGGATATACATGAAGGTGTGTATGTTCATTCAAAGAGATACTACTCCAAACACAATCACTGTCTCCTCCATATGAATCTCGTGCACGAATGCTTGGTGGATAATAACGTTTCCCCTATTCTTCCCAAATCAAACAAAACCTACCATTGCTATGGAGGCTAAGCCTACACTAATTCAAGAAGAGGGGAGGTCTCCATTAATTAGCCATTTAATAGACATGTTGACATTCTCACATCAAACGTTCCTTCCTGTGATTTGAGGTGAGAAGCACGCAAATGGCCAAACGCCTCACATAAATAACTCTTTCGCGAAGCCTGCGTACGGTAAACGTTGATTCCAACATAGCATTGGTGCCTGTCCTAAAGCATGCCCGTCTTTGTCTGAAGTTTTTAGATGCCGAATCAGTAGTTAGAATTAGTTTCCAAAGTCCATGAACCACAAAAGGACTTACATTAAGCTTTTTGGCCACATCTTTCTGAGTTTGATTTGCCTCTAGACTCTCAATGGTTCTCAATCACAGTTCTTCTGCTAAATGACCCCTCGAGGTTATTGTAACGAATTGTCCATCCCATCTCTCTGTCAAAGCGAAATATGCACTCTTACTCTCTAGCGTGCATTTTCCACTCCTCAAAGGTAACGCATTCCGATTGCAGCATCGTTAATTTGCATATTGCCGTTTAAGTCAGCACTTTTGTTTAACAACATATCGAAATTTGATTCGTATTGGTTAATTTTTGAACGAATTCTAGCCCTTTTTGTGATTTTTCCTTGATTGTGGAAACCAGCGAATAATTTGTCTTCTTAAGAAAACAATGGTTTGAGTGAAATCAGAAGGTAAACACAATAAACTTGGTATTGATGACATATGATCTGATTGATTTACTGCTTATTAACGTCTAACTAGGAACAACACAATGGTTATTTTGAAAATTTATAGGTAAATTAATTATTTTAAAGTTTCTTATTAAATGTTTATGTAATATACTTCAAAAAATATTTAAACTTAAACTATAAAATTTCACTATATTAATATAGAAAACAGTACTTATCTGTCTTGTCATAAATATTACTAATAATCTCATTATTAATGATTTTTAAATTAACAAGTAAAAAATTTCCTGAGATTTTACATTAGTTTTTATATGATTTAAATATAAAGTATAAAATTATTAATCAGGTTTAATTATAGATATTTATTAGAATCAACTTGAAAAACCGTAAGAGATCATCAGGGTAGCCACAATTAAACTGACAGTACTAAGAGTGTTTAGGAGTGCTATCTAATTGCGAGAATTGCGCCAAATATAATAGGAAGATTAAACAAAAAGAGGGATGAAGGATTCAGCAAAAAAAGAAAATAGTCATAAAAGTCGTCATAAAGAGAGCATGTGTTGCTGTGTAATTGAAAAGAGAGAATAAAATATTAGAATCAATAGTGAAATAAAATTACCTTTTATTTAACACATTTAACAATTTATAGCAAGTTCAATATCGCAACAATTTTAAAAAAAGGGAAAAGTTTTTAAGAACGGTAATAAAATCTCTTGATCTGTAATTTCATTTACTGAGTTCCAAGAAAAGCAGCAGATATTCTTTTTTAAAATTCCATGTTAAATCCTTCAGCACAGTGCCAGCTTCTTGAACTTTAATGTGTCATTTTTCGAAACAATTAGATTGAAAGTTATGTGCAATAATGACTTCTTCTTTTGTCGAATTCTTTTACCTCAATCAATCCAACATGTCATACACTGTTAGAGCTTTTAAAAAGCGCAAAAAATCTTTAAAGTAACGGTGCTAAGTCAGTTCATGGTTTCAAAGAAATAATTAAGAAGATTAAAAAACAGATTCTCTGAATGTTTAGTAATTAAGCAAATGACGAAAACCCATATCACAGGATACAATCAAAGAAGTTGCAATAGTGAAAATAAAGCTGCATGCTATATTGATGTATAACGTATCTGGGAATGCACGGGGAATTCCTGCTGACATGTTACTTTCAACTGTTGTGAATGCTGTGCACATAATGTATTATATGGTCAACAAAAACGGCAGCCACAATGAACCTGATTTGAATGTGCTAAATGATAATTTTATTTCAGTATTGATTGTGCATTTTTTAAAACTCTCTTTTCAGTTACAAAGCAACTTATATTATGCTAGCGGTGACTTTTAGAACCATTTTTGTCCACTTATCCTTCACATCTCGTCTTGTTTAATCTACCTACTCATTTGGCACAATTATCGATATTAGATCATTAAACTGTCAGTTTAATTGTGGCCCCCACCCTGCATCTAAACAATTTGAAACTATTGTTATCTTTAAAGTTATATTCAAGGAATTATAAATAAATATTAACTAAACTATTACTAGCAGGACCTACTCGAGGTAAACCTTTTATTTGTTTATATTTTTTTTTTACAATTACAACTAATATTGTTTTCTTTTAGAATAAGATTTATAAGATATTAAAACATTTTTAAGATATTGATCTTTTCATTTTTAATTCTTTATACTTAGCTAAAATACCCTCAATTAAAACTAAATCTATGGAATTAAATAAATCTTCAAAGTCATAACTATAAAGAGAAATTTTTTTTCTTTAATACAGTTAATAATTGCATAACTAATTTTAAGGAATGCAATCTTATTAAAACTGTCAATAGTATTTTGTGCATACAGAGAAAGAGAGAAGCATTAATTTTAACTATGGGAAAAACATTATTTTGTAAAAAAAAAATTTAACTATGTGTGACATTATTTTTAACTAAAATATTAATTTAATTTCACAAAAAAATTCTAATCAGAAGTTTTACATTAGTTGTATTAAAGCATCTAAGCATAAGTTAAAAACACATCTAAGGTTGGTCAATTTATTCTACAATAAATACAGATTTTTTTTTGTCTTAAAATTATAAATTTGATTAATTTTTGGTCATTTTACTGTAAAGTATATGTATCATATTTTGTTGAATAGAAGATATTACAAGTTATAATGACCACTTTTTTAGTTTTTCTTATTTATGTATAAGATTTATTTTTAAAAAAGAAAAAAAAATTATATTTAATATTTGTAGTTTCAAACTTTGGTATTATTGTAAAAATTGGTTTTAAGTAGAATTGGCTGGATTTCATATACATTGCTATTTTGTAAAATTATAAAGCTTGACGTGACTTAATAAATGTTGAAGGTAAAAGTTTCTGTCACTCAATTTATGTTTAAAGGGTTTACAAATGAAATATTTGTAATATAATAGATAATTTTAGAAAGCTAAAATAAATTTATGATTTTTTTTATATTAAATTCCTTCTTTTTGCTGTTATGGAATGTTGCATAGAATTTTTGGAGAAAAAGCCCTTGATTTTTTTTTTTTTTTAAAATTTTGGTTTTTGTCAAATTTTGTTACCAAGTAATTTGCTGAGTTGGAAGGTTTTGACCCATAAAACTAGTTTAGACAGGCATTTCTATACTAAGTCACTGACTGATTGATTGATAGTTAATCAAAATCACACTCAGAAGCAACACGAGGGCTATTGGCCATGTACCTTATCATAATGAATCTCAGTCAAGTAATACTGGTGATTCCTTCGTCTCCAAACTTTACATCACGCCACAGAAGGACTCGGAGCCTCGACAAGTGCTAAGCCAGAATAGTATTTCAAATTACTTGTTTACCATTTGTTTTGACCTAAATTTTGACTGATTTGACGAAATATATTTTCTTGATTTAAGTATTTTAAACTTTTAAGAAACAGGTTATTTATTATTAGGCCTTTAGTAATTAATTGCACTTATATTTAACATAAGACATAAGTATTTAAGTAACAAAATTCAGTTATAAATTTAGTTTCTTATGACAGTAATTGAATAATCTTAGAAGACATTGACAGTGTTAAAAAACTCTATTTCCAATTTGTTTATTTTTAAAGCATTTTCATTTATTTGTTTTCCCTTGTTGCAGGTTTTTAATATGAAATTTGTTTAGTTCCCAAATTTTATAACTTAAATCTCTAGTTTTAAATAATCTTTAATTTTAAATCTTTTTCTTATTTTTGGTGTTATATTTGTGTTATTTCAACAATTACATTAATATTAATTATTTTTAAATTTAGATATTCGAACTTTTCTTATTGTTTCATATATTTTCGTTTATCAACACATATAATGCTGAGAGAATTATATATATATATATAATTCTCTCACATATATACTTATATATATATATGTAATGCTGAGAGAATTAAAAAGTTACAAGATGAATTTCTTATTTGTTATAATGATTAAGGTACCAGGAAATTATGCGATTATTTGTAAGATACTATGTTGATTTGAGGTATAATCATTTAATTAATAATAATGCCTTTATTAAGGTAAATAGAGAAATTGCCTATAGATTTAAAGCTTTGCAATAAAAGATAGGTTATGCTTTGCTTATCATAGAAAAATTCCTGATATATTTCTAACTCCTCAATTTCATAAAGTTCTTATTAAATTTAAACTGAGAGTAATGATTCAAATACTTACATTACTACAGCTGTTAAACTTTTACAAAATACTCATGGACAGTTTTGAAAAAGCAACTACTACTAAAAATAGTTCTGAAAATATTATCTATGTGAAACATGCTTGTCTAAAGTGCGGCCCAAAAGACTTTAAAATGGGGCCCAAACGCAAATAATGAAAATATTTAAATTTTCACATTCAGTTGAAAAGTCTTTAAAAAGTAATTGTACTAATTTTAAATTTTTTTCGTTAGCCATGGACGAAAACACTGACGCATCTTATACGGCACAATTGGCAATTTTTATAGGAGGAATCTATTAATATTATAATATCATGGAAGAAATGGTTGCTTTAGTATAGTCAAAAGACAGAACCAAGTCTGTAGATTTATTCGATGAAAATGTTTTCCTTATCTATGAAAAATTTATCATCTATCATAACCGATGGAGCCCTTGCCACAGTTGGTAAAAATGGAGGACTCGTTAAAATGGTTAATAAGGAAGCCGTCGCTGCCGGCAATACGATCTGGATAGCATAACATATTATTGTAATATACATCAGGGTAATTTGTGTAGAAAAATTTTAAAAATGGAAAGTGTATTAAGCGTTGTTATAAAAACCATTAACTTTAAGAGTAAAAGGACTTAATCATATACAGAAAATTTGAAGAGTTTCTCAAGGTAATGGGCACTGAATTTGCAGATGTTATTTATTATGCAGTAGTAAGATGGTTCAATAAGTAGAAAATGCTCAAAAGATTTTACAATTTGAGAACTGAAATAAAAATATTTATGGAAACAAAAGGGAAACTTACGAATGAATTAGAGGACGATGATTAGATTTTAGATTTTGCTTTTTTAGTAGACTTAACAGAACATATGAATAATTTAAATTTGAGACTTCAAGGAAAAAATCAATTTATTAATATGTTCCGAACAATTACAGCGTTTGAAAGAAAATTGAAATTTTGGCTTAATCAAATAAAAGTAAGATTTGACACATTGTAATACTTTGGCTGCACATAAACCCGAGATTTGCACAAAATGTTCTGCATTAATTTTTGATTTAATTCAATAGTTTGAAAGTAGATTTTAAAATTTTTGAAAAAACGAAGAGTATTTCAACATATTTTCTACTTTACTTTCTCTATAAATAAATAAATTGTCTTCAAATCTTCAAATGGAATGCAGTGAACTGCAAAGTGCATTCAACTGAAAGAAAAATTTGGGTATGTTTCTTTACTGGAGTTTAATAAAGATTACCTACCCCACCATAAATATCCTATTTTCACAATCATGCTTTATTAATGTCTTCTGCTTTTGGCAGTATTTATATTTGTGAACAGTTATTCTCAAGAATGAAGCTTATAAAAATCAAAAATAGGACAAAGATCATTGACAAACATCTTGAAAATGCAGTAAGAATTGCTACCTCGTCTATTGAACTTAATGTCGATTTCCTTGTTTAACAAAAGCAAATTCATCCAACTCATTAATTCGAATTTTTTCCATCCTTATAAATTCCAAACTAAATGAAACGAAACTTTTTCAAATTTAAAATAAATACATACTTATATATATCTAATTCAAATTTAAAAAAATTATAATAAAAAGAAGTTAACTTATTTTAATAAAACTACATAGAGTTATTTTTCATTTAAATTTGTTGAAAAAATATTGTATGTGTGGCCCAGCAATTTTTTTTTTTTGCAATGTGACCCTCGAACTGTTATAGTTTAGACTCCCATGATGTAAAAGATAAGGAAATGTTCTCTATTAGTAATTATGACTTTAAATCTTTGTTTATTTCCATAGATTTAGATGAGTTAATTATGGTTCTTTTCACTAATTACTAAATATTAAAAATTAATAAATCTGTTGAAAATTTAAATTTCTTATTATCTTGCACTAAAAATACACATTAGTTATTAAATTAAAAGCAATAAACAAATAAAAGGTATACCTTAAGGTGTTTCTGCGTGTAATAGTTCCCTAATATTTATCTCTACTTTTATTTGAATACAAAATTAAAATGAACAATAACTTCAAATTATTTGGAAATATTGATGATCTTATAGTCCTTCAAGTCAATTCTAATACAGATATTATACCAGATTTATCCTTATATCCTTCATATTTAAATCTGACTAAAAGTAATGTTAATTCTCATGAAACATTTTCTTAGATATTAATTTGAAAATTTTTAACGCTGAGATAATCTGTAATATTTATGAGAAGAGAAACAACTATTGTTTCCAAATTAATACAGTACCATCTTTTGATAATAATTTCAGTTTAATTTTTTTAGAAATATATTATAACTCTTTTCTGAAAAATATCAGATTAGTTAATTTACTTATCAATTTTTAAAAGAAATAAAATAATATCTATATTACCTGTGCATAGGCTGATTTTCCTATTAATTTCTTTAAAAAAATAATTTTAGAACATAAAATTACAAATGTGACTAAAATATTTTTTAATTTGCTTATTTTATTTTATTTTTTCCTTCTTTATTATTATTTTTCTTATAAATATCTTTATAACTTTTCTATTTTTTTATATATATTCTTCGCTCTATATTCCCCCTTTTTCTCCTTTTTCCTGTTCATAATTTTAAATCTTATTACTTTCATTAAATGTGTTTATTATTATTATTGTTATTGAATGTTTTTTGAATAAATATTTTTTTTCTCTTAATGGTGACATAGTTCTAATTTTGATTGCGATATATTTTTCTTCTTTTCTTCTTTTTTCCCTTTATTCTTAAAGAAGTTTAAAGTATAAATATTTTTTTTTTTCAATGTGCTAAATATTGTGCTTTTTCTTCAATAATTTTCCTACATTTTTTTTTCTAGAAAATTTAAATGAATATTTTTTTTGCTTCTTTAAATCAATGAATTTGTTTGTGAGATTTCATTTAAATCAATATATCAATTTTTACTCTGGTGGTGAATTCATTATTGGAGTAAAGCTGGTTCGTATTATTATTTAATTATATAGTGTTTTCTATATTTGCAAATGTTTTTAACAGTAATAATTGTTTTGCTTCATTACAGTTTGCTCAAGTTTTTTTTTGGATTAGAGATTCATTTCTTTCTTCTATTGATCTTGTTTTCATTAACCTTCCAACGGGCTCGCGTATGTGAGACACATTCTAGATATCAATTTCGTTTTATATCCGTTTTAATACCAGATGGCACTAAGAGCTCCTTTCCTCAGCTATCTTCCAGCTCTTTTTGACCTACTTTCAGTCGTTGTTTGGATTTCGAGGCGTTAATAGGACTAAGCAATTCTGCTTTTTGTATTTTAGAGACGCGCGGGACCGTTCAGGTAAGTTTTTGTTCTATCTGATTTTCTTTGTTGTTATAAAATATATTTATTGTTATAGACTTAAACATTAGGATTTAATGTAATGTTTGTGTTCAATAGTTTTTAGGATTGGAATAGAGACACTGTATTTGTCTCATATGTGCGACTGTTCATGATACCTTATTTATTTCTGTACTTTTTTTTCAGCTATGGTGGGTAAAAAAAATATTCATTAATGACTTTGAGATAATAAGAAATAAGCTTTTATGTGAAATTGATGAGGAGAAGGACATAATTTTAGATGAAAGTGATACAAATGAAGAAGAGCACATTTCAGAAAGAGAAGATGATTCGGAGTCAGAATGAGTGAAACAAGCAATTCAGAAGTTGAAGATAATCACGATAGATACACAGATGCATAAATAGCTCATTTTAAGAAAAATAGAAACATCCTAGAGTCATGGAGATGACAGAAAAATCCATTCAAGAAAACTAAACGAGCACCTCATAATGTACGCATCCATGTTCCTGCAGTAATCGTGCAAGCCAAAGATTTAACATTATGGATATGTGGAAATATCTCATTACTGAACAAATAATTAAGAAGAATATTTCAAGAGAAAAATAAGTATATTTCTTCCGTGAAGCCTAATTACTGCTCACGTTCAAGGGATGCAAGAGATACGAATAGAGCAGAAATAAAAGCTCTTTTGGGTTTGCTTTATTTGGCTTGTGTTTACCATAGAAATTGAGTTAACCTTCAGTAATTGGGGAGAATTCACCAAGTGCAATGAAATGACTATGAAACTGATTTTTCTTCCTTTTCATCTAAATTGAGTCCATTTTTTAAGAGTTTATATTATCTTTTAGTTTTTATGTGAGAAATGTACTTTAATCGAAATATAAACAATTTCATTTACTTTATTTTCATGCAATTTTAATAACATTTGGTCATTTTATAGAGCTTATATGTTTTATTTTTACATTGTTTCCTATTATTCTCAAATAAATATCATTTAATTAAAATGTAATTATTAATCCGTAACTAATATTACAGCCACATTTTGCCATTAAAACTCTATAGTAGCGTATCTAAGAAATACCCACGACCTTTCACGAGACTATAGAGGACGCTCCCGCTGGAAAATTAAAATAATTGTGGCGTATCTCTATTACCTGAGTCGTTTGTCATCTTAAATATCATTTTAATAGAAAATCTAAAGTCTTTAACTTAACTCCAAGCAGAGATAAAGTAATTAAAATAGTCGCACAAAATGAGTTTAAGAATGAAATCAATTAACTTTTCAAAGCATTTTACCTCTAAAAAGTGTAATGCTCTCTACTAGCTCACTGTATCTCAAAGCGTGAATATTTAAACTATTATAATTATCAAAGGTTGCTCTTGCTTGAATCTTCGGATTCGATGTGAGTTATTCCACAATGGAGAAACTTCAACTAGATATGTCGAGCCCTAGTCTCTATTCATCTCCGAATCTGTTTCATGTTCCTCTGCTCCATTTCCTTTTTCTAACAAGAATACTTTTTGAGCTATTATCATATTTCTTAATGGCTTAACAATTGATTCTTTCAGGAAGAAACACAGCAATAGATAATGAGAAAAGGTTCAATGCGTGAACTAATCGCCCGATATTTTTTTGGAAAAGCAATATCAAACATTTTGTGCTACTCACATTTTTGTTCATTCCCGTAAATTTGTTTTTCGATAGCGCCTAAATGTTTATTTTCGTAATTACTCTTGTGTATGAAAAGAACATCTTTATAATAATACCTCTCAACAGTAAAGATTCCTATTCGGAAACCAAAAAAAATCTAATTCACTAATTCACAAAATGACAAAAGTAATTGGTGATATTTCTTATGTATATAGTGATGAGGATAAACAAAAATAATTTTTCTTTTCAAGAAAATATCAAATCTAATTTTGTTATGAAATTGTTAGTTGGTGTATCTAACCTGGTTGAAAAGAAGAAAAGCTCTTTTGGGTTCGCTTTATTTGCATGTTGCATACTATGGAAATAGAGTTAACCTCGAAGAGAATGGACTAAATGTAATGAAATGACTATGAAACTAATATTTTTTCCTTTTTTTTTTTATCTAAATTGAGATAACTTTTTTTTAAATTTCATAA
>BMAW01099388.1:1773-24463 GCA_019974015.1 Nephila pilipes | reverse complement strand
CTTCAGTTTAATACATTCATTTTTCAGTTTCTTCAGTTTAATACATTTATTTGTATAAAATACAGATGGGGAGGGAAATAGGACTTGAGAAAATTAATAATATAGCTAACAATTTAATTTTTTCATTCCCAATAAATTAAAAACTTTAATTAATGAAAAAATCTATAAAATGATGACAATAAAACAAACATTTTAAAAAATTTTCTTTCACTGGTTTAAAAATTTGATTAATTTTTATCATGCCATGGAATATATGCTTCTATGCTACTTTCTTATAATACTCAGGAATATAAATAATAATATCATTACTATTTATAATCCTGAGTAATTTATATTTGAAAGAAAGATTCAGAAAGTTTATTTATACTTACCGATTTTCCAGGACAATATCCTTTAAGAGCTTCATTCTCATCATCAGCTGTGAAGGAATCAGAATCTGTATAAGCTTCAAAGGATGTAGAACTGTCATCATCTGATACCTCAACAATTTCATCTTCATGTTCTAAAAGCCAACTGACTACTACTTCAAGTTTATTTGAGAAGTCCATTTCAGAATTCAAATAGCTCCCTAAATTAAACAACATATTTCCACTATCAAAAAGATGGTAAAATAATGGGGAAAAAGCAACTTAATTGCTCACATTGTTTTATTTTGTACAAAAAATGTTGACACTTTTAAATATGATTAAATTTGAAAAAGAGCAGCTCTATAACTATTAAGAGGTTTATTAATGTATTTTGATGATCTTTTCAAGTAAAGGATTATTTTAATAACAGATTCCTTATATATTGACGCACAGAAAATATTAGTTTTACAAAACAAACAAAAACAAAAAAAGAAAATAAAACATTGAATAAGAGAAGATAGATTCAATGCCAATATTTTATAATTTTTTAATTTGATGAAATTCAACTAAAAAACAATATTTGGAAGAAAAAAAAATCTCCCAAATATAGTTTTTCGTTCAATAAATGAATGATTCAAACATTAAGTGTTATATGTTATTTAATTTAAAAATTCCTTTAATATACTCACAAAGAAACACATATTGAATTGTGAATTGATGAGTTAACATATTTTGAATATAAATGTTTTTGTAAACAATCATTTAAAATATGTATGTATAGAATTTGGACTTTCCAATATATAAATTTTAAAATCTAATTATATATATATATATATATATATATACACTGAAAATTTATGAAAGAATAATTTAAAATATTTAAAAAGACAAAAATCCAGAAAGAAATGTAAAAATGAAAGAAAAAAAAATAAATGAAAAAATGGAACCCAGCAAGTCAAAAAGCAATTTCGGGCTGAGGGCTATATATATAATATAGGGCTATATATATATAGGGCTATATATATATATATATATATTACAATAATAGAATATTTCACATATTGTATAATCTCAACAACCTGCTTCCATTGAAATACAAACTTCACTCCGGCTTTATGTTTAATTTGAATTTCTTTATCCCACTTAAAATTTTATTCACTTGTTTATTTTTTAAAAGCATTCTTTAATTCATAATTATTCATTTTATATAATTCTAACATTTTTATTAGTATCTTTTCCAAAAGACCTCAACTTTCATTAAAGTTTTGTTTCTTGCTTTGTCTCTCATTTTAAAAAAAAATTAAGTTTCCAAGAAAAAAAAATATGGTATAGTATCTATTTCAGTTACTTACTTATTTTTTTTTTTCAGTTTCAAAAAGGGAGGGATATAGTTTTGACATTTTATAATAATACTTTCTACAAAAATATTTACTTTTAATTTGATTAAAAGTTCCCTCTTTCATTTAAGAATCTTTCTGTCAACAGAAAGTAGGTGCATTTTTAATATTTTACAGTATAAACTTAAGATACTTAAAAATTCAGCACAATATTCAATTTAACAAAAGAATTATCCATGAATTATTGAAACATATTTTTTGCAATATCTATTAAGATATTTGAGAGAATATATAATTAAAGTTATAAGAAATTTAGTATTAACAAAGCTATTTAAAAAAAAATAAGAAAAGAAGTTAATTTAATTTTTAAAAAATTATATTGATTCCAAAAATAAACAATGTCAACAAATAAAAAGCATACCACAAGGTGGGCCTACTATTAATAATAGTCTAGCTAATATTTATTTACATTTCTATAAATATAATTATATTGATAATAATTTCACAATGTTTTACAAAATATCTTGATGATATATTTTTTTCAAAATCATAATAAATAAGTAGATAAACCTTACTTATCTTTTTATCCAGATTATTTAAAATTAATGCAAACTATCAATAAAACATTCTTAAATCTAAACACTTAGTTATTAATTTAAAAATTATTGATAATGAAATTTCATAGTAATATTTATGATAAGAGAAATAACTTTGATTTTATGATTCAAAAGGTATATTTTTAGAAACATTATACATAATAATAGTTTATACAGCAAAGACTGGCCATTAATATTTCTTATATTTATGAGAATTTAGATGAATTTCCCAAAATCCGTTTGTTTCCAAAATATTTTATTAATTTTACTAAAAACAATTTAAAATAAAATAGAATAAATACTTTTGTTTTTCACATTGAAAAATAATTTTTCTCTTTTTTTTCAAATTTATATAAATATTTTAACATTTTTTCTTCTTTTATTTTCAAAATTTTTAAAATAATTTTGTAATTATTACAATAGATGTAATTTTCATGATTTCATTTAGTTCTTACTTTGGATGATAGATGGTACTACCAACTTTATTCACCTAGACTCAATTTTATTAACCAATCTAGTTAATTAACAGAGAGTGAAATATTACGAAGACATTTTCTTTCTGAATGGATATGAAGATCTTATCTTTGTAAGTTTTCTTTATTTCTTTAATCTTTTTAATATGTTTAAAGTTTTTTTTAATATAATAACTTCGTTTTATTTTTATTTTATTTTACATTTCTTATACATATTTAAATAACTGTTATATTTATGACGATTTTTTCTTTTTTGTTCCAACTGTTTATTTGATTTTATAACTGTTTTGTGTAACATTGTTACTGAAGGGGACGGTTGGGCCCTTAAATCTAGAAAAACATTTCTTAAACGGTCTGAAGCTTATTGCAATATTTATTATGTTACATTCCTTTCACATTCTTGCAATTTTTTGGGACTTCCGATATTCATTTCTGTTATGACTTGTTGCGGTTATTCTTTGTTTGCGGTTTATTTAGTGCTTTTTGAATATTGACGTTATTTCTTTCTATCTCTTTTTGTCAATAATTATTTTCCTTTTTCTTTTTTTTTCTTTGAGGGCAATGATTTTATACTTATATAGCTGGCTAAAATTGTATTTTTTTTTTACTCAATAACAATAGAATATTGTCTTTCTTTATTTTTTTTAATTTTCATTTTATAAATTCATATTTTTATTTTGGTATTTAGTACTAAGTTTTTCATGAATTATTATTTATTATTTTTTTGCCTCTTACTGATTTAATTAATTTCCGTTTATTTCCATTTATTTCTTATTTATTGTATTATTTCATTACATTTATGGTTGTTTACTCTTTACTCTATATCATTACTTCTAATTTAATAACACAATTCTGAAATTTATATTCTGATATTATTTGAAAAGTAGTACCTAAAGCTCTAAAAGCCATTTCAATGTTCCTTCTAGAGAATCCCATTTCAATAAAGAGCTGAATTTCTTGAGGATCTGTTCCACTTATCACAGATGGATATTTACATTTTACTCTTCGTTGTCTATTTACAGGATTTATCACAGGATGCATTTGGCTGGATTCTAGACTTAAGGAGTTCATGACTGGTTCAATAGCTGGACTACTGATATAACTTTCTTTCACAAGTGAAGATGGTGGGAGGGATGAGATTGACACAAGATATTGTGAAAGTGCTAATGCAGAAGCCTGAAAAATGTTATGTTTGAACACATACAATTTCATGCATTTATTGCTCAAACAACCAAATTCAGTTTTCATTAGAGAACATAACTTTTCACGTAATAAAAAAGAATATTTTATTTCCCATCACATTTAAATTAAGCAGTTCCTACCTGATGAAAAGCATAATTAGCTAAATAATATATGGACAATAGTAATAACACAAATACACAAAAATAACTAATTCATGAAATTAGACGAACAAAATGTATATAATAGAAAATTAATTGATACATATTAATCAAAAAATAATAAAAATTCACATATTTTTAATGAAATCTATGAAAAAAAATTAAGCAAACATTTTTTTTAATTGTTACATTTATTTATTTGACTGCAATATTGAAAATAATGCAATATGATGGTCATGTTATTATATATAATGAAACAAGGTTATATAAATTAAAGAAAAATATGAAAATCTTTTATATTTGTCTGATTTAATTTAAAAATTTGTGAAACCCATGAAACACTTTTGACATATTACTTGCTATAAAACAATTTATTTTTAAATGGAAAAACAAATACAAAATTTAGCAATACTAGCAGCTATTTTGAATTAGCAATTTCAATAAGAAAAGTAAAATTTATGGTGTAATATGAGACTTTTTACCATTAAATAATTTAAATTTAGTTTAAATCTGACTTTTCCTTTCGAAAATCACATTTTATTCTACCATACTCATTGTCTCAAATATCAAGAAACTTAATATTTTACATTAAATGAATTCTTATAGCTTATTTAAATACTTCTTTACATAGGGATACAAAATAAATATTAATTACTTAAGAAACATTCCTTTAAGATTAAACATATATAAAGAAATCAATTTGAAATAAATATTTCTAAGTTAAACAGAATGAAAAAGATTTGATACTTACTTCAATTTCATCCCAGGTAAAAATAGATTTTAAAAGGGATGGCTGACTAGCAGCACACATTAAATATTGAAGTAGTAAAGGATTATCAACATTTTCTCCATTTCCTTTTTGTGAAGCAGTGAGGAGAGTAACAATGGAATTACTTGAAGCATAATTTAAATGAAGAGTCCTTGTCATAACTTTGTGAAGGTAATGCTGGTTTCCAAATAATACACGAATAGCTTTTATTAAGTGAAGAAGAAAATATTGTTGATTTAAATAACACTTGTTAACACCTAGAAAATAAAATTGTTTATTCATTAGTACATGTTTTGATCGAAAAATAACTTTTTCATCATCCTCTATTATGCATGTCAATATTATATAATTTTTCTTTCTACACTCAAGGAAAAAAAAAAAAAAAACTTTTTTTTTTTTAAAGAGTAGATTGATTTTTTTTAAAATTCAGACTCAAAAATGATGCATATTGAGATCAATGAAGTTAAAACTTCATTTCAAAGTACGATGGTTACTTTGTAGATGACTAATTCCTTCACATGATTCTTATGTTATGAATTGGAATATCATTTGTTCTCATAATTAATTATTTTGTACATTGATTTTAATTAAAAGGAAAAACATTTCACAGTGTTTTTTTTTCCTTGGCTTTATATATTTTTATTTTCATATTTTAATAGTTGGTTATTATTATGGTTCATCAAAAGGATAAAAATGAGTATTTAGACCCTAGTTACTTTTTATTTTTAACCAAGAATACAACATTACTAAAGGTGGATAAGATATTTTATCTGCGAACAGAAATTATGCCTTTATTAATAGGAGTGCCTAAAACTAATTTCTATACTTAAAAATACAAATACAACCTCACAGACCATGAATACTCTAATAAATTGTCCAGTTTAAAGAAGGATGAAAATAAGTTATTAAAGAATATTACAACTCTAACGAAGAACTTATATTAATTACTACATGATTTACATTAAAATTCTTTTATTAGAAAAGCAAAAATTAAAATAGCTGGAAAGAAAACCCGATTTTTAATAAATAATAAACCAAATAAAATTTATACCATATGTTGTGGGATGAACAGTTGACTGTTGATCATTCTTACATCTATTTTCAATGCAGCTTTCATCTCCAACAGCAAGTGCTAATAAAGCTGCCCAAACATCAAGCATCTTATCAGAAGTGAGTTCGTCGTCCAGATGAAATTTGGAAGCAGGCACCTTCAAGTAAAAAAATAAATAAATGCATTATTCAATATTGCATTGAATGAAAGTCTTTTTCAAAAAAATTATATTTTACATGAAAATCATCTGTACAAATTTTATTTTAACACATTTTTTTAAAAAAATAATACAACTTATCAGTGATTTAAATTTAACACATTTTTTTAAAAAAATAATACAACTTATCAGTGATTTAAATTAAAAACAGCTATTCACATTATCAGATATTTGAAGATGATTTAGAAATAATATAAGGGGGGGAAGGGGCAATTGAGAAGTGTATGCAACAGAAATTTAAAAAAATTGATACAAAATCTTTTCCATGCATAATTATTTATAATGATAAAACTTCTTATTTGAACATTTTAAATGCATATACATTTTTAGATTTCCCTTAACAATGTTGAAAAATATTGAAATATCTGTACATTTAAAAGATGGAATTGATTTGTTAATTACTGTAGATACAAACCTTTCAGATTAGTTGAAAATAACTACTTTAAGCATATATATTTTTTAAAAAATATTTTTTTAATGTTTATATTATACATGTTTAAAGTTAATGCAAAACTGAAGAAGCTAATGACTTAAAAAAATCATATGAGTGAAAAACTAAAATATAAATAGATAAAGTACTTTTCACAAATATAACTGAGTAAAATTCAAGAAGGTTCTCTTACTACAGTTAACTGATTTAAAAGATGTTTTGTAGAACTGTTTTTATCTTGAGACTGTAAGTGAATTTTCCCACTAGGAGAAATTTTCGTAACAGAGCTAGTTTCTCCATTATCATCAGAAACTAAACCTCCCAAGCGTACTCTTTTATCAACTCCCCCAAGTGTAGCCAGGACTGCCAAGCAGAAACTGTATTTTTTTAGTAATATACCATCCATCTGGAAAAAAAAAAAAAAAAAGAGATTAAGAAATGAAATGCATTCATGCTTTTATTATTGCATTTTATCAATGCTTATATTATTGCGAAGTTAGAAAATCTAGAAGACAAATAGGGTTACTTGAAGCATTACCATTCTATGAACATGAATCTTTAGAATGAGACAAGTAATCAAGTTGACAGAAATTCTTGTAACTTAGATGCAAAATCTTATAATAAATATTTATTTTCTCAATATATATAAGTCATAACTGAAGATTAGAATGCAGAATTTTCTAGATTAGAAATAAATCCTTATAAAAAAACAATAATTAAGTTAAAAATTATATTAATTTTGAATTGTTTCAGAACTTTTTTTGCATCCATTCCAAGGGCATCTCATAACATAGATTTTGGATAATTAAAAAAAAAAAAAAAAACCTTAGGTTTATGTTACAGTTTTTAATATTACTTTTAATTTTTAAAAATGTGGATAGGAGTATTTTCCACAATTATGAAAGACAAAGCTCTTTTCCTCCAAGGGATGATCGAAATCTTGAATTTTTCCATTCACTTTCCCCCCCTCACATTTATATACTTTCTACAATGGAATTTGTACAAGCATTAAAACAAAATAATTTGGTTAACATTCCTCCTTTCATGCAAACAGACATGAGTTTTACATGATTTTTTTTTTTTGAAACCACACAAAAGCTTATGATTTCAAGGAAAGGTCATTTTCAAGCAGGACAGATTTCACAGATCAGGAAAATTGTTGACAGCAATATCAGTCAATATGTATGCCAGGCAAATTCCTATTCTTCTAGGACAGTCCCAAGATTTTAAAATCTCCGTTATTCCCTTTTATATAATAGATCTATATGCACACACATCTCAGGAACTCAATATCTCATCACTTAAGTCCTTCTTAGAATCTTTGATAGACCAATTTTTGTTTTTGGAGATTTAAACCTCCATCACAAATGTGATTTCTATTAACTTACTACTATTGCTCCAACATATAGAAGTAATGTAGGTGCTACTCGCCCTTTATTCTTCAAACCTTTTTGGATACACCAATACCAAAGGTTTCGAATGCTCTCATAACAGTTATCACTGTGCTATCATTATAGATTTTAATTTCCAAAGGCCTCAGAAATGAACTGTAAAAAGAGTGGACTGGTTATCAGTAATAAAGCAAGTAGAATCTACATTGTGAAATATAGGAATTAGCAATATCAATATCTCTGATATTGTTGTTAGCATAATGTTAAACATCACTCTAAAAATTAGAATTTCCAATAGACCCTTTCCACCTTGGAGGAACTGTGCATGTCATAACTTCTGCAGACTCAAGACATTTTACAAGACAAAAGCCATTCATGACATCTCTTTTCAATTATAGATTCAATGCAAGCAATATTCTAACATGCTCAGATTTCATCATTAGAAAATGTACCGGGACACAATCTGAAACAACATTTCTAATCTGAGGACCTTTTATAAAATATCTTAAAAAACTTTTCAACTCAGAAGAATCCAGAATAAACTTTGAATATTCTTTAAGTTCACAATAAATTTATTACTGATCCTAAGACTCAAGTAAACCTTTTTGTGGATTTTTTTGTGTCAAATAATAATACCCAAGAGCCACTTTCTTTGGATTTTCTTGCCAGTGAAAATAACTTAATAAATAAACCCTTTCATATCTCTTAATTAAAATAGAACTATAAATTATTTCGAAATACAACTCCAGATACAGATCAGATCCCCTCAACATTCTTAAAGCGATAAAATTGAGCAAATATATGGCTTTTTGAAACATATTTGATAATTCATTAGTCCCACAGTCAAGGAAGTATGCTAATATTCTTCCAATTCCCAAAGCATGCAAAGACAAGACTAAAATTTAATGTTACAGACCTATATCTTTGATACCAGTTTTCTCTAGGACATTTGAAATAATAGAAGCCAGTTAAATTATTAACTTTTCAACAAAAGAATAAAAACTTCACCTCCATCATTATGGATTTGTTCCTTTTAAAGACAGCAACTTACCTAATTAATAAAGCAATAGTAGATGCAAAGTTAAGAAAAAAATGCTTTGTAAGAATTATCTAAGATGTTAAACTTCTTATGATTCTGTATATACAGATGGTCTCTTTTACAAATATCAACAAATTGACATTATATAAAACAGCAATTTAGATGTATTAATTTCTTTTTGGGAAAGAGGGATTGTTTTTCATAAAAAAAATACATTTTGAAAGGGGCTTTCTCAAAGCAGTGTTTGATCCCCAGTTTTTTATACCATCTATATGAATGATTTTTTTGTTTTTTGAAACGTTGGAATATGGAGCTGAATGAATGATTTATGCCGATGATATTTTCCTTTACTGTTCTCATCAATCATTTGTCATAAATTACAAAATATCTTGGAAAGAAATAATGCATTGTGGAAATTAAACCCTGACAAAAGTACAATAGTGAAACTTTCAAACAACTCCAAATTTAATATTGGCTGAGTTCCCTCTCCCATGGCAATCCTCCATCAAATATTTAGGAGAATATTTTTCTGATTTGAATCAAAATGTCTTCAAATTTGAAGGAGACAATGTGTTTGATCCCCAATTCTCATAATAGCTACAAATCTTTGAAAAAATATTAACACTCTTAAAGGCATGACATATAAACGTTGATGGTTCAAGAGCTGAAAATCTTATTAAATTAATCAACAATATCACACATACATGCAGCATCTTTTTTAACTCCTTTCTCATTATAAGTAAATGATCAGATAATGAGCTAAAACCTTTCAATATTATTCAAACTAAAGACCTTAGAATCTCATTGGATTTTCCTCAAAGGACACCAAACATTATTTTCTTAAAATTAACTAAACAAGAAATTATCTCTAAAAAAATTAGAAAGTTACCATAAAAAAATTTTCAAATTTTGAGCAGAAATTTTCTTTGCTGCATCTCAATAGCCTGAGAACAATAACTATAAAATTACTAAAAGAATATAAAAATAGTGTTAAGAAAATCCTTTAAAAATTAAATATTGTAAGAGAACAGATTATTTCAACTCAAGACAGAGCAATTTTACAGGTCTTCTCTGTATGATTTTTATACAAATGAATTCAGCTTCCATGATGAAAATCTATTAATCCTTATAATTAACAGCTCAGTTATGGAACTGATAGAACACAGATCCCAAGAATTTTTCATGATAGCTACAGATGCATTTGAATGCCAATCCATTACTTTTATAGCAAGCATTAATTAAAATGTTTCCTTCACTTATAATATAAATCTGATCAACTCCATATTCATGGCTATTTGTCAAGTTTTGGATGAAGAGAAAGTTATAATAATCTAGCTCCTTTTATACAATAGTTATTCAGTTTTATCTGCACTAAAAAATTCTCAATCAAGTCCCCTAAAGTTATCCACAGACTGGCCACTAAGATTCTCAAACATTCACTTTAAAATATTCAGATGGTATTTCCTTGGAATTCTAGGTCACTCAAAATTTTTTTGGAATGAACAAGTAGATAAAATCACAAGAGTTTTAATGGAATTTAATGTAAATATCAATTGGGTAGCCTCAGAAGACATCCATGCATATAATTATTAAAACATACTAGAAAAAAACTAATGGAAACTTTTTCTACAACAAATACTTTGAAATTTTAGGGAACATATCTATCATTAATATAAATTTTAATTCGACAACATACAAAAAAGAAGATACTGGGACTCAGGTGTTTCAGCGAAATGATACCCCCTGGGAATCAGGTGTTTCAGCGAAATGATAACCCCTGGTCTTTTAAACAAGTTCAGTTTAAAGGATAATACAGTTTGTTCTACTCACAAAAATATTAATGACCAGGAACACATTCTGTTAACTTGTGTAAATTATACCTTCCACAGAAATTATTTCTGGGACATACTCCAAATAGATTCTTGATGCACAATCAAATTCAAAGAACTTTTGGAGAAAACATTGTCAAAGAGAAAGAACTTTTTTTTGCTGAGGATAAAATATTTTATCTACCAATCTGAGGAAAATTACGTTTTAAAAAGGGATATTGGCTGTTGTTGCCCCACATCCCTCAACAATCAATCAATATATATAACTCATACACAAAAATATATACATTCATAATATACAAAAACTTATTATACCACAAACACATTAAATATTAATTCTGAATTTCCTTAAATATGCATAAGATTTAAACAAAACATGAATAGGATGTGATGCGAGGGAATGGTGCAAGAATCAGATATGGCTATGCTGCACCAACCACGATGTTACTGTGATCTAGATATTTTGAAAAACACCAGGAAAAAAAATAGTCAACAAAAAAAAAAAAGAGCTAAAACTAGAGAAGGAGTGATATGGTTTATCAGGAGCATGTCACCCAAAACAGTAAAACCCCATGGAAAAGAAAAAGATCACTACAGTGCCTTGGGATCATGATGTTCATACTTCCCCACAGAAAACAAGTTCCTGAGAACAATACATCCATAGAAAACAGTACAAAGAGAGTTTGAAGATTATTTAGTAAATCGGAGATTGAAGAAGTATCAAGCTCGTAAAATTTTCCTTTAAAATACTATAATTTAGTAACATAATTTAAGAATACAATTTAATATTTGTTACTTGATACTTAAAAGTATTTAAATATTACCATATTCAAGGGCTGGGAGAAGGTTTCAATCAGTAGTTGCAGATATTCTGATATGAATTGGCTAATATAAGTCCTCCAGACCAGAAGAGAATGCAAATGCCTTATGACACTCACATATTCCTCAGCTAATGTGCTACAATGAGAAGCTGTCAAAGAAACTTTTGGTCGCATCTCCCACTTTCCTTTGTGTGGATATTCTGAAAGAAAATTATATGGATATAAAAATTGGTAAAATAACTGAAATTACATAAACTAATTTACATACTTTAAACTAACACTCAGAATAAACTCATTAATTAATAATGTCTCTCACTCTTTAATTTTATACTGTTTTTTATTTTTCAAACTTCATAATTTCATATTGTTCAAAAAATTTACATAACTTATTGTTTTCTCATTAAATAATACCAAAGGAAAAAATTACTATCATCAACATTATTATTTTAATATTTTTATAAAAGAAATAGGCTAAGAAAAATTAGAGGATTTAATTTCTAACACAGATTAAAAAATTTGTACCTCGTATAATTATACATCATTTTATAATTTCCTATTGCAGTATAAAAGTTTTTTTTTTTCTTATTAGAAAAGAAACTTTTATTTGCTTTCATATTATATATATTTGATGGATGAAAAATTATTATAATTAAAATATTACAAATGCTGCATTATTTATTTTTGAGATAACTTAATCTTTTTAATTTACTCATGTTATTTTGATTAAGCTGCTTTATCAGTATTCTTCTGTTTTGCATGATATATATGTCCTCTGACATATATTCATTTATTCTATTTAGACATTTAATTTCTAACTAATTTACAAATGCATGCAAAATTAATTTTCAGTTTTTAATTGTGATTCTTAAATTGAATAATGAACAAACTCATTAACTGAAAAAAGATTGTAGATACACAATATGTAAGATTAGATTATAGGAAAATTTAAATTATTTATAGTCAACACTCATATATTTATTTTAGAATAAATACCATTGAGTAACAGTCGTATTTTTTTAAATGTCCATTCTTGCTCAAGATAACCTTAATTTATTAAAATTTTGACAGAAATAAATTTAGTTAATATTGCCTTTGATAAAAAAAAAATTATCATTAGGAAATAGTTTTTCCATGATAAATAAAATACTAAAATATCATAAATTACAATGCATTTAACATTGAAATTTAGTAAATCTTTTCAAAAATATATTTATGTTACCAATTACTTTTAATCAAGATATTTTTAATTTTTTAGAAAAGTAAAAGATTTTTATATCAAACATAAGCATTCATTTCTTTTCATTTTTCTGAGCCACAAGATGCTCCATAATACTACAACTAACTTTATGCAAAATTTTTCCTAACAAGGGTGCTGTGCTAGAAAATACAATACTACTTCTTTATTTCTAATTAATAAGTCTGTAACATGTATACATTTAAATATAAGAGATAATAATACATAAATTAGAAAAAATAGAGAAAACAGATCTAATTTTTTAAAAAAATTCTGAGCAAAATTTAGAATTTTTATAGTACATAAAATGTTTAGAATTACTTTACAAAAAAAAAAAAAAAAAAAAAGAATATAAATTTTTGTATTAAGTAAAAAATAAATAAAAACATGTCAATAAGAGTAATAAAATAAGTTTTATTTATGTAACATCTATACCTATAGGATGTAAAGTAGGATCTTTGGAACAGGAAAGCAATACACTTCCAAGCAAATCAAAGAACTGTTCTACAGTATTTCTGAAGCGTTCAGGTGGAAAAGTTAATGACCAAGTGGAGAGAATTGTTTTCAGTAACCTCAAAGCTTGAACCTTCAATATCAAACAATTAATTTTATAACTCATAATATACATAAATAAAAATGAAATAAAACTAAAATTTTAGATAATACATTGTAGTTACTAATTTGTTTTTCATTTGAAAGAAAAAGAAAATATGTGGAAATGAATCTATATCAAAACATTTGTAATACTCAGAAATGCAGAATACTGAACAGAGAAATTCAAAACAATCATATGAATGAAATATGCACACAAACATACACCCTATTTAGTGAGCAACACTTTTTGGTTTGACATTAATTTTTTATTTATTTTTCGAATTTTTCTTAAATGAAATTACATAACAGGACTTTTCATAAAATATATTAAATTTGCTAAATGAATTTTAATAAATAAATTTGTTAAATGAATTGTGCCTATTTTAAATCTTAAACAATGTAATTTTATAAACTCAAAGTAAAAAAAAATTAATATCTAAATTAAAAAAATTTTATACAAGAGGACACACAAGAGAAACTTAGGTGTAAGCAATTTTGGGTAACAATAAAGTCAATAACAACACATCCTTAAGTAAAATAATAATAATAATTCCACTTTTAGTATATTTGTACAGTGAAGATCACATAATAGTTAAAAAAAAATTAGTTTAAAATTGACTTCTTCAGGAAGTTAATTTTTCAAACAATGGAAACTTATTTTAAATTACATATCAAAAGGCTATTTTTAAAATTTTAAACAGAAACTAAATTTTGATTTATTATAAAACACATTTTGTAAAAAGTAAGAAAACTGGAAATTTACACACATTTTAATTGAATAATATTTATCATAAAAATATCATTTTGATTTTATTTAAGTCACAGTCGAACAAGGACTACATATTGGGTATTGGCCATAGGCATAATACTAACAGAAGCTGCCAAGTGAGATAATTAATCTAATACATCACAATCCATACTTTAATAATGTTACAATAGAGGACCCAATTACCATTTCATTTAATAACATGCGTCTGCTTTATCATCAAAACTTTTTTAAAAGTGGTTTAATACTCCCTCTTTACTGGCACCCTCAATAAGCAATTGTTCGTGATATCGTTCCCAGATATTAAGGTGCTAAAATTTATATATTTCTCTTCTGATTAATCTTTTGTTCAGAAGTCATCAAAACTTTTTTATAATAATCAGGTACTAATACTTTTATTTTCTTTCTATATTTTATACATGAATCACCAATTCTCAAAGATGAAATGTTCCAATTAGGACTATTTTTGTTGTAAGAGGTCAAGATCTTGCAGTTAGTAAAATTACCAGTTCATTCAACCATTTTATATAGGTCGAATTTTAAGATCAATATAAAATGAGAAAAATAGTTTTTTTTTTTTTAAATTTATGAGTAATAAAATATTTTTTCCTTGCGTATGTGATTTCCACAATGATTAAAAAAATCATGTAAATCATATTAAAAGAGTGTGAACACATAAACAAAAGGCTTATACAATCAAGGAAAAACTCAATGTTATCAAACTAAGTCGAAAAGGGAAGACAAACAGGAATTCCCAGAGAACTTAATATACCTGTATTTACACTACATGCATGATTAAAAAATAAGGATGAACTTCATTACTTTGTTGACAATAACAAAGGAATGACTAGAAAATAGGCTAGAACAAGGAAAACACCAATTTTAAGAATCTGCTTTTTTAAAAAAAAAATTTTGCTCTATTTATAATTGTTGCAGTTAACTTAACCAGCAGTTTAGTAACCAGAGACTCTGACAATTGTGTGTTAAAAGGATCAGACTGTATGTTTCTGGAATATGAGGAGCACTTGGTTTTAAAATACAGCAATATATATTACTCAACAAATGAAATATTTTAAAAAAACATGGAAAACCTTTTTTATTAAATGTATGCAGCAACTTACTTTAGTAATCAACTGTGATCCAGTCAAAAGTTGAGGAGCAGCAATAATTTTCAAAAGTAAATTAATCCAGGAAGGTGTACTAAGAGCTTGACACATAGCAGAAGAACATGCTGTAGCTCGAATAAAACTTAGTGAAGCCCATTCCCTATGTTGCTCAAGAGCAAGCCAATTAGCTGCACTTCTGGGAGCTGAAAATTTGTCCAAAAAAAAAACCTTAATATATGTGATAATCAACTTCATACGTTAAAAATTATTTTCTTTTAGATAAATTAAAAATCAATATTTTTTATGAGAAATAAAGGCCAAAGTAATCAATCAAGTAAAAAGATATTAATCAATTTGATATACTTAATTTTAAATATGTATCTACATAAATTTTTTAAAAAGAATAACAGCTTTAATGATATTTTTAAACTGAATATTACACTTTACATTATTTGTTTTAAATTTAACTAGTTATTTAAAAAAAATTTCTGGCAGAACTATAATGCTAATACACAAAATCCTTTTGAATGTTTCTTATTATATACAAGTTGGAGTGTTAATAGAATATTAAATTGTAAAAAACCCCTACATATGTAAAACTATAGAAGGAATCCAAAAAAATCAGCAATTTTAAAAAATATTTCATGATGCAATGAAAAGAGAATAAAATTATAAGAACAGTTCATAGGGAAAATAATAAGTGTAACATTTCTAGCTGAACATAATTATTAAAATTGTATTATTACTGTAATAATTTTGTGAATGAAATATTGAACTTTTTTTAAATATTTTCCTAGAAGAAAAAGCAGCAAATATTAAAAATTACATATCAATATATTAAAACATTAATTTCAACAAATTACATAATAAAACAGCCCTAAGTATTCTTTGATTTATTAATAAAAATTATTTGAAAAATTAGATCAAATGCACATTAAAATTTTATGTTTAAGTAAGTTTTCCCTTTCTCCCCCAAAATTGCTAATTAATGTATATTTTGTAAGCTAATCATTTTGCAACTACAATGCACTAGAAATTTTTTATATTTAATATTAACTATTTAAGTGACACAGGAATAATAAATATATTAATATACAGATTCATATAAAAAAATATAAAAAGGTACTTTTACAAAATCACAAACTTTTTTCAGCCAACCACAAAATGTTGCCAAACATTGCAATATTTCTCCAATAGAAAATGTAAATTCAAACAGTTTCTCCAATTTTGAGCCTCCACTATAATAACAATGTGATATCAAACATATAGTTTGAAGTAACCTTATTTATTATCATTATCTTGCATGAATTGCTTTCTTAAATGAAATTAAGGATTTTTGCTATCGATATTGTTAGTGTTAAGTTTGGCTGGAACTGCAACATCTTTTATTGTGGATAGGAAATTACACTTACTTTGATGGTCAACAATATTTTACACAAGCACCAAAAAATAATATCACAATTAAATTAGGTTAATGTTAAGTAATTAACATTAGTTTAAATTTTGAGTAATTTTTAAAATATTTTTATTTTGCAGAAATATTTTTAAAAGCTAATTTCAAACATAGTTTAAATCTTTTCATTAATTTGTTTAGTAAAAGAATTGAGTGTTCCATGCCATTTAAATAATCACTTAAATTCTTACTTTGAATATCTCCATATACAGAATTAAGAATTGATCTCAGAAGTCCCGATAATGAAATAACAGCTGGCTTTGGTACATTATCGGCATATAAGCCCATGTATAGAGACAAATTTTTCAATAACAGAAGACAGGAATCATGCAGGAGTATAACTGGTTGACATGCTTGTGGTATATCTATTGAAGCTATACATAGGACATAAAAATGACATAGAATTAAAAAGAACAATAATGTAATTGAATGCAATATTATACAATTTTATATTAGATAAAAAAATATAGTAAGAAATTTACATTATGAATTTTTATACATAACTTACATTTTGATTATTATCCACTACAAAATATTTAAAACAAGCATTACATTTGAAATACTTTACTTCCTGTGTATTAATATTTCATAAATTGTTCTATAAGGATAAGAAAAAATTAAATTTCTATATGATTAATGTTCCACTTGTTAATTAAAATGTAGAGAAACATGATAAATAAAACATTGTTTTTAGATATTCAATGATAAAATATCATCATCTACTTAAATATTTAATATAAAAAAAGAAAGTGAATGATAATAATATTCCATACTAAGTAATACATTTTTAATAATTAATAAACTATATAAAAATAAATTAAAAATTATACTAAATAATTTTTACATTTTATAAGTTACTAACACAATATAAGATATATTACTTAACTATTTATAAAGATAAAATTTGAATACCCTTTTTTAATAGTATTCAAGAGTCTTTCAAATAGAAAATGTATACACATTCATATAAAAGGAATGATATTAAGAACAAAAGGAAAAGAAGACATCATACAGCCTTAACAAAGTTTTCAAAGATGAAACACAATATGAGAGAAGAGCAAGCTAATTTTTATAACATCTAAATAATTTTAAAAATCACAAATTTGCAATGAATATCGTGCAAATTTGTGATTTTTAAAATTATTTAGATGCAATAACTCCTTATGTGCTTGAATTAACTACTTACTGTCATCATCCTCAGAATCAGATAATGAATCTTGTTGAGGAAGGGGCAATGGATCAGCCAATTTCAAGTCATACTTTCCTTCTTTGCCCATTCGATAAGAATTGGTGGATCCAGTTTCCCACTGAACTCTAATCCAACCATCTTCTCCAAGTTCACCAATAACAGTTCCTTCCCCAGGAGGAGGACCATCCTAAGAAAAGAAAAGGAGTTATTATATAATTTTAAAAAACGAGTCCTGAATGAACTTCAATCACATAACTAAGATTTATTTAAATATTCTTGTTATGCCTTGATTTGTTTTAATAGTTGCACTAGAGTTACACGCAATAAGCTAACAGTGAAAAATCTTTCACTTCTTAATCATGTTTTAAATGATGAGGACATCTGAGCTAATAATTTTCAATCTAGTAATTACTGCATCATGTTACATGAGGTGATTACAACCTATTTGAATTGTCCAACAGCAGCCCAAATTATTCCATATAATGATCTTCAACAAAATATACAAATCAATAGTCAACTATGTGTTGCTTTACAACTCAAATTATAGAAAGTTTCTTCTAATGAGTAACTAGAATATTAATATATTATTAACGAGATTAAATAAGCGGATCTTCAGTACAATAAAAATTTAAGTAAAAGTGACTCTTCCACACAAATATGGATTGAATTGGTTTTTTAATGTTATGATAGAAACAACATGAGGGATATGGGCAATGGACCTCGTAATTTTGAGTCTGTCAAAGTAATGAGGACTACATCTGAGCTGGCCCCTCCCTTGCCACCAGAGAACTTAGGGCTCGATAGATTTAAAGTGTATCAGTAAGTGATATTTTTACAGTTTAAAAAAAAAACATCATCATTTAAAAGTATTTAATGAAATTCAATTATATTTATAATTTTTCAGGTCTTTTTTAATAATGGGAGTACTTTTAAAAACTGAAGATGTATAAAAAAAAGAAAACAATTTCCAATTGTCATAAATTACAACTGGTTAAAAAACATGAAGGAAATATTTAAAACATTATTAAATTCACAATCCTTTAAAACATTATTGAAATCACATAAATTTCCATCAATGAAATTATCAATTTTAAAATAATTTTTAAATTAAAAATTTCTTCCAGGATTTTTTTCATATTTTTAAAATACAAACAATTTGAAATAGTAAAGCTGGATTCACACGCATGTCAATCTTACTTCAGAATTCTTTTATGTCACAAAATATGTTTCTCTTTAAAAGAGTACATCATATTAACTTTTAATACAGTTAAATAATATAATTTCAAATAGCATCTAACAGATCTTTAAAAACTTTAATTTAATTTAAAATATTACATGTCCAATTGTAAAAATTTCTTGTCAATTTTATGTTACTCAAATCCTCCTGAAAGGAAATAAGATTCATATATATTGTTATATATATGTGTGTGTGTCTATATGTATATAATGTCTTAAAACAGTTAAGAGAACACTCTTAAGTAATCAGCATGAACATAAGAATGCAATAAAATTCTCATACTTGATCCCCCCATTTCCAGTCAGCTCCTTTAACAACCCGAGTTCCAATCTTCATAACAGCTGCCAACTCGGGACCTGTCAGAGGAGTTTGAACTTTGTGTTTTTTGAAATTTTCTTCTAACACAGCATATACAGGAGATGTCTGATCATCTTGATCAGTATCTGGTTTGGGACCTATAACATTAAGGTCAAATAAGTTATCAAAATGTTATTTGTAACAATGAGTCATTAGTTTTTTTTTTTTTTTTAATATACCAAGCAAAAATAGTTTTTAAAACAAAAATAAATAAAATGATATTAAAAATTACCTCATGTTAGCTAAATAATCAGTTTAAATTACCTTAAAAACATCCAAATGACTCTTTTTTATTTTTATTTTTTTGTTAAAAAAAAAAATAATTCCAATAAATAAGAAAAGAATAAAATATTTTTTTTAACAAATTTAAATAACAATAAATTATTCATATTAAATTTTGTAAAAGAAACATACTAAATGGAAACAATATCAATGTTGAGATGTAAGTACATCTACTTGTAAAAATGTACATTATTTAAAAACTTAAATTATAACTATTGCATAGAAGTTGTAAGTTATATATTTACTATTATCTAACCCAACTTTAGGAAAAAGTGATTGCAGAATGATGATTGTGATGCAAAACACATTTTTTTCTATTGAAATCAATTATTGTATAAATTATTTATTAGACAGATGGACTTATGAGAAGTTTTCTTCTAAATAATAAATTTATCTTAATTGAAAGTTTTAAAAAGTCCATAACAAGATCTGAATTGCAGAAGTGAAACATATAATCCATACTAAAAGAATGCAATGAAAATAATACCTAAAATTCTCAAAATTGTCTGGACTAAAGCACAAACACCAGAACTGAGTGTTAAACCTGTTTCCAATGAACGATAATCACCAAACAATAATCCAATGTAGACAAGCGGAAAACGTGTGAATGGATAAAGTTCAAATGCACGTTCAGCATTTCTGATGTCAGTTTCTTTAACATGCAGTAGACTGGTAGTTTTTTGTTTGGTCCTGGCTTTTTCTTGAGCTGTAATGGCTAATTTTGAATTGTGAGCTTCAAGCTGCATTACACAAAATCGCAGTTCTTTAATAGCCCATGTCATGAATGAAGTACACTGTATTTCTACCATTATTCTGTCATATGGAGGAATTACATTTATGTTATCCAAGCAATGAGGAAGGTGCTTGCTGAAAAGAATAAAATTATATAAAATTAGATTTCTATGTGTTTCAATATTCTAAGCATTAAATACAAAATGTAAACAAAAAAAATGCTAATAACGACACTGAAATTGGAGAATTGTTGTAATAACAATACTCCCACAAATCCCACAAATTAAAAACCGATATTGTCTATAATTAAGTTCACAACTTACTCCAGTACATAATTTGTAGCAGTATATCTTAACTTTTTCAATCAACAAACCCAAAAAGAGACATTTATTAAAGGCTTTATGAAATTACACATAAAAAAAATCAATTAATTCCAACACCATAACTTTCAATATCAATGTTGATAACAGCACTGAAGCTCACAATGTGCATTCAACTTTGAAATTTTTTTAAATATAAATATTAAATATAGCTATATTTTTAGAAAGGGGTAAAATCTTTATTTTATATCTTCTTTACACTACAATTTTTTAATTAAGAAGTTAAAAATGAAACCTTTGATTTTTACATTAAATTAAAATGTAACATATTTATCATGATACTGTTATTTATTATTGCTGTTTTTTTTTAATTTCAGCTGAAAATCACAAAGTTTATGGGCTTCTGTGAAAAAAGAAGCGGATAATTATTTTGAATTTCAATAAATTGTTCCAACAAATGGTACTTGAAAACTTCTTATATAATTACATCCCATCAAAATAACAGAAAAAAATTATATTAATACCCAGGATTAAGGAACGAATTGATCAATTTTATTGCTATTATTATTTTGATGATTTACTGTCTATAAATTAATATTTTTGTTTCCAAATATATAGGGACTTGAGGGTAATACAACTATTTGGAAGTTTCAATGTTCATTTCAAAGTTAATCAACAAATGACTATTACTTTGAAAAGGAAGTTAAGAGAAGCTATAACAAAGTGTACAGAGGAGTTCGTCAAATAACATTTTCTAAAAATAAGATTATCCCTATTTGCAAGATATCTCAGGGCATTCGTTATTTTCATCTGGTGAGCTTAGCTTTTTTTAGGGGGTAGTTAAGGTATTTAAAAAAAGTAATACAGTGTTGAATATGTTTGATTTTTAAATGTTTTTCAATAATATGTGATAAATTTTCTCAAATCGCTTATGGTTCATACATGAATCAGTGCTTTCAGAAACCTATAGCTGCAAGTCATATAGTTACTGATGGCTGTATTTACCTTCACAAGGGATAGTAATGTCACAAGATAACTTTTTTGTTTCAAATGTTTTATTATATTTAATATTATGCTTATTCTGATCTTTCTCATAACATTTTTGTTTTTTATCACCAGGTTAACATGTCACGGATAAAAGATGAGGGGGAATTGAAGACAAGAGTATATGAACTTGGTTTCTATTCTTATTTACAATTGACAAATTTCAAACAGAAGTAAAGTTATACTCATAACAATAATAAAATTGTGTTTTTTCATTGCTTCTTAATTGAAGAAATGGAAATTGATTTATCAAGAAAAATAGGAAAGTGGTCTTATTTCCTCCACAAGCCATATTACTTGCAAAAAAAGCTGTTTTCCAAAGTATTTAATTTGAAAGTGGAAATCTAAAGTGAAAACTAAGATTCTTTTAAAAACTTAAACACTCTTTTTGAAACTTTAAAAAAAACAGGGGAAGTACTAATAGTCTTGTTTTATTTCCCTCCAATTTTTCAACTTCATTACAACCTTGACAACTTCAGACTGAAATAAAAGCTGAATTACCCTTAGATATCATATAACACATCGATCAATAACTCCCGAGACTAACCCAGAGATGGCGCTCGTAGTAAACCAGAAACCAGGTCTTTCTAGAGTACTAACCTTTGCTTGAAACGCGTCAAAATTTTAAGTCGATCGGACCAGGAAAAAGGTTTTTTCCAAGTGGGTGCCGCGATTGCTTTCGATGGAACAAAAACAGCTTTCTGAATCATTGACTCGTTGCTGTTTTTGTTCCATC
>BMAW01099387.1:882415-901591 GCA_019974015.1 Nephila pilipes | reverse complement strand
ATCTATCTATATTGCGAATTTTTCAATATAGCGAACTTTTTCCTGGTACCAAGAACATTTCACGACTTTTTTCGTAAAATAACTTCTATATAGCGAAGTATCTACATTGAGGGTTTTTCTCATTTTTAAACTAATGAACTTAATTAGTAGAAATGATATAGGCATTTAACTGGATCGTATTTAATGCTAAAATGAGCAAGGTAACCGTTGCATATTTTCCTGCAATATAATACATCGAATTTTAAATAATTAAAATACATAGCTGATTTCCAGCAGAGAAATATATTTAAAACATTTTACTTGAAAAACCTGCTACGGAAGAAAGTATTTAATGTAATACTTATAATTCACATAATTTTCAAAAGTATTTTTTCTGAAAATATTTTTATTCAAACTACTATTAAGTCCTAATTTCATTACAAAATTAGTTATTGCTCTGACTCTGGAATTCATAGAAGATTGATAAACTTAAATCTATTTAATTCGAGGTGTTAAAATATAAAAATTTTGAAATGCAATTCTGCTTTACTTTCCTACTATAAATGGGTCTATTACAAACATTTCTATAATTTCTTTCATAATAGCTCCGTGGATTTTAACTATGGCATCGTATTTTTATGCATTCCTCAAGTACAGGGGTCTCCAAACTTTCCAGCCTTAGGGCCATATTGATTACTCCAGTAAATTCCAAGGGCCAAAACCATATTATCATTCATTGTTGCCGGTGGTAAAAAGTTGAATCAGTCCACTAGTGGTGTAAAATATGATTACTTTTTTGCCAGATTGCCTCTAGCGACGGGAACGCTTTAATTTTATGCCTCTAGCGACGGGGACGATACTCATTTAATTTCTGCCAGATGCCTCTAGCGACGGGGAAGCTGATGTATTTTCCGTATCGTATGGGTATCCGTTATAATGGGGTACCCGCATCGTATCGCCATAGTAATCATTGATTACAAAAGTAATGAAATACACAAGTAATCATTGATTACTTTTTTCTTCAGTAATCGTTACTTCGGTTCCTAACGAGTAACGAGTACTCAAGTAACGAATGAGTATTTTTTTTACATGAAAAAAAAAGTCCGAAAAAGTACGCCACGTTTAAAAAAGGCTGCAAATCGGACTAAAGTCCACAAAACGGCAACACTGCATATTATTAATTTTCCTGTCATTATCTGTAATTTCTAGATTAGTCGTAGAGTACGAGCAAGCCATGAGTAGTAACGTGACAGGACATCTGGTGGACACAAGCGGAAATAGGTAGTACCTTCTATCGCTAACAGATGGCTCTAATAGCACTTACAGAATAATCTCGTTGGTTCGAGAAAGTTCTGGTGTCTTCCACTCACTTCTAGATGGCAGTAAGTGGAATATATAAGAAGGCTAGTGGCGCAACCACAAGTCAGTTCCTATGACACTGCTGTGAAATAAAATAGTGCGTACCTCCTTAAAACGTGTTTGTGCGTGTTTAAGTTTAAGACATCTTTGTAACAATATTTTGATTTGAATTGTTGCTTTTGTGTGTGATTTAGTAGAATGGAAAAGAAGCGAAAAATTGATAGTGAATGCAGAAAATTCAAAGATCAGTGGAACATTCAGTATTTCGTAATTGAGTCCAGTAACAAGGCGCTATGTTTGATTTGCAATGAAAGCATAGCCGTTCTCAAAGAATATAACATTAAACATCATTATGAAGCAAAACATTTTCAAAATTACTCAAAATATACAGGAAGTTTGCGGACAGAAAAATTCGAAGCTATGAAGCTCGGATTGAAATCGCAGCAATCTTTATTTACAAAACTCAAAACTGAACAAGAGGCTGCAACTCATGCCAGCTTTCATGTGGCTCTTGAAATTGCAAAACGTGGAAAACCATTCACCGATGGAGAAATGGTCAAAGAATGCATAATCGCAGTAGCCGAAGAAATGTGCCCTGAAAAGGTAAATTTATTAAAAACTGTCAGTATGTCAGCAAACACTGTGGCTCGAAGGGTAGAAGACATCGCTGAAAATATATCCTCTCAACTGTTCAACAAAAATGGACATGTTGAGTGGTTTTCTTTGGCCTTGGATGAGTCAACGGATGTGTCAGATACTGCTCAGGTGTTAATTTATATTCGAGGAGTAGATAAAAGCTATGAAGTGCATGAAGAACTTCTTGATATGTATAGTATTCATGGCACAACTACTGGTTCAGATATTTTTAAAGGAGTTGAAATGGCCATTAACCAAAAGAACCTTCGATGGAAAAACTTGAAATGTATTACAACTGATGGAGGCAAAAACATGAGTGGGAAAGATAAAGGAGTAGTCGCTCTTGTGTCAAAGGCTGTAGAAAATGACGGTGGTTCAAAACCAATAGTCTTACATTGTATCATTCATCAACAGTCTTTGTGCGGAAAATGTTTGGATATGTCTGAAGTTCTGAAACCAGTCATATCAACTGTTAATTTTATCAGATCTTTTGGGCTGAATCACCGACAATTCGTGCAATTTATTGAAGAGATTGGAGAAAATGACTTACCTTATCATACTGCCGTACGTTGGCTTAGTTGTGGGAAAGTCCTTCAGCGCTTTTTTGAACTTCGAGCAGTGATCGAAATTTTTTTGAATGAAAAGCATCGCCCTCTTACTGAATTGCAAAACAACGCATGGCTGTGGAAGTTAGTATTCTATGTTGATTTGACAAAACATGTGAACGAACTGAATTTGAGATTGCAAGGAGAAAACCAGCATCTTCCTGATTTATACACTAATATCAAATCATTCCGGAAGAAATTGATACTGTTTCAATCACAACTACGAAGTAAATGTTTTTCACATTTTAAAACATGTGAAATATTCAGCCACACCACTGAGACCGAGTTTCCTATCGATTTTGCAATCGAAACTTTGAGTGCTTTGAAAATAAATTTTGATACTCGTTTCTTGGACTTTGATGCCATTGCGAATCAAATTAAGATTTTTCAGAATCCTTTTGATACTGACATTGAAACCCTTGCCCCGGAACTTCAAATGTAAATGATTGATCTACAGTGCAGTGATATAATTAAGAACAAATATCAAAACTTATCTTTGTTGGAATTTTATAAGTGTCTTCCACTGACACAATTTGATAATTTGCATAAATTTGCTCGTGGGCTGTTTTCTGTTTTTGGTACTACTTATTTGTGTGAGAAGACCTTTTCCAAAATGAAGTACACAAAAAATGTTTACAGATCTAAATTAACTGATGAGCAACTTAAATCTCTTTTAATAATTGGTACAAGTAAAATTAGTCCACAACTACAAACTATTGTCAGTGGAAAATCTCAATTACATAAATCTCATTAGTATTTCATATGTCATTATGCTTGTTATAAGTTATTTTTTCATTTAAAATGTATAAAATGTTAGTTGGATTCATTTCAATAATTTGTTAGTTAGTATATAGTAACCTACAACAATGTTATGAGTAGTTAGCCCATGACCATTTCAATGTAGATGTCATATTAATAATTATTCAACATAAAAATAGATTACTTCAGTAAACTAAATTTAATTTGCTATAAAAAATAAATATGTTCTCTAGAAAGAGTTTTCTTTCAAGTATGCTAGCTCTCCGCGGGCCGGACAAAATCTGTCCGCGGGCCGGATGTGGCCCTCGGGCCGTAGTTTGGAGACCCCTGCTCAAGTAGATATATTTTTATTATTTATAACGTTTTAAAACATGTAGGCCATGGTAGCCTAGTGGTCATGGTCTCAAACTCACAGTCTGAGGTATTCGTCGAGTCGGGGTTTGATTCCTGATCCTACTAAAAACCCACTGTGTAGGTGGAGCTTATGCGCATTAAATCTGTCGAGGCTTAACTTTCGGCAATTGGCTTGGTAAGGAATTTAGGAGAAAGAAGTACTAATTCAGGTGTCATCCTCATCACTTGACAGAGGTTCGAGACTGCGAAATGTATTGCCAGTAGCCTTCCTTTCACTTCTAGTGTTACGTTAATAAAATCAATCAATCAATTTGAATCATATAGTATGTATTAGATATTTTCTTTAAAATAGAGGTAAAGAAGACATTTTACCTGATCCTCATCATGAATATGAAGAAAAGTATTTATAAATAAATTTAGTAACTTCTGTTCATCTGCTTTTTAAATAATGGTCAATAAATGTCGTGTGGCAGAGAAGCAAATTCCCCATTAATTGTTTATCTATGTGTTTCGACTCTTGTTTCATATGTGTCGAAAAAGAATAAATCAGTAATTCTTCTTTGAACCACAATTCCTAAGGCTTAAGTGTTATATGAGCAAGAAAAAAAAAAGATACAATTTTAATATAAGTAGAAAGAAGGTATAGTATATACGATTGATAAATTAGCTGCCACATATACATATATTGGGGAAGATATAAAATGGCCTGTGTGTTTATTTGAGAATATAGTTGACGTGGCTGAAACAAAATGCATTTGCTGTTTTCTTGCATGGAAGTTATTTTAGCAATCAATAAAATGTATACAAAAGCAGCTTTTTTTAAAGGAACATAGATAGCAGCTGACAAAATTGATAAAAATAGGATGAATAGAAAACATCCTAGAAAAATAAAGAAGACAAACATCAAGTAAAATAATCAGAAAATATCAAAACATCTGGAAGAGAAAAATGCAAAGAATGCAATCCAAATAGAGATCGAATAATGCAAAGGATTTCACACAAACTTCATGGTTAGTTTTCTTTGACAAGACCATCTAAATGTATACTATTAATTCTGTCATTTAAAAAGTATATCAAGAATAATATATGTAACGCATCATAAATTTGTAATTTTAAATGGCTTCCATAGCTTTCAGATACTTAATACCACATGTACAAAGAAGATACTAGATTAAGAAAAGGAAATAGGTGGAGCGGTTAAGAAAGATGAAAAAAAAAACATTTTATCTCTTTATTCATAAATATAAATAATTAATAAATTTAGTAAACAATGCCTTTATGACCTGGAAAATATTTTAATCAAATTGGGTCTAATAGATCCAAACATACAAAATATGACATTTTTAAACAGGGCTGGAAAGTTAAAACAGCTGTTGGAAACAATGTTATGCATGACAACTTTAAATAGGGTTCAGATATTTCAAAAATTGTACTTAAAATTGCATAATTAAAAGAATATTTTCTATGATATGCTGAACTTTAAGACCATTAATGAATTTTTAATATACTAAAAGAGTAAAATTTTGTATCTCCCCTTAAACTTAAATAAATAGTTTTTAAAGTATCTTTGATGAATAAATTGATATTTTATGTAAATCAGTTTTATGCTTTAAATAAAACATTCTTTTAATTGCCTTTTATATTACAATTATTATGTTAATCATTTTGAATATATTTTTTATACTTTAAATAAACCATCATATCAATAAGCATCATGTGCGTTTCCTAATTTAAGAACTCCTTATTTTCACTGTAATTGGCTAAAGTATCATATATACTAAAACGACTTTGTAGTGGTTCTGAGGCTAGTTTTAAATGTTACGTTAATGTAATGTCAGGCTTTCCCCCTATATATGATAAAATATTTTAGTTTTACTTTGACTTCATTATCATTTATTGACAACTACTTTTGATCTTTCACCTTATAAATTTCTTAAAATCAGGGTGTGATTCAGGTTTAAATATTTTTAAATACTTTCAATTCGAAAAAAAAAAACCTAATCAAGCTAAATAGAAAATTATTGCTATTCAAATAAAAAATATTTACTAATAAGTTTAAAAATAAAAATAAAATTATAGATAGAAATCTATTTATTTAGCAATGAAAATGTATATTCCTTTAACATATTCTTTATCATGTCGGTGAGCATTTAATTATATGAGACATTCCCTTATGGAAATGTATGTTATCAAAATGTTCTTAAAGCCAATGATGGAGTTTTAATGATTGAAACCAATTCCAACCAATTGTAATTTGATATAAATAATAGTAATAAATAAAAACCGTTTTGTATTTATGGGATATTTTAAGCGTTTTGATGATAGTTTTTTTTTGTATAAAAACATTTATTTATAATTATTATTAGCTTGTTTTTTTATCGAACGAAGAGACCTTTTACTAACATTACATATAATTATGTTTCAAATATAAAATTGAATAATTTACATTTAACCTAACCAATAATTGCTATAAATTGCAGATATAATATTATATTCTTGTCTAGAAAATATTAAAGTGTTTCTTAGTTGTAAGAAAGATTAAAATTATAGCAAACTATCTATGTTAACTACGATATTTTCCATTGATCATAATCAAATTTTAAAAATAAACTTATCATCATTTTTCTATCGGTTATTAGTAACTAACTTTCTATATACTAATTATTGAGATATAAATTACTTTTATTTACCTTGCATAGATAGATATTTATTTGTTGATTTTACATTTGTATATGAACATGTATTTACTTATTTATTTTACTCCTCGCTACATTTGCATTTGAACATGTATTTATTTATTTTTTTGACTCCTCGATGTCTTATATCAAATGACATTGTTTAAATATTCATTATTTTTTCTAAGAAAAAATTTTATTTCCTGAAATACACTTGTATACCTAGCACTGAATTTTTACATCTCCTACGGTTATTTTTAGTGTTTAAGAAAATATAATTTACGTTTGAAAAGTTGGTGATCTCTTCGCACTCTCTAAACAAAATATTTATATATTGAGGAATAATTGGAGAATAAAACAAATTTAGATCCTTATATTCTAAAATCAATCAAGTTTATTTTATGACAGATTTATTTTTAAAAAAATATTTGACAAGTGTTTCAATATATCATCATTAGATTGAAAACGATTCTTTGAGAAAAATAATCCTATGCTAAAACCATAATAAAAGCAAATGGTATAAAAAAACTGCCTTATAATACCAATTCATAATTTTTGAATCTGTCTATGTATAAAAATGGTGAAAAATACAATAAAAGAAAATGTGAAAATAGTAAAACTTTTATAATATTGATCAAAGTATTAAATTATCTCTTTAATTAACAAATGAATTTTTAATAGGTAAAAAATGAGCACTATTTTTACAAAAGATGGCACTACAAGTAAGTTTATAATAAGTTTAAAACTTGGTTTTTCTCTAATTTCAAAACGAATAAAATTAAAGTAAAAATTCTGAATATTTACTTACGAAATATTTATATCAAGCAGTTTAGAGAGGCGTAAAAGAATATACACGCTTTGCCTTTTTAATCATTTACGTGTGGTGGGAAAAATAATGGGAACACTTGGAACTTTTAACTATTATTTTTATTCATATGGTATTGGGCCACCATGAATATTGAGGACAGAAACATTTTAAAGTGGAACAAATGTATATTGATCTCTAATATAAGATAATAATTCCGTTTTAGATTATTTCTTTTAAAAATATTTCGCGATTTTTCTAGAGATAAGCGTGGAGATAATCCATTTACTTGCTACTCAAGCTATTCTCTTATGTTTACCTATAGCTTCATCAGTGTTTAAATAAATAATTAACTTTTAAATATAACCCATTGGGTCAATAAACATACTTCTCCCCAAAAGTTATTAAAAATTAAATTAATTTTATCTAATGAGCTAAATAAATTTCTTTTCTTAAATCTGTCTGAAACCCCAAAATTGTTTAACATACCATTACTAAGAAAATGGCCCCATGAAGGTTTAAGTTTTCAAAAAAAGATCCAGTGATCGATGACATCAAAGCAACTGTTTCATTTTCATCCACAATTATTACTAAATATACACTATACACAGAAGTGTTGTACGTCTGAAACAAAGGACATCCACCAGATAACATCATCCACGCTATTCAAAGAGCGTGATCCTGGAGTACAATCAAATAAGTTTGAACTCTTTTCCGCTCCTTTGTAAAGAGTATTCTTCCAAAAGAATAACAGCTCAACACCATGAAAAATTCATATTCTTACCTTACATTTAGAACCAGGTTGTCAGGAGGGACTGTCAAGCATAAACTTCTTATGAGATGGAAAACAAAGACCCAATTCTAACACTTTACATGTGCCCAATCATCTATGCTCAAGTTTGGATGCTCTCATGACTGCTTCGAGAACTTTGGCGTAACTCGAGATTAATTCTAGGCAACATGGAAATCTAATTAGTGAAACTCCTGAAAAATTGTGCTACTTAACCCGTAACTGAGAAATTGAAAAAGAAGTACATTACTGGAGACTTGCGATATCAGAGAACAAGCATTGTTATAACTTTTTTTTTTCAAGCACCATTTAATTAAAATATCATCCTGCTATATTTCGCATGGATGTTCTTTGAACATTGGACAGTTAGAAAAAAAAATACGTTTTTCTATTTTAAAAAGAATTTTGTGCTAGTCTTAGAATTTTCGATGAAAATCATATGCTGCAGTAAATTTCGTAAAATTAATAACAAAAATGAATTTATTATGTGTAAATTATTGTATTTTATTTAGTTAATATGAAATCAAGTTTCAATAAAAGAAAATTTAATAAAGCACAATACAGAAAGCAATTTGACTCTACCTGAATTATTAGTATTTCAGAGATTTCCTGGAAGAAAATAATTCAGCCCTCGTCTTCTTTAGCACTTTATTGCATAACTTTTGCGAGCATTCCGAATAAATAAGATTTTCGCAATATAAACTTAAATATACTGTCTTTCTTTTTCTTGCTTTCATGAAACAAATGACATGTTTTCCTTGATTTAAATTTTGTTTGTATACCTGCAAAGCCAAAGGTATACTCGTTCATCAATCCTGTGATATTACGTTTTAATTGGTCACATGTCTGTTTCTCTTTTTTTGAATCCTTAAATTTGTCCTTCTTACAACTAGCAGTATCAAAGGCTCATCAGTAAAAAAAATTAGATTTCATACATTTTTGGATTCAATCATTAATTATTCCGTAATGTCTTCATCCAGGAAATTTTATTATGTTAATGACTAGTTTTCAAAGGATTATAATTTGAATTGATTTTTCGATTAGTAGTATTTCACGAAATTATTTTATGCTCCTGCCTCGGAGAACACTTTATCATCTGAAGAAATTTCCGAGTCATAGAACGTTCAAATACAAAATCTTCTCATAGTCATCTTCTCCATTATAATAAGTTCCATCTACATTTTTTTTTACAATTCTTCCGCGTAAAGCAGATCAGATAGATGAATGAATCTCCTCGGACCTAACTTCAGAACCATTTGTACTACTGCAGAAAATTGTAATATTGAAAGGGAGATGTGATCTCACAGACTGCTCTTGACGAATGAGATGGAATTTCAACCAAGTGCATATGCCAAAACATTGTGACAATTAGTTTATGTTCAAGGTCACAAAACAGGAAGTTAAAGAAGGAATCTATTCTATTGGATTAAGCATTTAATACGGGTAATGGCAGGAAGATATTGAGCGAAATGTGAGACCATTCTTCCCCTGTTGTAGATTAATATGGGTTCTACAAGGGCAATACTTAAATTTGTTATTTGTTCAGCTGTGGTTTTATATTTTTGGCGAATAATTCATGTCTATACTTACTGATCACTGATCCTTGACTGAAAATTCTCCTGTTCCTCTTCAGTGTTCATGTTCAGAAACAACATATTGTTCCTATTTACTTATGTTATTGTTATGTTTTATAGTCTTAAACCCATTATCTCATGTCGCACCCACAATTTCTGCCATTTCATATATAATGACTGACTTATCTATAAATGTACCCCTTATAGTGAATAGTTGAATTTTCATCCTGTTTGTGTACATAATAAATAGAAATATCTATATCATATTAAATACTTGCATAAGAGCTTACTTTTAACTTCTTCGCGTGAGTTTCAATTGTTTTGCCTACTATCTGCATGTAATGAAGCAAAGAAAAGCATGATGTAAATGGGATAAACTGTTCAAAAATGGTAATATCATTTATACTTATAAAAGTATAATCATTTAGATGAGGCCTATCCGACCCGAAACGGTTGTGGCCGGCTTTGGAAACGTATTTTATTCCTACAAGCCTTCATTATCCATCCATATGAATTCGATTGATCATCTTTTTTTAATTTGGGCTGTTTTAATGCCAATTTGAATTCTCACATTAAAAACAACAGCTTATTTCACTTCTCGAGTCACGGGAAGCCACCAATCCTCCCGAGCTGCATTAGAGAAATCAAAAACATTTTGAAATAAAAAAAATATATATTTTATTGATTTAAATGTATTTGCATTGAAATATAATTTTAGAAACGGTTCTGTGCAGGTAAAACATAATGATGGTTCTATAACATTCAAGAGACACCGAGCTGTCAGTCTGTCTGGAACCGTACATATCTGGATTGAATATAATAGGTTTGATACAGATTGACTGGCTCCTGCAATTACGCATGTTCCGCGCGTCGCATTCTCTTCCCACATCTAGTAAAGCAAATTTGTGCTCTTAAGTAGGTTTACTGGCTAGGTATACCATGTGTATTGCCCACTTACCCCAAACGGCCCAATTTTAACAACCTACAATTTGTAATTGTTTCTGAATACGAATATAGAAAGAAATGATGACGATAATTGATTCAACGTACTGAAATATTCTCATAGTAATGGGTTATAATACGAAAATCTCGTGATGGAATAATCTTTGGTAATTTTATATACGGTAAAAGTTTAAACATTTATTAGGATGACTCAGTTCCAAGGGCCGAGGTTAGCCAGGCTTGATTTAGGTAATGAAACATCGTAGTAAATATAATTATCCGGTATATTTATGAAGTAAATAAGCTATAAAGAATCGATATGAAATTATTAAATAAAGTTTAGCTTCAGAAGTAGAAGTGGAATTATTATTTATTCAAGATATACTTTAAAATGTCGTTTCATATCTTAAAGCGTGAGTTTACATCAAAATGTCTTCTTCCTGAAATTGATCACTTCAGAGAATAATACAGGTACACTATGCAATTTTTTTACCAGTATATTAAGCAAAAACTTTTAATAAAAGTTTCCAGTATTAATAGTAATTCCAACAATGAATTCATATATATCCAATCATGTTTCCAAAATACTTAATAGAATAGTTTCAGGTATTAAAGAAAATACCAGTGTTTCATCTACTAATGACTAATAAATAAAATGAATAAGAATTATTTTAATATAAATAATGCTGCAACTGAGATAAAATATTTCGGAACCAAGGCAATCGGAAAAGTGTTATGACATAAATTTTTTTTACTTGTGTTTTCAAATTTTTGTCGTAGTATTTTTGAAACACTGGTGTAAAAAAAATTTTAATAAACTAACATAAAATAATAATCTCTAATATTTTCCAATAAAATAAAATTCTTCTTACAAGAGAAGAAAGAAAACCCAAAGTTCATCTCAAATGTTTGCTTAAGAGAACACCATGATAATATTTCAATCTCAATAATTAGAATTTTAGTCTCTTAAAAACTGTTTCAGAAAAGTATTTCAGTAGAAAAATCAAAAATTTTCATCTCATGAAAAGATTCGGTAGGATTTTAACGAATTTGCAAAAATTCGTAAATTTCATGTGGTCTTATGCCTTTAAAAACGTCAATAATAAAATTACATGAGCATAACATGTTCTCAAAATATTAAAAAAGAACCCTTCAATAATTACAGCGTGAATATCATTCTTCTTTGTAAAATGTTTAACATTTTTTTTTACAAAAAATGAAAATTATTATAAATTTTTTGAATGAAACATGCCTTTTTTTGCTCCGATGTGTGTGTACTATTTAAAATTTATTTTTATATATTGCATTTATTTACACATTGTTAAATATAGTTATCTGATTTCATAAGAATTCTTTTTTTCTATTTAAATATAGAAGTATTTTTTTCATATTACCTAACTTCCTTTTTTGATTTTAGAAATATTTAGTTGGATAGTAATACATTTAAGTATTTCATTCAGTTATACAAATGCTGTCTGCATATTTCTCTTTTTAATTTTACAATCAATCTCAAATTTTTATAATCGTTTTTATTTTTAATGGGTAAATTATATTGGTAATTCTACATGAAAGACACTAGAAATATATATATATATATATATATATATATATATATATATTTACAATAATAATAATAATTACATATTAATATTCATATCATTAATTTTCTTTCGTAATATATTGAAGCAATTGTTAACAACTTATACGCCGTTCATTGTAAAAGGAACAGAAAATATAATTCTGCATTATTTTTATGTTAGTTTTCTATTAACATGTTTATTTTTTTACAGATGTTTGAAAATATTTTGTGTAATTATTTTTCATAAATTTCGAACTTTTAACACAAGTAACTTTATGAAATAAGTTGGTATTTTATCGAAGTAAGAAATTTTATGTACATTTAAGTAGCTAAAAGAACTTAAAAATGAAGCAATGTTCTAAATTGTATTAATAAATTGAATTTTATTCTAAAAACGTTATTCAGAAATGTGTTGATTTTATTTTGGAGAGTAACATATTGTTCAATTCAGGTGGTAAAACGCATCAGAATGAGTTCTGAGATTTATCACGCAATTCAATTATACGCTGAAGTTACACATTCTAATAATGGAACAAAGTAATAAGTTTGTTATCAATATGTTTATCTACATGTGAAACATTTTTTTAGTTGAGAGAAAGTCCTTTATTTGTCTCTTGTAAACACACTATTTACAAATGTAAATACAGTATTATTCTGTAACGGTTTCATGTAATTCTTATAGGACATTATTGATACAATTTTCGGTTGTAGGTAACCTGGTAGTGAACCTAAAAAAACGAAATTGAAAATGAGACACATAACTCACACATGTTTTGTACTCGTAGCTACAAATAGAATTTTTTTTTACATTAGAAAGACCGAATACAAATACTCCTCGGTTATATTTGTAAACAAGAAACTTAGGTAAAATATATCATTAAGAGTAAACAAAGTGCAGTAACAGTAATAACAGGAGATATACATGTCCAAACTTCTGAGTTTGCTAAATATCATTAATCAAGAATAACATTGGTCATAATATCGCTAATGATAGGTAGGAATACTAACGAGAATACTCTCCATATATTTATTAAGATGATTACTGGAAAGAAAAATTAGCATGAAAATTTCAATCGAACATATTTTGAAAGGCTATAATATGTGTAAAATAGTATTGTGTCAGGGCAAAATGGGGTATTTAAATAATAAAATAAAAACTTGAGGAAAGGTGGTACTCTAAAGAATTCTTTTTGAGATGTGAGTTATATATACAGTCATTTTATTATTTTTTTCCTTAGAATATTATCTTTCAAAGATTAATCACTTAAATTTTGAAAAGAAACAGTTTAAAAAGTTTAATACCTAAATACTCACAGTTATAATTCTTTCATTTCTTAAATATGTTACATAAATTAAAATTCTAAAATTAGATTGAACAATATAAGGTAAAAGCCGGTATTGACATAGAACTTTTAAAATGTTCTCTCATGGACAGATTGAATGATGTTGATGATTTAAGAAAGTAAATAGCTTTGATGATTTTCTGTAGATAATTCTTTCTTATTTAATGCTTTCTATCTTAGAAAATTATGTTGAATCCCTACGACAAATTACCCAAAAACATATGGTGAAAATTCCTTTATATGATTCAGAACTCCCGATTGTTGAAAGAAGAAGATTTGTTTTTCTAAGTATCATAATTCCTCCATTTTATAGGGAGTTAAAATATCATATCCATTAAGCATTATTACAATATAATAGGGATATAAAATGAGTAGTCATTCATTTGGAATAAAAATGGCTCGAAATATTTGGAAATATTGATATAGATTTTCAGTACATTACATTTCCTTACTTTCTAATTTAATCACATAATACAGTATTCGATGACAGGCTAAAAACTTATATTTTGATTAGCAATATTAATGTTGTTTCTAAAATTGTTTAACGGTTTGTAAAACAGTTTCATTTATAAAAAAAATATCCTTTATCTGAAAATGAATTTTCACTTATCAGAATTTGAAGACTGACATGATATGTTTCAAACAAAATTTATTCAAATTCTTCAATGAAAAAAAATATTTTCAAAAAAATAGTTTTCAAAAATACATCTGCTGAAAATAGTATTTCAGATTTTTTAAATAAGATTATATGATAATATTTAATTTTGACTAATGTTGTATTAAATACTGTAAAAATGTCTTTATTTGTTACTGGATTAGAAAAGATTGTAACACACTGTTAATATAAATTATTTTTTTAAAAAAAGAGGTGTGGACAGTAATTACTTTCAATCTTGCTTCATGCATTCTCATTTTTATAAAATAATTGTATTTAGAGTTTAACCACGCTTAGAATGAAATCGAAAATATGTTTCATATTGTATTTGATAATTCCATTTTTAACTAGTTTAATAAAATGAAAATTACGAAATTACAATGGAATCTCTCTTCAGGTAAATGTTAAATCTTTAAAAATTGTGTCGTACGAAATGTTCGCATTTTTAATCCTAAAAATATGCCTTTTACATAAATCTTTGTTTAATATAAGTTTATATTTAGTAATTAAAATATTCTGTAGTTCAAAATGTAAAGCAACAAATGTAATTAATTAAACGTTATATATTTTCCTCTCCTGAAAATCTTCAATTTTAATCATTTTTAAAAATGAATTAATAATGGGAACATATAAAAAAGTGAAGTTTAAGGCGATATTATCTTCTATGTTAATAAAATGCCTCATTTTTTGTTATGTTTGAAAGCTTAATAATAAGGAATAAAGTTGTGTATATTTTCAGGAAATATTTTAAGTGTAAACGAAGTACAATAATGATATCAGTTTTTTGAATTCCTTTCAAGAAACAATGTACCCTGTTTCTTTCTCGTTTAATAAGAATTCATGCAAAAAAAAAATTTTCTCAGACAAGTAAATAAACTCGTTTTTTTTATTTCACGAAAATGTAGTAACAGAAACAAAATCTACTTAGAAGTAGCAAAATAATTTTTATATTCCTTGGAAAAGTGCAGAATATTTCCCAGTTAATGTTAAAATGTTAAATTTCTTCCGTGGAAGTATGACTTGTCATCTTCACTGTTAATAACAAACTGTGCACACAATGTAATCTTTTTTTTCATCAAATACTTTTTTCCTATTTTATGTTAAGAAACATACTGAAGAATTTTGCCTTGTGAAATATTGTTTTTTTTTATTTGTTGTTAAAAATAATAGGACAGTTTTTTGAGTAAAAGTGAAAGTATAAATAAATTCTAAAAAGTAAATTTTAGTAACTTAACATGTGACAGAAAAAAAAAATCCATACCGATGTTCCTGTTTGCTATAAATAGATGTGTTGCATATTTTATTTTAATCTGAGCAATATTTTTGAATTTATTTTTGAGGAATTTGTTTCCAAGTTTGGTTGTTAATAATTTAATGCGAGAATTAGTATATAAACTAGATAAATAAAATAAACCTCGTTAACTTTAAGAATTGCTTAATTAAGTGTGTGAAATCTTATTGTAATAATACGAAATACATTCAATTTAAATAAATTTTCCCAAAGTAAATTCCATCTAAGTATTATAAGATTTTGATCACAAATGAGAAGACCCAGAAAAGCAAAAGCAACATTTGTGCATTTTCTATTTGTTACGCGTTTTTGTGTCTTAAAAATGGATGATGATGAAAAAAATTCAAATAAATAAATTAATAGTTTCTAGGTGAACATTATAGAATGTAACTATCGAGCATGAAAGTCAATTTCCTTATGTTTTCAATTTCATATCAATTCCACCGCTGAAAATAAACTATAAATCGTACAGCAGATAATATAAAAGAAAAGTATAGTGTGCTAACATATTAATTTATCTAGAAACATTAAGCGTAGTATATTAAAGTGCTCTCCTATGCCCATATGTACATCTGACCTGACACATAATTAAAACTCAGATTAGGACATCTTTACATATGTTTCATAATTAAAACCAATGACAAAATTTAAGAGAAAATGAAGTCAAATACATATGGTCATGCAAACTATACAAAGGTAAAGGAATTTTCTTTACCTTCCGAATATCTTTGACAAGATCTTGTTGATTTTCTTGATCATGGAAATTGAAATATCGTTTTCTTATTTATTATTTCACGAATTAGGTTTCGTAAGTTTATTGACGTTTGATGTATTATGCGGCTCTTTAAAGTAACTATTTATTTTTTAGCTCTTAAAAACTCAATAGCAATTAAACAAAAATCAAATATTAAGACAACAGAAATGGTATTTGCTTATTTCAGTAGCAAAATCTTAAAGTTTTGAGGCTGAGTTTGTAAGAATTATAGTTAATGTTTTGTAATTAAAAATGTGAAAATTTCATTCAGTGTGCTTAAATTGCATAAATATATATCTCATAATTTAAATTTTGAATAATGAGACAGAAAATACATGATTTAATTTTTTCTAGAGTAGCATTTTGCATGTTAAAATGACACATTGATTTAGATAAGTGCATAAATTCAAAACTGCGTTTTGCTATTGATGACTTGGTGTTCCAATTATTCATTGCTTGCTAATATCAAGCTTGTGTAATTCCTTCATACGATGGTGAACGTAATTGTTTTTAATTATTACTAAGAAATAAGCAAGATAAAATTTTTATCGTGCATATCATGATTTACTGTGCACATTAATATTGGCATTATGTATATACTGCTTAAGTCACAGCTATTAATTTCGTTTTGTTTGGGTTCAGGAAGATACAAATTGAAGTAACCCGCAGTATAGTGAAAATAGAGTTGAATTAGCCGAGTTCAACAATGATGGCCTTCGGAAGTTCAAAAACGCTTGGAGAAGTGGGTAACTCTAAATGTTGTCTACGTAGAGAATTCTTAAGAATTTTTAATAAAAGTTAATTTTTCTATTTCGAATTATTTTATGTTAATATTTAAATAGTTATAATGCCCCATGATAATAATTACAGCTTATTGATACCACAATATGATAACTAAAACTTAAAGATATTGAGGGTTATTCTATGAACGGCTTCCTGAAATCAAACTAATCAACATTAATAGCTTTTATTTACATTATATACATAAAAAAGTGCAGAATAAATTTCATTAAGATACGTTAGTTAGTAATAATTAAATCTTTATGATATATCATTGTAATCACACATACCGTTAGCTAAGGAAAATATTTTTCTATAAAGAATTCCTCTTGGATAATATGTGTCTGTCGTAATATATGAGTGTTTCAACGGTAACCTAGCGGTTAAGATCGCGGATTAACGGCTGGTGGTTTTCACCAAAAATTCTCCCGTTGGCGTGGTGTGGAAGTTAGGAGAGGGGATTCTAACAAATGTGTCATCCTCGTCACCTGACCGAGGTTCAAAATTACGAGGTCCATCGCCAATAGCCCTCATGTTGCTTCTAGTGTGACGTTAATGAAACTAAACTGAATCATAATATATGTGAGTAAAATTATCGTCAAAATCAAAATAATGCATGCTTTTTTCTAAAATAAAGAGTAAACCATATCCCTATTCATGTTAGGGAAACTTGCAGTCTGTAACAAAGTAACATTATTTATAAGTAATAACGTATTAAAAATAAAAGGCAAACTACATGTATTCAAAATTCTTAACAACATATTTGTGATATAAATAAGGTTGAAAGGACTTAACTGAATAATTATCTTGAAAAACAGAAAAGAAATTATGTTTAAATTTAATTTAACTTCCGTACTTTGGTTTAGTATTATAAGATAACAAATTCTGAGAAATCAATTAACATTAATTTACTTAATAATTTCTATCATCTTACAAATATGCCCCATAAATTTTCAGTCATATCAGAAATTTTCCTACATTTATAGCCATACAATGAGAACATTTAAATGCCATACTCAATACATTTCTTTTTGGAAATAATTTACATGAAAATATTTTGATTTATAGGTAAAATATTCATTATATATCAGATAGTTTTAGCATAAAAATATTATCAAACAGTGATCTACTTTACAATAATACGATTTCTTTACATGTGTCCTTGCACATTCTCGAATTATTAATTTCTGTTCATCTTCACCAATCCAAAATTAAATGCTTTAATGAAATTATCACACATTTATCAAACAAAATGTCCTCAAAAATTTTGATAATTCTTTTTTGAATCACTTTATATTTATACGTATTTTTCTTGAATTTAAATAGAAAATATCCTTAATTGCTAATTTTGAATACTATTGTAATGTAATAATAGTTGAATTTTTTTCTATATAATATACATATTCGGAGAACCTTTTTCAGATATTTACATATACATATTTTAAATATTTCTTCATGCTACTTTATAAGATTACGTTAATGTAAACGTACTGGATAATTAGATCGCCAAATTCTATGAAAATTAAAGCATTTCAAAAGCTATAATTTATATTTGAGTCTAGAGACCCTCATAACAATAAAAGAGTGTTAATTATTAATTTCTAAATCAGAATTTGAGTAGTCAAAGATTCAGAATTTATTGCGGTATTTATGACGTATTTTCTTAATTATTTAACTCCACAATGATCTTAAAATCTAATTGACTAAATTTACAAAATAGAATTGATTAATATTCTATAATGTATATATATATATATAAGATAAACCACAAAATATGCTAAAGTTCAAAATTAGGCATGAAAAATCAAATTTTGTTATCAAATGAGGGAAGTAAACGTTTTCGTATCATACAACTATAATGGTCGTCAATACATCTCTTTGAGTTATAAGAAATTTAGTCATTTCATAGAATTATCTCATTAATATAAAACTTAGACAAAAATAGTTTACAAAAATCTTTTCACAAAGTATCAAAGCAAATATAATGATGAGTTCACAATTTAGTTCACTGAAATTTTTTGTAGACATTGGTATTTATCATTGAATTTTTTACTATTTATCAGATTTCTTATTTTTAAAGGGTTCTTTTCCGTTTTGTATCGGTACATATATTCTCTCCACACTCGATACTTTTGGTTTTATTGTTGTGTTTTCGCTTTTTTGAAGCTATCTCATTTTGGCTTCTTTTTCTATAACATTTTTCATTGGTGAATATTGTGCCTCTATAACAAATTAAACTGCACATCATCAAAAACATATTCAAAATGTATAAATTTTGCAGTGGATTTTCATTTTC
>BMAW01099387.1:799953-877875 GCA_019974015.1 Nephila pilipes | reverse complement strand
TATAATTTCACATTAACAATTACGTAAGACATTTCACGTTAACATTTAAAAAAAAAGTAATTATCATCTTTAGCATCCGCATCGTAGACAAAATCGCGGATGTTCTTTTCTGTTCTGATGACTACCGTCGTCTTACTTTCGTGTTTCCTTTACTAGCAGCGGTAGCGCCCTCTATAGTCGGGGGCTTATTTGAAATCTCTCTGTCTCTCACTGTATATATATCAGTGCTTCCTGTTAACATAGGAGCTTGAACTGCGGCAACTATTACTTTTACATTCACAGTAATATACACGCGCAGTTTTTTTCTCCTTCGAATATGTCATGAAGTAACATCCGGACCCTAGTTACTCGAATAGAGCCTCCGATCAATACCACTTCTTGGATATTGCTCTCATCTATCCTAGCATTATTCAAAATATGACCAACATGTTCCGTATTGTTCATTCTCAAAACGTCCAGTCCAGATATCTTTCTGTCTCCTTTATTGTCTTTTACCTGCGATTCCTTGAAGTAAGCTCGAGGAATAATAGCTTTCAATTGAATTTTCAATTGATTCTCTTTGAATTTTAGATTCCTCCACTCCTTTTATCTCTGTCTGAACTTCGCTCTATTGCTTCGATTACTCCTTTATCCCCTTCCCTTTAATATTTCAAACCTCTGTCTCATTAGCTTTATTAGTATCTACTTCGGCTTCTTCAACTTCATTAATTTCTTTAGAAGCGGCTTTCTCATTTTCTTTCTTCTCTTCTTCTGGTACTTTATCATCTATTTTCTCTTCAATTCCTTTCACCTTTGTTGAAAAATATTTTTTCTATTTCTTCTCGATCAGTTCAATTCCGCCATTACTTTCTTTCAACAAGTTTCATTTCTTCCAGACTTGATTCCTTTCTAAACTGCTTCTCATTAAAATGTCCACACTAGGAAAGAATGATCAGATGAAAGTCAAAATCACATGAAAGGTAGATGTTGTTATATTCAAATGATTAGTATTTCAGCGCATTTAGGTGACACAGAGTGAAGAAAGGGCATCTGAAGCACAGTATAAAAGGATAGTTGTCTTGTGGATTTCTCATTCGGAAAGATCTTTGGAAGATCGTAGTTTACATAGAATTTCATGTTATGTCTCGGATAAACGAAGAAATGCTTAGTAGCAAGTGTCGGAATTTCATAATGGTAGGTTCATTGCCTATCGAGAGTGTGGAGTATCGTTTTGTGACATCAACCATCGCACTAGTTAAAATCCAACTATTATTATGCGAATATAGAATAAATGGGTTGCTGAGCGTCATAATGAACAGCATTCAGGGTTTCCACGCCCTTCTTTGACTGCCGATCGATGAACACATATATTGTTAGGTTGGCCCTGTAAAACCGTGCAACCACATCACGGACCATAATGAAAGAAAAGAGCATGTTTGCAACACGCCCAGTATTCATTCTTACGGGAAGATTAAGTATGAAGCAGCGTGGACTATCATCACGGTGACAGTTACTTCGACTTCCCTTGACAAAAGATAGTTGCGCCAAACGACAAAGCTGGATACAGGAGTTGCACAATGTCATCTTTTCAGACGAGTCCAGGTACTGCGTGCAGTATTCTAATGGCCATTTGTGTATCTGGAGGCTCCAAGGAGACCGCTCGTCTCCTGCGCTTGCATTCGTTATTGACATATGAGCCCTGTACTTAGTGTGTTAGATTGGGAAGCTATTTCTAGTACACGAGAGGCACATCTCTAGTTCGGATCGACTGTAATTTGAAAGCAGATGGGTACATTTCTAACAATTTACGTCCAGTGGTTATGCCCTATCTTTGAGGCCTGCCAAACGTCATCTTCTAACAAGATAATACAAGACCAGATGTTTCACGTCGTGTTCTTATCTTCCTAGATACACAGGATACTCGATTGTCAGCTTGGCTTGCAAGGTTTCCAGAAATATCGTGAATTGAAAACATATGACTGCTGATGAAGTGTAAAATACGCTTGAAACAACATGGAATTGTCAGCCCATTTCTGTTAACCAATACCATTTCCACTCCAAGCCCGACAGGGTAAGGGCCGTTTTAGATGCCACGACTGGCAGCTGTGTTTAATAATTTCTCATTCCTGTAAGCTCCCCACCCAACTGCTTGTTAATTTCATCCTTTTACCTCCACTCCATACTGTTTACGTACAATAAATATATTTTTTTGTATTTGATTTCCTTCATAATGTTGAAATTCTTATGGCCAGCAGTGTTTTACTAAAGTTTTTATATCCATTTTTTACTCCAGGTTTTATTTCCGATTTCAAATCTTTCATGATTTCTTCTTTCCATTGTTACATTTCCTCCTGTCCGTTCTAAATCAGGTCCATCAAAGCTGTTAAACTCGTCTTTATTGATTTATCATCTATTGTTCTTATTACAGGCTTTCTCTATGAAATCCTAATTCTTAAGCTATTGTAACGAAAATTCACTTGTGTGGATGTATGGGAGTTAAATCAGTCGAACAGGAAGGATAAAAACAAATGACGTTTTATATTGAAATACTCAGAATAGAATGATACATTTGAATCAGGGCTTGGATAATGACAACAGAATTAGAAACACAGAAATTGTACAAATTATCGTTACTGATACAAGGGGAAAAAAGTCCTTTCTTATGACAGTAAGAGTTATATCACCCCCGTTAAGCTCATCAGTTTACTAATCCACCGAATGGACAAATCTCCGCATTAATATTCTGCACTCCTAGTTATACTCCAACAGTTCCCAGTAATTTCCCCTTCGGGTATTAGCTGCTCTAGTAAACTGACTAAGTCACGCTAACAACAGTCAGTAGGCAGATCTGCTCAGACAATGCCAAAAACTTCAATTAAATTTTTCTCTCCGTTTCTCCATCTTCAATTCTTTCCCTTTTATAGCCACTCCGACCCGTCCAACGTCAAAATAAAAATTATGGAAAGGTGCATAACTTTCCTCGCAGGTGAGATATCAACTAGATTCCAACGTTTCCTAAAAGGATCTTTTTATTGCCAAAATCGTCGAGTTTTTCGCCAAATTGCAAAATTCATTACCAAGGTTAAGGGGTCATTTTTTAAATTTCCCTTCGCTGACTGATGTAATCTCTGTTAATAATATACTTGGATGATTCATATATCGAAAATTAAAAGGATTTTCAAATACTTTGTTACAGTTTTCTCTTTCAGATATAGTTGTATTTGTAGTGAAAGAAGCATTTATATTATTCAATAATCAATAAATCTTTAAATTCAAGTATTTTTTCATCTGAAAATCGAAAGTGATTGTATTCTGAAAGTTTTCTTTTCTTTTGTCATATAAATATTGTAATTAGAAAAAATATATACTCTCAGCTCCACTTTTATTTCAGATTTATTACGTAAAAATGTTTTTCTTTTATTTTTGTTCAAATAGTTTTACCATTTGTTTTGTGTTCTTTCCTGGAATGTAAATGAAATTCTTAGAGCTTATAAAGAATTTAAACAAACTTATATATAAATCCACAATTCGGAAAATCTTTCTTAACTATTTAAAAGTAATTTTTTCTTGTGCTTTGTCCTTCTATTAACGAGCATACAAATTGAATTTCCTAATATCAGTATATATTGCATTATTGACTAAAAAATATTAGTATATATTGCATTATTGACTAAAAATATCAGTAAACATTGAATTATCAAAGAAACAAATATTGGCAGATAAATCACTTATTCTTTGTAGAAAGAAAGTATGCACTTCTTTTCGAAGAAATCAAATTTTAATATATATTTTTACTGTTCTTAATATTATTTTACATTTCTTATACATTAATTATATTTACAATACGACCTATGAATTCTCAAAAATACATATGATTTCTCTGCTTAAAAATCCTAAAATCAATATCTAGTTTTTCGAGAAATATATAAAAGACAGGGTATTTTTGAAAGAATTTTAACAAGATTTTCTTTTCCATTTACTACACACTTAACGATATCCAGATTAATATATAAAATAAATAATTCTTTAAATTTCTTTTTCATAATAAAAAGAAATCTTAACCATTTTTCAATTAAAACTCTTCTTCATATGAACCTCAATTACATGTTAGTCATATTTCTGATACAATGAGAGTTAAATGTACATATTCATATTTCAAAATTTCTTTTCTTTTTTTTCTCTAATAATTAGATTTTAACAAGTATGTAATTTAATACAAAAAGTAAAATATTCAGATGAGATGTTATTCTTTGATTACTTTAGAATACTTAGACTATTAACAGATGATCAGATTGTAACAAGAATAATTTAAATCTGAATCAGACTTATGAATAATCAAAATGTAACACTGATAACATCTAGGTTGAGATTATCCTACAATTTGATGTAAGTCATTCGTAACTCGTCCACCATTGAAAGTAATGGTTGCTGACTAGGAATATGCCTGCCAAGGTAGTCCAATGGATTCTCTATAGGATCCAAGCTAGATGACCTGGCTGGACAGTCCATCCAACGAATATATTTGCACTGAATAAAGTCGTTAAGAATGATATCCCTGTCTAGAAAACCGTTCCATCATTTAACAGGGTATTAGGACCAATGTCTCCAAATCAAACCTTGTTTATATTTGTAGGATTTCATCCCTATAACATAAAGCGGATGCGCGAGGACATGGATCATTATAAAAACCCACGCCAGTTAGACATAATCTAAATGAATCTCAATCTACACAGTTGCTAAGTGATGATGTGTTCTTAGTGCCCTCAGGGAGAATGGAAGTCGGCTATAAAAATGCATCCTAATTGCGTATAAAAAGGAAATAAGTATTAGGCCAATCCACTTCCATGTATGAGGCACATTGTCTGAAGAATTTCAAATGAAGTACTCTAATGAGCAGAAGTAAGATGTAGATATAAAAAAAAAACGATCTCCTGGCATACAGGCCAACAGGAACGAGTTTCTTGATTAAATAATTGACTTGATACGCTTACATCAGAAGGTGCTGAGAACAATAAAGATAGTTGGCTGGCAGTTTAAATCCTGTAATACCTCCTAAGCAAAGCCAAATAGTGGTTACTTCTTGCCTTTGTTCTCGTTAGTTGACCTTGCTCAGCTCATGCATACTACATCCAACTTCTGTCTCGTACAGGATAGTTCGGTAATGAAATTTTCAAAAACAGAATTTGGCCAAAAACGGATCTTTATTCTTTCAGGCCCAAACACTTCTTTCATCTGCCTCTAAACTTTTTCAAAAATAAAAATCTCAAGACCGGGAGAGTTATGGAATCCCTCCTCTGACTCATTCATTCCTGTGTCTAGAGTAATTAAAGAAAGATAATCACTCAAAACACAATTTATACACTTGCCATTGAATAACTAGGACACAAGGACCAGAAAGCCTATTCGACCTACACTAGTTGTAATAATTTCCAGAACACGCGTCTTTTAAATTCTTTGGGACTTATCAGAGAAATTATAATTTCATCACCTCATCATTTCCATGATTTATTGGAGATTTGTGGCCTTGTACACTTGGAGTACCCTACAGTACATGGAATAAGTCACTAGAGCAACATAATATAAACTTTCATGTTTTTTCTAAATTTGTATAGATTTTTAAATAAACTATATAAATATAGAAATTTGAAATACATAATTAATTTGTAGTTTCTCAATTTTAACAGTATCCTTTTGGATTTCTAATTGAAGTTTACTTCATTTTATAATACTACGAGTACTTGGATCAAACTGTAAAAAAATTAATCTCAAATACATGTGTAGAAATTTAATTCCTCAAAATAAAATTTCATAAATTTGAATGTCTTAAATTTTGCATATATTAAGTAATAATTCTTAGTGTTTTTGGGAAAATTACGTTACAAAACACAAGTTGCTAAATTCTTCTTGTTGTGTTATTATATTAAAGAAATCATATATCAAATTTGTCTTGGTATAATAAAATCACTTTCTGTTTTATTTTTTAAATGCAAGTTTTCCTGTAAATTTTTATAGAATGAGTATATTGTATTAATTTAGTTACTATTTTAACAGAAATTACACTTAAAAAGTATTAAAAATTACATGAAATTTCATTTCCAATTTGAATTTAAGAAGAAAATTACTTAGTTTTTATTTTGAAATGTAAGAATTTAATAATTTCTTGCCTGAAATTATTGTGTTTTGATTTTATGCGATTATTTTAATATTCTTTTTTCGAGGAAGTAAAAAAACCATGTTTTGGCAAAGATGGAGATTTGAGATTTTAAATTTGGAGATAAGTCAGAATTGTTTGGTCATATTTTTCAAATTATCTTTCTGATATCATGTTTAGCTTTCTCTGAGAAAATAGTGTATTTAGAAAAAGGAAATAAGAACTTTGCAAGATTGGTGGAAGCATTTGATTCAAGAATTACTCTCAGGATAAGACTATAATAATTGAAACATGTTATTCTAAATAATGAAGAAAAGATTGACGAAAATAAAAAGAATTTGAAGAAAGAAGAAGAAAGAATTTGGAGCAAGAAAATTTTTAATTTGAAGTTCAAGTAAGATTAACTCAAGGACTCTAGGAAAGTGCACGAGCATCGAGTAAGAAATATAGCAAGTTTGTCTCATAAGTATGGTATGAAGGAAAATATAAAACTGTATTGAATATTAGTTCAGCTTCAAATTAGTACGTTATCTTTCCGAAAGGAACTTTGCGTATTCTATTTATTTGGCTTACTCTCCTAATATGTCACACAGATAATTTACGCGATCTTTTCGTTGCAGATAAAATGAAGAAACCTGATCCATTTGAGTTTAAGAAATACTGCTTGGATGAGTGGCCCATCATTAATTCACCTAATGAATTGGTCAAAAAAGTAGAATTTGAAAAAGTGAAAAACATTTCTATCTTAACCTGTTAGTAATAAAGTTTGAAACATTTGAAAATTATCCTCGATTGATTGCAAATTGAAAATATGAAGTAAAGGTGCACGAGAGGAAAACTTTAGAACCTAGTCAGAATTAGTACTTTAAAAGACGAAGACAAAAATGAGATGTTTTTACTGTAATTCTCCTGATTATGTACCCCCAAACTTTCTAAAACTGAAGAACACTTAAGTAAATTATGTTAATAAAAGGGATAAGGAAGCAAATGTTTTGATACCATTCACTTCTGAAGGAAAAATAAATTGTATGAATATGGAAATTTAAAGAGATATTTTAGGGACAGTTGTTATCTTGAATATGAAACGTGTTTCTTTTAAAATATGACGTGTTTATATCCCTGAGTTCAGCAACTGGATAGGTTCTGGATAGGCCAAGCACCTATCTGTTTCTTACTTGATGAAATTGCTTTAGAAGTTAATTTCGTAAGTGTAATAACTAAAAAAGCTACTATTCCCGATAGTCTAGATAAAAAACGATATTTTATAGGAAATCGAAATGCAGTCATGATTCAAGAAGATACACAATGGATTGTTCACAACAGATAAATGCTGTATTAACTTACAGATTGAAATTATTACAGATGAAGTCTGAATACAAAAAAATTGAATACTAAAAAAATATTGACGCAAATATCTAGAAAAGTCAAGAAGATGAATCCCTTGTATTGTCATTGAAAATTCCAGAAGAATCGATAGAAAGCCTTTTAAAACCAAATAGAAAAACTCTTAGGTAGCAGTAAAAATAGAGCCATGGCTTAAAACTGCTTTTTGAATTGACGCGGATGACAGAACTCAAGGACTCAAATGAAAAATCTGAAAAAGTACCCTACTAAAATGAAAAAAAAAAAAAATGACAAAACAGACCATGAGAAACTTCTAATAGTTGTGACTTAATAATGTCGATAAGAAATCAAAGTATTATATCATGAAGAAACTTCTGCACATTTAAGAGTTACTAAAACTAAAGATAAATTACCAAAATAGTTTTATTAGCCTAAATGTTACAAACATTGAAGAATGTGGTGAACTTTTGGCAAATGTTAGAAGATTGTAAAATGATATGAAGAAAACAAAAGTACGTTTTAAACTACTTGTAATTTTAGAAGTATTTTGAATAGTTAATGTTCATGCAACAGAACTTCATTTTGTTATTGAAAATGATAAAAAGTACATCATAACAGCTATGTGTCTTACATACAAGTATCCTGATATTACAGTAGTGGATGACACTTTATCTCAGACTGCTGTAGAGCTTCTTTACTAATATTCAGTTACATGGGATTTTCTAAAGGAATTCAACGTAATTAGGAAACATCATTCATGAGTATTCTAGAAATTAAATTTTGGGTGCGTTTGTAATCAAAACGATTCATAGCTCTGTGCAGGATCCTCAAAGTAGTCCCTTTGAAAGTTTCTACTGGATAATCAAACGAATGTTGAGAGTTTTGTGCTCAGAAACAGTCCTCGAATGGGAACATTAAATAGATTCAACTTTGTTTACTGTGAGAACAGTGACCCATGAAACAACATAATTTCGACTGGCAGAATTTGCTCACGAAAGAAATTTGAGAACACCTATAACACCTATAACTATAATTACCTTAAGAAAATTGAATCCAACTTGATGTAGACAGTAATTCTGTTACGGAATGTATCGTCAATTTTATAGGTATATTAAAATGATGTCAAGAGTTATCCGTTGAGAGATTGGAAGAAACTGCTGTAAAAAAAATTGTGATACTCGAGTAAAACTGTGTAAATCCTTATTTTAGGATTAGTAATTGTCTTTTGGTATTTCCTATCTCTTCCACAAAGTGACTGATAAATAACATTAAACTGAAAGAAATATCTGACATTAACTAAAGATAGTAAGATAGTAAAATATTTGATAATAATTGCCTTGTAAATGTACCCAAAAAAAAAGCACAGACATACCATGTAATTCGCTTGAAACCTTGTTATAGTATTATTTCACAAAGTAAGTTTAGTTGAACACAATGAAATAAAATATCTTTTTTTATTTAGAGTTAAGCCTTTCACTCTTGATTCTAAAAATAAGTTTCTTAATTTTATAGATATATTTATTCAAAATGAAAGGTAAGCAAGGTTAGTTTCAAGTCAAATCAAAGCTCAGAGTTAAATTATAAGTATATATTCTAAAATATTTTCAAACGAGCTAAGGATAACTAGTTTGTTTGAATATCACATTGCAAAAATCAGTGATAAATTGATCAGAGTTCAGCTCTAAAAAATTCCCTAAGAAAAATTAAATTTTGAAAACAAAATGCAATCGAAAGCTGAAGAACATGATGATTGAATTTGGAGTATCAGATTATATTTCTCTAATGATTCTTGCGGAAGTACAGGAAAAAGATCTATGACCATGTATTGATTATCGATTATTGAATGTATTCCTCCAAACCAAATATTAATCTCTACCGAACATTGAATATGGAATTGAATAAGTGTCTTTTGCATTATATATATATTTTTATTGGATTTAGCCAAAGAGTACTAGCAAATACCCTTTAATAACAGAGATAAAAATAACCTGTCCACTTTTGTAAACAGTTTGATAAGTTACAACCCTTCAACTTACAATCCGGAAGAAGAATATTTGTAATATGATGTAGCTGAGTTATTAAAAGGGATTAAACACTATTCAGTCCCATATCATGAATATGTGGCAATTTTTTCTAATGAATTGGAAATTCATTTAAAACATCTTGAGGAAGTTTTGTATTGAATCAAAAAGTCCATTTTGAAAGTTAAGCCTACTAAAGGCGCTTTTAATAAATAAACTGTGAAGTATTTGGCCCTTATTATTGGTTAGTATAAAGGAACATCGATGGATTTTAAAGTTTAAGTAATTAAAAAATTCTCTAAGTATACTAGGAAGACAGAGATTAGAACCATTTTAGGCTTGACTGATATTATCATAGGTAATATTAAATATTTTTCAGATAGCTGTTCCTTTTATAGATAAGTTAAAAGGAATGGAAAAGAAAATAAACATTAATTGGATAAATTACAGCTGATTATCTTCAAAGAAGTTAAAGAAAGAGGGCAATCAACCAGTTTTTTCACGCTTGGTTACTGAAAGGACTTGCTTTCGATGTTGGAATAGCCGTAGTTCTAGCACATGAAAATAAAAAAATGAAGATATTCCATACTCTACTTACGTCGTAAATTTTGTGATTTAGAGAAAGTTTACTGCAAGACAGAAAAATAGTGTTCACTACAGTGTATGGTATAAATGAGTTATAATGATATTTAGATGGAAAATGCTTTACAATTATCATGGATCATAAACATCTCATTGGTTAACTGACTAATGCAACTAACAATCATTGGCTTAGGAGGAGGGAGCTGGCTCTACAACCGTACAATTTAAAAATTGTCCATAAATAAAGTACATTGCAAAAATGACACCAAATTTTTAAATAAGTTTCTAACATAAGTCATCATACTTGAGCTGTCAAATTAGAAAACAGATAATTTTAAAAAACATCTTTAATAATTAAGTAAAAAATTTCCATTTATTTATTAAATAAAAAGTTAATTCATATATCAATATATTTAATAAAATACACTTTTTCCTATTTATATATAAAAAAAAGCATAACTTTCATCATTTTCCTTGACACGCGTAAAGAATTGATTGCTTGTAATGTTTATTCAGTACTTTACTTTATTAAATTATCAAATATGTTGTCTAGTTTGATGTTTTTCAACAAATAAATTATGCTATTGTCTTAAGCTCTAAATTTAATACTGGATTCCCATTATCATTTAGTCTTATAAATGTGTTTCTTTTTATCTCCAACTATATACAAAAATGTTATAGCCCCAGTAGTTCATTTTCGCACAACAACAAAATGTCGTTCCCGAACTGGTTTCAATATAAAAAATAAAATGCAGGTGAATTGTTTTGACTAATGTGATTTCTTCCAATGGTTTCAAAATAATTTTCGTTTTATTCGTAGTCGCTTCTTTGAAGTATTAATATTAAGAATAGATTTATACGTCAATATTTATTTTCTTTTGAATTAATGCATTCAATTTTATAGCTTATATTTTGAATTAAATTTAGTATTTGAAAGAAGAAATTATACACATCAAAATTCCTCATTTGTTTCAATTGTAATATTTAAATCAACAGATTGATTTTTATTGCATTGCATCATTTACTGATCACAGCACAATCAATATATCGTTCATCGTAACAATCAATTTATCAAAATTCGGAATTATTTTTGTTCGGTACCATCTGTATTTTCTACAATAAGTCTGAAAAGAAAATTTAAATTATGTGGAATTTATAATGGTATATTTAGTTCTTAGAAACCATTGTATTCAAGATCTGAATAATAATTATTAAAAAAAACATTAGCACCTTTGGCCTAAACCTATTCTTTTCAAAACTTCACAGTATGCATTTTTATTACTATTCTTATTTTTAATTTTTAATTTTGATTCATGATCTTTTGTCGCATTCATTTTACTTGTGCATTAAAAATTTTCATATAATCAAAATATACAATCAGCGGATTGTATTATTGTTTACACAACACAACTTATAATAAGCCATTGTCACCTTCTACAGAATTGTTATGCAGCTAATATCATATATGACACTTTAATGCAAATAAGACTAAGAAATTTCTGCTTATCCACCGTTTAGCAATCTTTCGATTCATTAATATATCTTAAATCTAAGTACATTAGATCCGAAGGAATTCATTGAATGAAGCCACGCCTACTCCCCACCGGAACAGTGATACATAAATCACAAACTGTATCATCTATCGTAAGGCTATAAATCCCATAATAGCTGTAGCTCTGGTATCCTGTTATTAATGAAGCGTAGTGTCATACATATAGGAAATAAATATTTTCCGAGTCTCTTAAAAAGAAAATCCTTTTCTGTGAGTGAGAAAGTCCAAGGGAGCCTGTAGCTATGAGAGGTTCAGTAAACTGATTCGATTCAACATTGCGTGATTGAAGAAAGATAAGATTAGAAAACTCACTCAGTTATCTTCTTCAAAGCTAAAGGATGAAGAGAAATGATTTGAGGTATATGGAACGTCTGTTCCACTTGTTGTAGAAGATAAATCGGATAGACGACACAAAATTTAATTTAAAACATTACCCTCTTAATCTGTTAAGACATGTATCTACTTTGCTTTAGTATACGCATTGCAAGAAAATTTAATAAAAATGTATTTATTGATTATTTTTATGTAATGGATATCTTTGTTTTAATTTTATTTTATTGTACAAAATATGAAATATTTACAAAATCGAAGTATTTTACATGTTTATATATATATATATATATATATATATATATATATATATATATATATATATATATATATATATATATATATATATAGAATCACAGATTCATAGCTGAATACTGAGAGCTCTTTGCAGTAAAATAGGCTTAAAAATTAAAGACATTATGATAGAATCTATTTTCTGAACACTATGTTTAATCTATTAACTTTCTGCTACATATTTTACATTTAAGTTTTTCATTTCTGAACACTATACTTTATCAATTAGCTTTCTGCTACATATTTTATATTCAAGGTTTTCATTACGTTGATAGTGGAGATAGTATGTAAAAACCCTGATTTCAGTGAGAATGTTGGCTGAAATTCTCTCTCCAATTATTTGTAACAATTTAAAGCACTTTAAGAGTTTGATTTTTATTGGGTAAAATATCTTTTATTCTCAGCCCAATATAGATCATAAAATGTATTCAAATATATGCTCTCTCTCCTTGAAAATTTCTTGAGATTAATGAAGGAATTAAACTGAAAAATGTGAATACATAACGTTATTTCAATTACTACTATATAATCAAAGAATTTATACACGGTTTAAAAGAATATAGTGGAAGCATTTCTTTTTATAATTAACCAAATTACTTGTTTTTAAATAATGAATTGCCCTTATGTTCAAAGAAACATTTTCCTTTTTGAATGAATCTTATTATCGTTTATTTTTCAAACTAATATTTTGGTAATTCATGCACTAGTAGCCTTGTATCTGCAATTAAATATATGTCTGCGGCTCAAATCAATTACTTTTATTCGAATAACATTTTTCATTAATTTAAAAAATATACAATTTCAAAAAGTACAATTTCAAGATTCTCTAAGTTAGTTTCACATAATTTTCTTGTAAATAATCTGTATTACGCATACAGTTTTAAAAATTGATCTAAAATATTATTATCACTAGACAAACATTCATTATTTTTTTAGAAGCTTGCGTATCACTTCGATATATTTTGCGTAAGATAAATTATGTATTTTAGATGAGTCAGCAGTGTTGCGAAAACATCCGTTAAAGGCAACGTTGTATCAGATTGACTCATCAACCACGTTGAGGAGAGATAACACACACTTTTCTGTAATAACCACAAATTAATCGGATTCGAGTTGAATCATATCGGCTAATCAATATGGTTCAACTTGAAGATAAATTGGTGGATAAATAATGAGACATTGTCGTTGGGTTAGAAGAGATCTTTATAGATGTTATTGATTGATATTGATCCAATAATTTCATTTCCAGAATAAATGAGTAAATTGTAAGTATTCTGTTAAGATAGCTCCGTAGCTATAATTCGAAAATGAGATAAGAAGGTAGTATACTGTCAAAACTCAGTTTTTGGTCGAGATATCAATTTGACTTTTTATATTATGTTAGAAGGAAATCCTTTATCTTCAAAAATCTGCTTGAATTTTCTTTCTGTCTTACATAGTAATTAGCTGAATTACAGACGTTTTAATATTGCTTGATCATGAATTTTTTTCTTTGATTAGAAAAGCTATAAAAATGACGTTTTCTTTACTGTTAACACAATATCTCAATCATTTATGCATCAATGATCTTCGATTTATATAAATATATATATATATATATATATATATATATATAATGATTCAACTTCTATTTGTGATGATCTCGCATAAAACTATTTTAATTTCCTAAGTTTTCACATTCATTAACTCAAGAATAAGGAATTCATTCCTATTTTCTGATCCAATTCCAAATTATCCTTTTATTTATTAGATCACGCTCACATAAAATCTGTTGAATCAGTTTTCACGTAATCATTAATCTGTCAGAAGTAATCCTTACTCGACTGGTAGATGTCATCAATGTCCTTCAATATCCCTTAATCTTATACCCTGTGAGTTTTACGTAGCCTGTAGAAATCCTCAGATATTCCTTTCTATAAAATAGATCAAAACAATTCCCTCTCTTCTGCTCTTTTCTGTTATAATCGAGACTATGGAGCTGCGTCTCTTCTCTTTTCCGTCTCAAATACGGATACTTACTACTTCTCTCTCTCATTGAAATTAATAAACAATCGTAATTGCACTATGAATTTCAAATTCACCTTTTTCACTTAGTCAATAATCTTTAAATTATATATATATATATATATATATGTGTGTGTGTGTGTGTGTGTGTGTGTGTGTGTGTGTGTGTGTGTGTGTGTGTGTGTGTGTGTGTGTGTGTGTGTGTGTGTGTGTGCAGTGTGTGTGTGTGTGTGTGTGTGTGTGTGTGTGTGTGTGTGTGTGTGTGTGTGTGTGTGTGTGTGTGTGTTTGAAATAGTTGTACAAAAAAATCCAGATTATTCCCAAGATTTTATATTCGGTGGAAGTCTTTTTATATTGTGATAAACTGAAAATTATAAGGACTTTTAAAGAAAATTTCAAGTTCAGAATTCTAACTTATCAAAATAACGGTTTATTCCCCTACGAAAGGTTATATTCTGTATTATTCAATTTACAAAATGTCAATATATATATTATTTTACTTTTGAGTTACCATGCTTTGCGAAAATCTTAATTTTGGATTATATAATATGTATGAAATACTCTTTCGACATTAAAAATATACACTAAAATCTTATTTGGTTTTTTTTTTCTTATTTGGGTTTTTTTTTTCTTATTTTGAAGCCCCTAAGATCACTAAATATATATTTATTGGCAAAATTTGCGTTAAATGGAAAAAAAAAATTCTTCAAAAATTTACTCCCCTTTTGAATGATTTTTATACATTCAGCAATAATAAATAATGTATTAATTGAAATGAATTGATCAATTACAGTTTTTTACATAAATGTTTAACGATAAAATTTGAAAAAGAAAATAGTGAAATAAATGAAATATTCATATATCCTAAACTGTCTACTGTAACATGTTTTTCAATAAATAAAATTACAGATAAGAAATTGATTGTGCATATGATTATCATAACGGTTTGACTTCAGTAAACTTGGAATAATGTTATTTTTCGATATTAGTTTTGTAAATATTTATTAATCTTTATATTTTATACTGTTCGTAATATAACTCAATGCATGTTCCAGCATTTTTATGTACATTTCTAGTGATTTAAAAAAGAAAAAAAAACTTTTATAAACACAACGAAATTTAAAGTTTACAGTTACCTCCCAGAACGACCTCAAAAAATACATACCACTTAAATTTCCTACTATAGATTTATTCATTTAAAAATGACATTTTATACATAAATGTAACGTTTACAATTTATTATTTTATTCTCTTTGTATTAGTATATGATTCGTATCAGAAGAAGATGTATCATTAAGATTAATATGCTCTTTTAATAGCATATTTTTAACTAATTTTTCCGAAAAAATATGTCGAAAAATTGTTATTTATTTTGTTGAATCTTTTCGTTGAGCTATTAAAGTTGATAAAATATATACTATGTAGCTGATAATTTAGTGTTTTTCTGAATATATGCTGTAATTATTTTTGTTGGTAGATGTATGTTTGCTTAAAATTATGAAAGCAATTTATTTTATTTTATTTTGTGGTATTAATTTACTTTTTCAAATAATTCATATCGGTCCATTTATTTGGTTCAATGAATATTTGCGATGATTTTCTTTATTTTGTCTTCTTAGAAATTCTAAAACGTATAATCACTTCATTTACTTTTTTTTTTACTATTTATAAGAGAATAACTCCTTTCAGAAAATAAAAACTCAAATAAATGAACCACATAAATTAAACATGTATTGTTAGAATTATGCCCATAAATAAAGTTTATATTTGAAAATACCAGAAAAAAGTGCATTAGAGCAAAGAGTTTTGATAAAATGGAGGGTAAAAGGTTAAAGAAACCTCCAAATTGATGCGATTATTCTTGAGGAACTAGTAGTCCACCGAATTTGCAAAATGAATCATCACCACGACAGAGTGCAGTTCACAACCAGCATTTACGCTGAAGATTGTTTATTAGGATACTTATGATTCAGAAGAAACACGAAAATATTATTTGCGAGAAAAAATTATCAGTTGATCGCTTGCAGTTCAAAGTGACCTTGAAAGTGGGAATGAAATATCATACCTAAGCTTTAATAAGAGTTTCAAGAGGGCATAAACACAAGTAGATACTTTAGAACAAATCTTCCTCGTGCTAACGATGCAAAAAACGACAACGGGTGTTGATCAGTAATAGTCAAAAGAAACAGGAAGATTATAGCAGCAGATCTATTCAAAACGTTTTTGGTATCTACATCTGTCACATTATCTTGTACAAACAGATGGATAAGTGAGATCTATATTTCAACATAATTGTCAAAGAGGGTGCTCTAATTACAAATCATTATTTGTTACTCTTGGGCAGAGACTTGTTAACTTTGCATTAGGATAGTAGATTCAATTGATATTTATTGATCCAGGTTTACGTGTTTTGTTTTACTTATGGAGAGCACCAGGAGCTCAGTACAACAAAGAAAAATTCATTAGACATCATAGTTTTGGTGCGCTAGCTGTAGTTTCATTGTCATGTTCTCTAACAGAACTTTATCTTAAAATTCAGAGGCACATTCTTAGGATATCATTCTGTAACAACTATTTCATCTCTAGCAGGTGTATCATGGAAGCCAATATTCTATTTATGAATGACACACCCAGCATCTCAGCTAAGAAATCATGAAATATTTTCCATTTGGAAAGGTCGTCTATTTTATATATGCATAACAAATGCTTAGAAGATGGATTGCAGCACATCCTCCACCTCTTACGTTTAACTTGGGAATTTGCAAAACATTCAGTCACGAATGAAATAATCTATCAGAGATTAACCGGATAATAGAGTTCTCAGCATGTCAAGAAGGTGCGCCGATAGTTGTGACAATTGGTACATATACAGTTTCTTTACCCTCATGCATACCATACATTATTAATGTTTCGACAGAAGAGATGTATTCTCAATTTGCTTCAGGAAATATTTTCCTTATTTTATTGGGTATCATTACCATGACTGCATATTATATTAAACAGAATACATCTTTGCAACATTTTTTGTTCTTTTAGATTTAATCTATGCAAACTATCAGTAGCCTTAATTTATAAACATGAGTGTAGAATTTGTTCATGCAAATGTAAGTGTAATATTAAGTTAATATCTTATTTTCTATAAAACATTTAATGAAAACTTAGCATAAAACATAAACGAAAAAAGAATAGAAGAGTTTTGGAGCAATAATACGGAAATACGGTTGTATACATTGTTACAAAAAATTATTTTTCCTCATAGAGCATGTGCATAGGAAGTAAAAATCAAGTACAACTCGGAGGATAAAGAAAAATGATGTTTTTTTTCTACAAATCTTCACGGTGACACGCAGGCAGCACAGCTTGGACAGTGACAGATAAACAAATGCACAGCACTCGCCCAGTTTAGTGACACAGAATACAGGAAAAAGACACACATTACGTACAGTTGCAGCTATTTTGGCAACGTTTATCTCACCATTATATTACTCTCACTGCGGACAGCCTCCGTATTAATATTCTACATTTGCAGAGTAGGTTCTAATAATTTCCAGCAGATACGCGTAGTTTCTTCGCAAATTCCCTCGACACGCTCCACATAAAGTGCCGACAGCATTCAGTCGATTCTGCGATCGATCTCCATAACATAGTCTCTAAAGACAGACTCTCTGTAACAGTTCCGCTAGATCCAGGCCAAATCTCCAATAGATTCACTCGGCCTTGATTTTCCGATTGGTTTACAAAGCACAGACAACTGAATCCGAAAACAGACCAATTCCTCCTCAGACTGAGTCATTGAATTCAGCTCTTGGCGTATTTATACCTTTTCCGGTCAGAAATGATGTCAAATGGGAAAATTCATGAAAAGTCTGTAACTTTCTTCACTATCGAATTTTCATCTCGGTTTCAGCTCCTTCGAATACTTTCCATTCGTCACCAAAACCACCAAGCTTCCCATCAAGTTGCCAAATCCATCACCAAGTGAAGAGGTCATTGCTAAGACTCTCTTTTATTTTCTGGCGACATCTCTGTAAATCCACTTTTTCCTTGATAAGAGAAGCATCAATTCGTGTTCATAACATTTAGATTGTATCAATATAAGAAATCTTGAAATGCATTTGTTATGAATCAAATTACAGGATTAATCATGAATTTTATAGAGGTAAATATTTATAAGAGTGAAACTTCGCTGAAAACTTAAAAGAATTAGCATTCAGAGATTAAGCCAAATTTATAATGTAACACATTTAGAACGAACATTTAATTCACTATATTCATGAAATGCTTTTGCAATCAGTGTCATAACAAGTGCAGTAAATTAATAAAATTTCTTAAACATTCTCTAAGGCTTTAAAAAAGATGAACTTATTTAATTTTATTCAAATTGCTCCTTTCAGAGAAATAACAATGTATAAATATTTCATATTCTCTACTGTTATTTGTATACATAAACCAAGACATGTGATTAATACACATCACACAGAAGTCTTTTTGTTACTTTGATGCGCTAGAAATTCACTTTCTAAGTGAAATAATGAGTTGCATTAATAGTACTCTATGATATATTGTATTTTTCAACATAACCTTTTAAATATTTCTTGAATTTTGAATTAAATAAATAAAGCGAAGAATAAGATATTTATTAAAGAAAATTTATCTTGTGTGAAAGAAAATTAGACTGATTCTACTTTATTAGTTTTTTAAAAGAGATTTTAAAACCCTATTAAAATGTGCAATTAATGTAAATCAAGCAATTCAAAAAAGGAAGTAATTTTCTTAAGCTATTTTGCAAACAATTTCGAATAATTCACCTTTATCCCGTCACAATAATTTTTGTTGATGATCCGTTCTGTTTCTCTCATGTAACGCAAAAAAATTGGCAAATGTTCAAGATGATTTTTAAGAAATCAATTTAAATGCCTACAAAAACAAAGATGGGTGTAGTATTCTTTGCAAATTACATATTTTATTTGAGAGACAATCCTGAAGTAAAAATTTTATATTAAAAGCCTTCTATTACTTTATTTTCTAAGATTTAATTTATGGAAGATGAAAAGTTTTTAAAAGGGCTTTCTGTAAAAAGAAGAAAGATATATAATTTTCAAAACAAATTAGAAAGCAATTACATAACTTATATTTTAATGTCTTTTATTCATGTGTCTTTCACATAATTGAGTATTTCTTCTTAAACAATAAATAAATAAATATAGCATAGAAACAAAAACTAAGGAATGACTTTTAAAAAATGCTCTTTTCTTTGATTTAAGATTTTATAAAATTAAATCAAATTGAGAACTATTATTGAAAAAATCATTATTGAAAGAATCATTAGAAATTTTAAAAATAACCAGAACTACAGAAAATACCTTCTAATTAAGAATACATTAAAATATTTTTTTTAAAAAAAAATCAAGTTTTTAGTTTTAAATGATTTAAGATATTAAAACCTAAAACTTATCTACTTTGCGACCTTAAACTATATTATATGGTAAATAGAAACATATATATTTGTATTATTTTTCAAATATTTTGGCTTATAGGATTTGTACATGCATGTAATTGTGTCGAAAGAATATTTATTGGTTTAAAACAGTATTCGAAAGACATGAAACTAAGAATTACGAAGAGTTAATAGAGTATTTGTATTAATTTCAGAGTGAGAAACTGTAACATATCACAGCTTTAAGAAGAAGAAACGGACAAAAAAAATTGAAATTATTTTCCTCCTTTTGAACAAATTATAAAAAGAGCTAGTAAAAATTTAAATAAAATCTTTGAAACCGATTTATCTTAGGTAAAATATATATCCAAATTTAAATATATTCAAACTCTCTATATATGTAAGATGTCTTCTGTTTCTTTCCGGTACTCATCTCCATTTGATTCATTTCATTTTTTCTATTTTCAGTTTGTTTCATACTTTACCTCTGTACTGAAATGATAATCTTATTTCAAAATTTATTTGTCAAAGTAAAATTTAAAATCCCTCTATTTGTAACTCGTCTTGGCAATCTTTTGTCGCATGAGGACGAAGACTACCTATGCTGCATTCAAAATCTATTTATAGTATCTCCATGAAAGAAACTATAATCTAACACACACATTTACACGCACGCACGCACAATATATTTTTGAAACAAAACTAAATGGTTAAGTGATTTCCGCTTCTTTTAATATAATTACCCTCAATTTCGATTTATTATATAGCTATGTTGCGCAATTACTGAATCCAATGATATTTACATAAGTTCTACATATTTTCTTGCTTTCTTTCTCCCTCAATTACAGATCTATTTATATGCATAATTGACATCTATGAATAGATTTTTAATTGATTTCTATTTTACCTAAGAAAAGGTAAAACACATAGAGCATGTTTTGCTTCAAAACTATTTGAAGAGAATTCTAAAAAAATTATTGAATTTCTTATAATAAAAGGAAATTGAAAATAATATTCAGATTATTTATATTTTCATATTTTGAAAAATACTGTACATTGTAATTATATTATTGCTATATTTTAATGAAAAAATAGATTTAAAGCAATTTGAAAATTTAGTGATTTACAAGTTTTTAATTACATTGAGAATACAAAATTCATGTAAAGTAATTACATTATTAATACTGATTTTTGAAATACAATAAATATATTTAAATAGAGTAAGTAATAATAAAACATTAATTTTTCTTTTGATTCATACGGTAACTCTAAAGTCATTTGGGAATAGGTCAATTCTTAAATTGTAATTTTCAAAAATTTGTATGTACAATTTTCTTCAATTTGTATGAGAAAAATAGAATACATCTTACATGCATTGAATCATTCTTCATGTAATTTTATTTTGAATATACATACATTACTTCAACATTTATCAACATTTCTAATTGGTACTTTAATAAAATATGAAACGTCCCGTGAAAGAAATATATATAAAATAACGTAAAAATAAATGGAGTAAATAAAATGCTTATTATTCCCTTAAAAAGAGCTTCGTACCATTTTTTCTCTCTTTCAAACTTTCTTTAAATATTCAAAACTTTCTTAATCAGTTAAGCATAAAGAAATGTGTTTTCTTTTTTTCTTTTATTCTTTAGTGTTTATTTATTGAAATTTACAAAACGATTGCATTCAAAATGAAAGAAGTGTTCTCTTTCTGTAAATTTATTTTTATTTCAAAAACTAACTGTGTTATTGAGAATGTTCATAATAGTGAGGCAATTATATCATAAACATTAATCTTGAAATTAACTTTGAAATATTCAAGATTTAAATATTAAATCAAAACTTTTATATTTAGAACTCCATTTATTAAAACTCTCAATTCAAATAATTTTAATTACAATGAAATAGCAAATATGGGGAACAATTTATTGTTTCTACCTTCTCTTAAAAGTTGTATTACTTTTATTAATGTAGTTTCAAACAAATTTGGTATTATTTACGACTTAAACGTCCGGCACTTAAGACAAATAAATAAGCAGTAACTAAATACTTTATTTTAAAATTACATTTCAAAATAATATCCTATAGAGGTAGTTAATTTCGGAAAATAGAGTAGAGAAGATATGGGGTAGAGAAATTTGAATCATGATAATTTGATAGCTTGATTTTCATCATAATAAATCGGGTTTTTAAATAAATTATCATTGTTGAACAAGCAATTTATTGGTAAAATTAATTATGTAAATAACTTAAACTAAATTTCCTTTCTGAAGTTATTTTCTATAAATACATAGGAAATATATAATATAACGTTTTCGATTTTGAAAGAAGTTATGCATGAGTGAGTGACAATCGAGTTTAATGGCTCAGTAGGAATATCTGATTGTATTACATTGAATGAGATGTAATTGTAATCTAGACGTTTGAAAACAACACCAAAAAAATATGTAAACCTTGGTTGATAAGAAGAAGTATCTAAAACAAAAAACAAGTATAGATATTTGGCAAAAAGTATCAAAGGAGCATCTTTGGGATACGTCAACTATGTGTATTAAAGAAAATGAACCACTTAAAAAGAAATAATCATATGTGTACCATATCTTCATGTTGCCCATACTTACATAAACAAGGCATGATCCGAGGAGAAAAGCTCTTATGCATGATGAATAGATTAAACAAAAGAAGACGAACACATATCGCTATATCTATAGCGTACAAAAAATTGTAAAATGAAAATCCAATTCGCGGAAAATTAAACATTTTGACATTGTTCTGGAATAAATAATTTTTCTTCGTAAGGTTCAAATTAGTCAGACATTAGGTATTATTTTATTAATTATAAAAATTATAAATTTTATAAGTTACAATCATCTTTAATAAGTCAGTTTACACCGACACCATTTTATCTATATTAACCAGCCTGATATAAATAAGATATGGTTACGTATATAAGTATCTTCAGCGAATATTGGCAACTGAAATTTGCCAATATTCGCTGGCAAATTGCAATTGTTTCAAAAATGTTGTTTTCAAAATCTTGATGAATTTCAGCGAATATTCATCAAGATTTTAAACAAAGAAATATTTAGATCGACAACGTTTATGTTCCTATAAGCCATCGCATTTATAGCCTTACAATTCTACGTATTTGAAAGAAAAAAAATATATCTTATAAAATTCTCAGAACCTTAGAAAACATGTATCTTTTAAGAATTTAACATATTTTAAAACATAAATATTCTTTCTGTGAGTGTGCAATTATGTTAACAAATAACTATAACTGCACGTTTATTGGTGATAAGGAGATTCTTATTTATAAGCTATATCTGTATGTGTAGATATATAATCCAACAATAAAATTAACAAAAATGAGATTTTAAACATATTTCGTGTTTCAAATTTTCATATCGCGCTTCATAAACAATTGAAGAAAAATTATGGCTTAATATGTACTTTATTGCACACTTGTTTATGTACAATCAAATCGTAATCAGTATGTAGACTATTCCAAACTTTTTTCACTGTATAGACTATTAAATTAACCTGATGTGTCTTTTAAAATCTTAATTATGCTGTTTTTAATCCACTACGAGATTATAGAATGAAATTTAAAACTTCCTTCGATGTACCTCCAAATAATAATAATATTCTAATAAATGATACATAATATTTTAAAGAAATTGTTTTTTATAACCCCATTACTAAATACAAATTAGGATGTACAAAGAAAAAAGTAATATTATATGAATTTAATCTACTAAGCACTGCTTTTTATTTCTTTATAAATAAGCTACAATATCACAAATTTGTATGTTGTTCTGTGTATTCGTGAATTTTATTCACATATGGTTTGGGAAAATAGAATTTGTTCACCAAATTAAACTAGCCTACAAGACTAAAATTATGAGACGTTTTTATGAAATAATAAAATACAAAACAAAAATAGCAGTTTTAATGAGAATCGAAAGAATTGTATTCTTAATTTTAGGAGAAAGGTTGACATTTTTTCAAATTCTTACATAACTCATCATTTTTTGATGAAATAATTAAATATTTAAGATCTTCGTTCCAACAAATAGTTTAAGAAGTAACAAAGTATTAAAAAACTCTATCGAAACATTATCCTATACAGATGATACTTACTCATATACACTGGAGCTCTAAAGTGATTCCAACCTAAGAGGAAAAACCATCATACCAACCAAGTTTATTATACATCACAGAAATATCCGGAGATTTTTCATAATTTGGTTATCATATTAACTGTGGTTATCTGTCAATATTTTTACTTTAACTGTATTAGAAACTAGATAGTATGCAGATAAAAGTAATATGATGTAATTAGAATCGAAAATTTAGTTCAGGCAGTCTTGTACACTATTTCTCGTAAGGATTAAACCGCAATATCACGAATACGTACCGCAATATCACGAATTGTAACTATATTTCATTTATTTCTATATCCGAAGAATATTTTTTTGTATTAATGTAATTACTTTATTTCTATTCAAAGAAATATTTTCAAAGGATATCTATTTGACGTTATCATGATTTATTTGTAATCAAAGAAAATTTTCTAAATACCCACTAGATATCTTATGGGAATTCAAATCTAGCAATAAAATAAAATCTATGTGAGCTACATAAATTAAGAATACTAATTCGATCGAAAAAGCTATACAAACATTAAGAATCAGAAAAGTAATATTTATTGCATTAATGAGACAGATCGACTTAAAGTATTATGATAATTAATTTGCTTAAGCTTCTAATGCATTAATAACTTCCTTTTCTGATATCAGTATATATCAAAAGTGTGTTATTAATGTATTTAAAATTCCTTAAATGTTTGATATATCTGAATAGATTATTTTTAGAATTTATTTTGAGTAATTAATAGTGAGATCACATGAACAATATTTTTTTTTATTTCATATGCATGAAACATAAAATTAATCAAACATGAAAGATTTATGTATTTACTAATTTACGCAATTCAAAATGATACTTACTTTTCAAGTTTCACAAGGAAAGGAAATGAGTTCGATAGAGCAGCAAATTCAACAGGTTATAAATAAAATTGCTATTTGGACAAATGAAAATAATTTTTACTTCTGTCCAAAAATAAACAGCCTCAGTTCACTTTTGTAGACAAAAGAAACTTTATCCTCTTCCTGAAATCCATTGAAACAATAATTTAACTAACATTGTGGATGTAGTTAAATTTTAAGAACTCATTTTTGACAAAAAGTTAACTTTCTCATATATTACAACATCCCAGACTATGTGAAAAATCAATGAATATTTTAAGGGTTTTATCGAATTCTTCTCAAGGCTCCGATAGATCTTGCTGTTATATTTACATCATACTCTCATTCAATCAAAATTAGACTACGTCTGCAAGGTATATGTCACAGTCAAAAAATATAATTTAAAGAAGTTGAACACTGTCCACTATATTACATTTCGTCTTTGCTCCAGAAAACTTCAGAACATCCCTTATATAGAGTATGTATGTTAAATGCTTCAAACCATCATTAGACTTATGGCGACAAATTTTGTCTCTCATATACCATTATACATCCGTATCTTCAGCAAAATGTTTATCTTTTTTAAATAAAAGTTTATTTCTAGATAGACTTTAGCGCTTCCGAAAGCTATATGTACTTTCTTTTATTCATAGAAGAGTACATTTTTTAATTGAAACTATGGAATTTCTTACACTTCAGTGATGAAAGCGAAAGAGAGGTTCTTCTTTTGACACGGGCTGAGCATAATTTAAATTTAAAAATCTATTTTAAACTTTTGAAAACTGAGATTTAGCAAAAATGGTTTTATTCAAAAATTTAATGGCTTTACAGACCAGCACATATATTTTGAACACATTTTTACTGATGTTTCTAAGTCTGTAAACCATGTTGACACTTGATATTTCATAGATATTTCTCTTCATTCTTTTCAACTTCATCCTTTGTCTTTGTTTTTCACTGCTGTGATTTCCACCATTAATAAGGAGTTGTATAATTTGTCAGGTAAACACGATGAAAAACTTATTTTAGTTACGAATTCTATGAATCTTTTGCAATCCTTCAATCATCAAATAATTCATCTGATCTTATGCTCTTTCAAACACTAAAAGCAATTCGTTGCCTAAAATTTGAAAACCACCAATTGGTCTTTCGCGGGATACCTTCTCATGTTTCACCATGGAAAATGAGGCAGTTGATATAGGAGCTAAGTGTACATCTGGTGAATTCTCTCCTACCGTCAAATATTATTACATCATTAATTACATTAAATGAGCTATTTTAATCATTCGAAAGACCAACGGAATCTTGTAATAAATAATTAACTGAACCATGTTAAGCCCATCATGACTCAATGGAAATTATTTTAACTTAGATATAGTATTTATTAGTAGCGACGCTTGGAAGAGGCGGCATGACGCCATTCAGAACCGTGTGGCCAGAGCCATTTCTTCATCTGTTGGCTCTGTGTCCATAAACAAGAAATTCCCGGGGATCGCCCAAACTCTGATCCCCGACATGGTTCTGACGAAGAAGTCCGGTGAAGTATTTGTCATCGACTTCACCGTTGCCTTCGAGGACCGACTATCTTCTTTTGCCAAAGCGCGCCAAGGCAAAATCGACAAGTACCTCCCGATTGTCGAACATCTACGTCGGGAGGGAAAAGTCGTCCATGTCGATGCCATTGTGGTCGGCTCTCTGGGCTCGTGGGATCCGTCGAATGATGCTGCTCTGGCACAGATGGGGGTTTCCAAGAAATATGCTAAACTGATGCGGAAACTCATCTGTTCGGACACCATCCGGTGGAGTAGGGATATTTATATCCAACATCTTACTGATAAGAAACAGTATTGATCCCTCCCACCGAAGAGCATCATTCGTTTCTTTTTGGCCTCCTGGCCAATTTTACATCTTTTTGCTAATTTTACTCAAACCTTCTTATCAAGCTTCTTGGACGTTTTTATTCTCCCGGCTTGAGGAGCTTGCTCTTCGCCGGTGTAGTTGTCTTCATTTTTAACTTGTAATTTTATCGCCACTTTTATTTCCATCTCATCTTCAACATCTTCCATCGTTGTTTTCTTATTGATCCAATCATCTTGTTGATCATGTTTTCACGTGGCTTGGTTTTACGGGCGACAGGTTTGTCCTGTCTCCCATGACTTTTAAAATAAATCTGTTCTCACATGTTTTTTATGAATGTTCCTCATGGCGTGGAAATTCATTCTTGGGTTAACAGGTGACCCTGCTCTGCATTCCCTGTTTTCCCTTCTTTTAAACTCATGTTTCTCTTTTAGTTTAATACCTTTACGAAGGTATTCCGATGTACTCTTTTTTGACCTTTGTTCTCACATTTGTACTCACTGTATATACTCATTTCATTGTTTTCATTGTTCATTGCTTTTATTGTATTTGACCTTTTGTATTGTATTTTATTGTATTTTATGAACTAATGTTTTTCTCTCCCATTTTATGTGCCCTGACGAACGCCTTGCTGGATTGTGGATGGTCTCTCCGGTCTCCTTGGAGCCTCGCCTTTCTCTCGCCCTCTGGAGCCTCTGAGAAGCGATCTTCTTCTTCTGCCCTGTGAAGCTGTGTGGTTCTTTTTTGTCGTGTTCCCGCTTCTGCCTGCAGAAGATCTTTGGAGTTTGGATTTGCCGTGTTTTCTCTCGTCCCGTCTTGCTGTGGAACTCTCTTCTTTCGACGTGGACTTTTTGATATTTAGCTTTTAATTGTGTGGACTTTTAAAACTACAGATTTCGTCCTGGGGTCTTGTGACCCTGAAGATTATTTCTTATTTATGTCATTCTCGAGCTATGTTTCGGCTATTTTAACTATGTAACCTTTACCTGTAAAACTATATGCTGAAATAAAAATTTTTATTTATTTATTTTCTGTAATACTTCGACAAAAGACTTCAGCAAAATATTTTCAAAAAAGCAGGATAACACTGCTAACACCGATGAGCACTCTTCTACCTAAAATTCTAAATTACTATTCTATGTAAAGTACTTTATAAAGTAACAAACATTTGTAATACCGGTTGCTTATAATTTAATTAATGACAAGGGTTGTTTTCTTCGAACAGTAGAAAGAAATGAGTTCTAAATATTATTCAATTAGTTCGAAGAAATAAGATTGAAAGAAAAGTTGAAAAGCCATTTATAATTTTATTCAAAACTTTCCTTTCCAATTTTTTTCTTTTTCTGGTAATACTGAATTTTACACATTCTTTATAAAGCATTAAGAAATGTGCAATTCAAAGGAACTCTCTTTTCTACATAAAAAAAGGTTACTCTGTCATATAAAATATCTCTTATAAAATGAAAATCTGTGGGCTTTTCTGATATTTAAATGTTATACAATAAAAATTTTAATTTTAAAATAAATACAAACTATGTAAGCTTTTCTTGGCTTAATAATGTTTAAATATTTGTTATTGAAATAAAGACTATCTATGCAAGCTTTTAACTATCAAAATTAATCGTCATTAGATCAATATTATTATTTCAGATGTGTAACAAATTTTAATACGTATAAATTCTTGTGTTTCGAATTAATTTTTCAAGTTTTAATTCATCTTTATTTCCTAATGTAGCAAGAAATGAATGTTAAATAAATAAACAATTAAAATTAACATTAAATTATGATTTTGCTCTTGAAAGAGTTATCATAAACGGACAATTTTTTGAATATTTTACGAAGTAATTTTGTAGTATATTTATTTTCCATTTACTCACAATATTATTATTATTTAATATATATGTAACACTATACAGTGAAAACTATACAGTTAAAAGCTTTTTTTATTGGTATTAATTCTGATATATATATATATATATATATATATACATAAATTTGAGCTTGTTTTTAATAATTTGCACCTACATCATCTTTTTTAAAAATTTTCCTCTCTAACTTATTAAAATTCTCCATATCTGAGATATATATCAATATCTTTCCGTTCAATGTCAAAAAATAAAATAAATTAATTGTACGATTTTTAATCAAGCCCTACAGTGCTATTATCGAAATTTCTTTCTCAGTGACTAGCATAATGTTCTTGAGGAAATTCAAATTATTTTAAAAGTTAATATCTAAAATATATTTGCCCATTGAAATTAATTATTCATCTATGCAAATAACTAATACTTACGAATTTTTATATATGAAGGAAAACTAGGGCTATTGTTGGTTTGGATTTTTTTTATAAATCATTGTATTTTATACGCTATGCTAGACACCAAAGAAATAAAATTACTTAAAGCCTGTCACACGGATTAAAATTTTTAATCAATCCCCTTCTGTGGATTTTTTTTATGCCAGCTTTTAATTTGTCTTGAGTATATGTACCATATTAAAAAATGTACTTCAAAAAAGATCTTAATTAGATGTCATGGCTTACAAGACGAAATTTTTTTAATACCATTGACAGAGAAAAATAGTAGTTTGCTAAATGAGTTAATTTTTATACGTGTAAATTTAGTTTTTCCTTTTTATAGATATTCCATTATTATTCAATAGCTTAGTACTAGCTGTAAAAAGAAATCGCTCATAAAATGATTATTTTTAATTTTTGATTTTTTTTTTATATCAAATTCTTACAAACATTTTCATAATGACAGAATTATTTAATGAAGATGTTATGTAAGAATAACGCGTTTCAAATTTAGGCGTTTTTTTAACGAAAATACAAAATATTGTGTTAACCCATAACAGGGGAGGTGAAAAATAACAGGGGAGGTGAAAAATAACAGGGGAATGAGGTCTCAGAGACCGCTCTTCTTAATAATTTTTTTTAAAATCTGCGTAGTAAAAATTTCCACCTGTTATTTCACATGGATTTTATTTCATATTTTAGCTTTCAGAAAATAAATATGCTTTTCTTAACATTTTAAAGTGAAATAAAATGTTTTCGAAAAATATTTGTCTGGGTCTTAGAGTTTACGATGAGAATTATGATGCAATAATTTTTATTAAATAAATAAAAGAAGAATATAATATGTATCAATTATTGTATTTATTTAACTAATACGTAGAGCAAATTTCAATAGTTGAAAATTCTGTATAGCACAAATATAGAAAAACTTTCATAATACATGAACTATCAGTATTTCAGGGATTTCTTAAAAGCAAATAATTTAGACCTCGTCTTAATTTTCCCATTCATTGTATGGTGTTTGAGTGTATCCTATATCAGGAGGGTTTCGGCAAGATAAAAATAAGTAATATGACTTTATTTTCTTAAGGGAGGCTAGTAATTATAATTTTGTTTGTATATGAGCAAATACAAAAGGATTCTGTTCCCCAATACTGACGTTGTCAATTTCACCTTTAAATATATTACACATATTTTTTTTCTCTTTCTTTCAATCCAAAAATTTGTCCATTTTATATTTATGTGTAAAAGATCAACAAAAAAAGTAGATCCAATTCATTTTTGGGATTGAAATCATCAATTTCTCAGTAAGGTATCAGTCCAGTATCTCTATCTATGTTTTAGCTGGAGTTCTAACATTTTAATTAAGGTCAACGGATAATCATTTGAATTGATTTTTGCTTTAGTAAAACTGTCTGGCTCAGAGAAGTCATAAACATCTGAATAAAATTACAAACCTGTCTACTGGAACTATTAGACAAATTCTTCGTTGCAGTCCATGTTTCCATTAAAATAAATCGCCTTAATCTAGATTATTTTGTAACTATTTTGCACAAAATGGATCAGATGGGTAAATCTATCTGGACGGACCTAACTTTATTTGTACTACTGTCAAAAATGGTGATATTGAAAGGGAGGTGTGGTCTTTCAGATTACTTTTGAAGAATGCGATGGAATTTCAACCTGATACACATGTCAATTTCAAGAAGTCGAGATGTTAATGGTTATATAACAGGAAGCTGATAAAGAATCAATTCTATTTGACTAGGCATGTGATACGGGTAATAGAAGAAACATGCTGAGCAGTCTGTGATATTGATCTTCCAATTTTACGGGTTGGTTTTATAGCAGTATAAGTTAATTAGAAGTTGATTTCAATTTCGCTGCTATTCAAACCAAAATACAAGAAACCCTTACATGAGGCTTGTTAAAAAAGTATTTCATAAAACTTTTTCTGCAAAAATTTGCATTACAAAATTTTCAAATATCTGTAAAAACATTTTTGTTTAGAATTTAAATGTCTAAGACAGTAATTATTAACATTTGGGGAGTCTCCGTAGGGGACATGATAACACTAAATGGAAGCGCAAGCATATCGAAAAGGAAATATTTACAAATTACTCGATTTTTTCAAAAGAAAATAAAACAAAATACATTTTGACATAATAAAAAATAAAACTCACATTTGTACTGGTATAATACACTTATAAAATTATTGTATTGGCATTTTTCAATGTAATTAATATATAATTTATCAATACTAAAATAAAAACAAATTAAATAATTATTGACTCCTTTGGGCCTGTCTTGCAGAGCGAAGGTTTTGAAGGAAGGTCTTATATTCTAAATAGACATTCTATGCCTTTTTAAATGATAATTGTGGTATGTTTGCAAAGCGGATACTACAGGAAATCCTGTTCCGTAAAGGAAAGATGTTGAAAATGGTAAAAGTACACAAAATCTTTTTGTTTTTTAGGCAGAAAACTCAACATCCAATCTCGCTTAAAATTGGAAGAGTTATTAATTATTAAATTGTCTTTTATTTTCAAAACTTACCCTGAAATCAATGAAGATTTCTTATTTAGCACCTAAGAGAACTTTAGGAGCATTTTTAAATGGATTTCTTTCCCCTTTGACGCGTGCTACTGAGTTGCCGTTCCAGCAAGAAAAAAAAACTTTAAAATTCTTCTTTTGGATAGCTAAATGATTTTGAATAGTTACAAAAAGAACTTTCACGTATTATTTTCTCAGCCATAAGAATTGTAACACATTCATTCCCTTTTGCAAATTAGAATTTCTAAGGGTTTTTGTGTAAGGTTTGGGAACACAATTCTAATATCCTACAAAATATTTTACATTATCATCTGTATCCAACATATGTGTATTTGATCCTTCAAGTTGAATATTCGAAGTATGCCATCATGAAATCTCTTGAATTCTGGTCAATCTTCCTCTGTTAGAAAATGGCGATTTCGTTTCTTAATTCATAAATTTTTTTGCAAAAACTTCCAAAGTGATAATCATCCTGCCTCACAATAAAATAATACTAAAAATAAAGAGAATTTGCATATTTTGTCAAATTTTGTGAAAATAATTGAATGAAATTTAATAATACTGTTTCGAAACAAAGATGCAAATCTTGTACGCTGAATACGTAAGCGTATACGTGTATGGGGGTGGAACTAGTCAAAAAACTGGGTTTAGAAGCGCACTTGCCAAAATCCGCGTTTCTTTCGCTAGCACATTTCACCGTATTTCTGATGTTTTTTGCAGCATTCACTTATTCTAACAGTAAAAAGGTGTAACGACCATTGTTCAGATGATGGAATTGGGTGGCGAATCGTTGGTTGGCTAGAAGCCGGCCGTTCTCAAATCCAAATTTGCTGAGAATTCGATTTAACGCCCTTGATCGTGTGCAACTTATAAAAACAGTTTCAGAGTAACAGATCCGTAGAGAGAAAGCCTGGGCAAGGTCGACCAAGAGCTACAACGACCAGAAAAGATCGCCATTTGTCCATTTTATCGAGGCGTAACAGGGGTGCTACAGCATCTCAGGTTTCTCACGAGTTGTATGCGGCAACAATAACCCGAGATTCAAGGGTGACTCTTTCTAGAAGACTTCATGATAGAGGGCTGTTTGCAAGCAGACCTGTTGTTTGCGTCCCGCTTAATTCTGAGAATAGTAGAGTCGGCTTAACCAGTTCACTCCCAGCGTAACACATGCGATACACTCGCGTTTCCTCCCCTGTGTCCAGTGTATCATATTAAATACGTTCCGAGAATGCCTGCTGCAGACCAGCGTATCAATAGAGATACGCTTGAAGAGAACGTTTATTTAATATTTTTAATGTTCTGTACGGCGTTACATTACGACGAAATCTATATAGATAGGTTATTTAGAGTGTTGATCATGGTGATATGGGCTTGGATTTCACTTTTGGCAATAGGAGAAGGGTAATTGTCAAAAACACGTATTACGGCGCAGCTCTTCAAATATAATAACATGATTTAAAAGGTGCACTTGCTTTCGGTTTGCTTTTTTTTCTTTTTTCCTTGCTTTTTAGAAGTTTAAATGAGATTACCCTTTGCTCAAAATCTTACATGGCATGTCGAAAATTGGCAAAATATGTGTGAGTCATGTGACGTTAGCCTAGGCATAGAAGATTTTTTTTTTATAAAAATAACTTACAGCAAAATAAGATTCATTTTTTATACCTTAATATTTCATGTAATGGTACATCATTACACTATGAAATTTATAAAACGAATGTAAGTATATTTTGTATTTTCTTAAAAGATATGATTTTTTATGTATTAATTTTATGGATAAAACATGCAGTTTTCGAATAAAGTCTTTTTTTTTTCTTTTGTATATATTAAGTTTAATGTATTTTAAATAATATATGTAAAACCCAAACTATTCTAATGAACAGTCAATTTTAGAGGAATTTTTTTCGCGAATTAGGCCTAATATCTAAGATCGTCTGGGCACAGCGAGACACTCCGTGATAAGAAGCCACAAGCCCAGAGCGAAGCACTTCTTTTTTCACCCTCCAATAATGAAAGGGTTAAAATGGTGCAGAGATCATACAGATTGGATCATGAATCAATGAGCAACGATTCTCTTCACTGAAGAGTCCCGGTTCAGCCTAACTGTTGAATTTCGCTGTACTTTCAAATCGAGAGAACCAGGGCCCTGCTGCCTGCCATCCAATGCCCAAGAAATTGACCATTAAGGCAGTGGTGATTGGGAAGGCATCATTTTGGATGGCCGCACACACCTCCATGTCTTTGAAAGAGGCTTTGCAACTTTTGAGAGGTATAGGGAAGAGGTCTTGGAGCCCTATATCCTCCTTTTCCGGGATCCAATTGGTCCTGATTTCCTTTTAATGGAGGAATATGTGAGGTCACAAACAGTTCAGTTGGTTGATGAATTTCTGCAAAGTGAGAATATTCGCTGGATGGATTGGTCATTAGATCTCCAGAACTCAAATCAATAGAGCATGCCTGAAACACTCTGGGGAGGGCAATTGGAATTCGGAAGATTCTTCCGAGAGCCATCCAAGACCTGAAAACAGCTTTGAAGAACGAGTGGGACCAATTGGTACAGGAACTCATAAACTCCCTTATTTCCAGCATAAAATCACATTGCAAGGCCTATGTATCTGTAAGTTGGGACCATATCCCCTATTAACCCACTTCTTGTTCTATTCTGCAACTGCTGTGTCACACCCTGAGACTCCCATGAGTGTTTCGCGCAATCTTGCTGATGTATTATAACTGTTGAATGGTTATTTTTTCTTATATTATATCAACCCTATGTACACTCCAAATTTCATTAAAATCTGCCCAGTAGTTCAGGAGATAGTCGACCAAATCGGAATATTCTCTTAATTTTGATCACCAGTGCCTATTCATGTCTTTAAAAAACTTAGAAAAATACTTGATATAAGAGGTCTCATTTTTACATAAGTTATTATGGTGGAGTGTCAAACCAAACCATATAGCGAAATTCTGTAAACAATTTTTAGGCACTTTTCTTATGGTAAGGTACAATCAATTATCTTGTCTCCAGAAATAAATAATGAAGTGGAATGCCCAGTAGACTGACCTGATGTAAACAATTTACATACAGTCAGAGTCAAACAAACTTGTACTGTGAAAAGTAATTTTAATGAGCTTCTGGGAAAGAGAATCTGAAGTCAAGAGGCATTCCGATGTGAGAGTATTCTTAGATTGCGGTTTGCATAAGTCACATTTTGGAACATAGCTGTATAATTGGGATTATCAATCGTATTCAAAGAAACTGTTATTATTATTTTATTTAGGGGTGCCAAAACAGATCCAAGAATTTTGGATTATTGGTTCAAGACGCTCAATATGATCAGTTTTAAGACACTGTGGCTGCTGTAAAAGATTTTCAGCAAGGTCTCCTACCAACTGCACGCACCCATACAATTACCATTAGTCGGGGCTAGAGATGATTACGCATTCGAAGTTACCGGTATAGATTTATGGATGTGTAAGACTTGTGAAGGCGAAAACTAGAAATGGCATATTAACTCGAACTGTACGAAAACTCCACCCTCTAGAAGTATGTTTCTGTACTAAGGGTACCATTACTTGAGTTTGCTTTTTATTCTGAAAATCAAAAGGATGGGAGTGTTGTTAAATTGATCAGCTAATCCTAGGGTTGTCCAGAAGGCCGCAACATAAGCAGATTTGTCTCTTTTGCCACTGATCACCGACCACATGGTTTATTCAACGTTTTCATGTGAATATATGTATATTTTGTATTAAAGTTGATAAACGGTGTTAGGTATCTGGTTAACCAAATTATGTTCCTGCATGTTTAAAAGGGAACGCCTCTTTTACTGGTTTAGTTTGTATTTTTATATCAGTTGATGTAGTTTTCTGGTATATTTTATTGTAAATAAAGCAATATTGCGCATACAAGCTTGAGTTTTATTTTAGTGATATTAGTAACCAGCACAAATATTTTGTGATATATTGGAGCCATGGATTCGGAGCTCCACATCAACTGAAGATTTAATGTTGTAAACTAGAATAGGCTTTTTAAGTAAAACGACCCAGGTATGTTTAGCTTATTAGTCTTATTTATGGAATTTTTCTTCACTTTGGATGAGTGAAATGGTGTATTTGTAACCTGCATTTAATGTCGGGTATTCATTTTACTAGTTCTGAGTGCTGGGACATTTAGTATAAAAAAAACATTTTCTCTGAGAGTATTGCTCCCCCCACAGCAACTATTATTATCAAAATATTCAGACTCGGATTCATTTTTGGAAGCCTGCGCTCCTCTATGGAATGTATCTAGAGATACTGAGGAGATTTTTTTCACCCACAAATGCTGTTATATTTTGGAATCTTCCAGATATTGAATGAGCACTATAGATGTATATTCTGACGCAATTATTTCTTTCTGTGTTCGCATCTTTTATAAAATCTATAAAGATTAAAATTATGCAAGGTCTGATGTTTTGAATTCTATTGGTTTGCAGAAAATGTTTACTGTTGGTATACCAACAAAAAATCGAACATAAGCACCAACATGAGCCTTTTTATTGTTATCCGCTGCCTCGTTCAAATGAACCGAAAACATTTTGTCGTGTAATTCCCGAACAGTTGATGTTATTTTTTTTTCTTCATCTATGTGACCAATTCAGCGGGCAACAGTATCATTTATAAAGGTATAGACTACAATTGCTTCAAAAATTTATTACCATACATAGTTTCTACAATCTCAGTTGAAGATGGATAGACAGACTCTAAACTATTCACCAATGTTAGGAAGAATTTTGCATTTGACTATTTTACATGACATTTTATAAGAGACAAGTGAATCATTTTCATTCACAGGGAAAATTAACTTGCTTTTTGTTTTACATTTTACAATTTTTAAATTACTTTCCTTTCCCATGTGATTTCAAATTTTATTTCGAAAAATTGATAGAATTTATTAAAGTACTCACTATGAATAGTTCTGAAATTTTTTAAAGTTTATTAGGTTTCATGCCTTCTGCTGCTTAAATGTTTCATGAAAGTGGCATCACGAGCTTGCCTTCTTTGTATACTTATTACTGGAAAGTCAAGAATTTAAATATACTTGAGCACAGTTTCTTGATTTCATTTTCAAAACCAAGTTCTTATGCACCTCTGTTGACATTTCACTGTCGTTTAATGATTGCTTACGCCCAATTCAAAATGTATCCATGATTCAGTATAAATCTACAGTAGTAAATATTCAATACTATGAATTAATATAAACATACACATTCACAATAGCTTCTAGACTCGTCTAAAACTAGCTGTAATTGAACGAAGTACAGAATTTATAGACGTTTGCAACAAAGTTGCACATACGTTCGAGAAAGTTCGAAAGATATCGCATCTTCCCGAGAAGACACAAGAATATCCGATATCGCAGACGTAAGACAAAACGCAATAGAGGCAGTGACTTTGGTATTATCATGCAACGGATAGATATTGCCTAACACTGTATATTCCGGCAAATAATGCGCAATTTTAAAACAAAAATGATCGCATTTTACGGATACGAGTTATACGATAATATAAAAATGATAGATTTAAAAAGTAGAAAAAATATGAACATAAAAAATTAAATTTGTACTGGTATTTACAATCCTTTATTTAAAAGGAATAACATACTTTATGACCTTAAGATCTTTCATTATGAGATAACATGAACTATTCATCATATTCGTTTTCCGTTGTATCTGCAGGTACATTAACAATTCCATTTCCCCTTCTCCATCAGCACTACTCAGCTCCATAAATAAATAATCGTTTTCCATTCTATCTAGACTATATTACATTTTAATTGGCTTTAGACTTTATGTCATATATAATTTTATTTTGCTCTTTTACTGTCCACTAACATACTCTTTCTAGATTGGCATGATACATTTGGTCTCATTTTGAAAATGTTTTTTTCAACTTTGAACTTCCAAGTATTTCAATATCATATTAAATTTCTTTTGAATGACTTATCAGTTAACAGATCTAATTCCTGAACTAATGGTGTTGATCTACCTGAAGTAACTAAGATGTCTGTGTTACACTCTTTCATTATTATCTTCATACTATTAATCATATGGGATCTGTACGTATACCAAACTTTTTTTTTTTAAAAAAAAAAAAGAAACTTAATGGATTCGTTGTTCTTTCAGGACCGATAATGTTTTATCTAAATATTTCTAATTCAAAATCTTATACCGTTCTTATCGATCCATCTATTTACGGGAATATAAATGAAAACAATATTTGGTAAATTAAACTTCGGTATGCAGTCCTTCTTTTAAAAATAGCCATAGGTTTTAATTTTGTACAATCCACTTAGTGGAAAGGCACTAGCAAAGTAGAAACCATTAGAAAATGAAATTTTTTGTGATTGGTTATTTGATGAGAACTGCATTTATCTTGCATCAAACTAATTATATTGAACATATCATTTATTGTAATTTTATATTTTTCCACTTTCGTATAGACAGGCCTGTCCAACTCAAATGACTCAGAGGGAAGCTTTGGAAATACATTTTATTCCGGCGGGTCGTATTATATATGTGTGTGTGTGTGTGTGTGTGTGTGTGTGTTGGTGTGCACAAGTTATGAATCCGATTTCTGTTCAAATTCTCACGTATAAAACTACTACAACTTTCCCCTTTCGAGTCGTGGGAAGTGACTGATCCTCCCGAGCCTCATTAGAGAAACCAAGAACATTCTGCTGTACTTTAAGGCAAATTACATTTTAATGATTTAAATATATAATTAAACAAAAAACATTTGAAAAAATTGTCCTGCAATTACAACATAACACTTTCGTTAAATTATTAGCGATCAAAAGACATCGAGCAATCGGTCTGTCCGAAAGAATACGCTTGTGTGTCAAATATATTAGGCTTGCTTCAGACAGACTGGCTGCTGCTATTTCGCATGTTCAATGCGTCGCATTCTCTAACTACGTCTAGTAATACGCACCTTCTCTCTTCAGTAAGTTTTCTAGTATATTTTCTGTAACGAGCACCACCAAATCGCACAAGATGGTCCAAGTGTTTTTTTAAATGAGCTTTGTAATTGTTTCTGAATAAGATTAAAGAAAAAATTTAATAAAAGTTGTCAGGTAGGGAGATATTACTATGGTAGTAAGGTATAATATGAACGACTTAGGGGTAAGGGAATGCTCTTTAGTACTTTTATGTTCATTAAGATTTTAAATCTCTATTAAGATGACACAGCTATGAGGGCCGCGGGTAAACCAAGCCTGGTATAGTGCTTTCATCAAAAATAAACACTCTTGCTGTAGCACGAGTTCCATTTTCTTTCGCAAAATGAATGACTATGTATTTGAAATCAGCACTGTGTTTATTTCGATCATCAGGATACATATTTACTACAAAAATGAAAACTAGATCGACATTAGCTTTTGCATTTCAACGAAAGCAAATGTAATTTGCTAAGCTTTTCGTTGTTCATTTCAAAAAGAAGACTTTGAGTGATTCGAGAAAGATGAATCATGTGACTCGTTATTCCGCTAATTCCTTAAGTCGTACGTGTTAGTTCTTACTCTAAATTGTGTCCTACTTTTCTAGAAAACAAAGCATAACATTCTTGTGCCCATTCGCATTAAATATACCATTCTCTTGTTTGTAGAATTATTTAGTCTCTTAAAAATTTCTTTCTCCTCACGTGTTATTCCCCTTTTCTCATTGTCAATTCCGTATTATAGTATTCGAAAGCCGGATAAACTACTTTAAATAAATGATTTTCAAAGGTATAAGAATTGGATATTTAAAAAGGTATCTTTAACTATATCTTTAACCCACATCCAGTTAACTATAATTTTATTATAATCCGTGGCCCATCGGAATAAAATCTAAAAGAAAGGTATATTTAAAAGGTTCTTTTGTAAAGAAAAGGGTATGAATTAAACGGTGAATATGCATTTAAAATAACGCAACTTGAAAATATAAGTTCGTGCTATACGCTGAAATATACGGTATCAATATGTTTAAAACTTGTTAACTTGTAAGGCTTTTAAATAAGATCATAGTGTCGCTTTTGTATCAAAATAATCAAAGTGCATCATTGGTGTAACATTGCAATTGTATGAGTAGGGAAGTACGACATGAAAATTGTGATTGATAATTGGTGCACAACCAATGAAAGTTTGAGAAACGTTTTCCTAAGCAATTACCTTTTTGTTTACATTTTTTCTGTTCTTTCTCGCTTTTTATGTATTATATTGTGTAAAATACACCATTATGACAATGTTAAGTGCTAAACTAGTATTCAAAAAACAATCGCAAGAAATGGTTTAAGGGTACCAGAAGATGCGAGCAATTGTGGGATAGCACATCTAAGATTTCTTGCTTTTGTGATATATATCTTTAATATTGTTAGAGTCCTTCGATATTTTTGTGAGCCTAATAATAGTATTTTAATCATTCTCTGGAACTAAAAGAGTAATTTTTTTGTCAATTTCTTTCCATCTTAGTTGAATATGGACATGAATTGCGAGATACAATTTCATTTAGGCACTATTTAAAAGAAAATTACTACACAATATGGTTCCAATCCTTTTATTCCTACAAGGAGTAATTATACACATATTGAACCTACAATATTTTTCTTTAAGTAATACCTAAGTTTTAAGACGTATTTTCTTATAAATAAAACAAGAAGAATAAAATTAAAATGTCCAAAATTACATGTTCTGTAATTTGTTCAAAAAAAAATGAAACAATGTTATCATTAAAAAAGTTGGTTCACTATATTTAGTGTATTGTTTTCTGTATGAGGAGAAAATAATTTCCATATTTATGGAATATTATTTTTAAAAATTGTACCTAAATACAAATATATCTGAAAATTCCCGTATCCATATTCAGCGCAAAGTGAAAGAAAAACTTTTTGATGAGAACAATACTTTTATAGTTCAATGAAATAATTAAATTGTCACCCTTCAGAATGAAAACAAAGTTTTTAATAAAAAATCAAAGTCCTGGTTGAAGAATCAAAATTCCTAAACTCGAGGAATAACATTAAAAATAATAATTTTACATGTTCTTACATGGACAAAATATCGTCTTAAATTCGATATTTTGTCCCACACCACACTTCATATCTTGCTATCCTTAAGATCCACCTAATTATTTTGGTTCCTTTAATCCAGACATGAAACCATTTATTTATTTTCGAAAAAATTAGGATGGTATATAACAAATTGGCACAATAATGAGTATGGTCTTAGCAATATGAAATCATGTAAATCAATCAACCTTCTCTGGATCAGGTTATTTTAAAGCGAGGTATTCTTATCGAACTTTTTAAATATTTAGAAAACGAGTACTTCAATGATCGACCCATTTTAAATCCAAAATTATACGGTAAAAATTAGGACAGATATTGCCTGTAATGTTTTTAAGAAAATAGTTCTTACCATAAAATATTTTTACGAAAAATTTACATTCTAACTATAAAACTAAATTGGTAAAATAACGCATTGGACTTAAATTAGTTTCAAGTTAATGGCATTTACGGGTTGTAAAAATATTATAAGTATTCCAGGAAAGGACATAAAAAGCCAGATATAAAAATATCTGTTACAGTATATAGCTTTATGCTATATATTTATTGAAATAAAAACACAGATTTTAATTAAAAAAACTCATTTCACACGAAACTATAAACATTAAATAGTTTTTGTAATACAGGACTGCGTCTATCTCATTTTAGTATTGTACTCGTATTAAACAAGTAAAAAAAGATATTTGTGATTTAAACATAGGCCATTAACCCTTTGTCTGATTTGCCTTTACGCCGTATGGAGTATGTTTTCATTCCTTTACTGCCAGTGCTCCGATTACATCGGCGTTTTTACTGTTTTTTCCATATCTTTCTTATTTTTTTATTATCAATTTAGTCGTATAGGATAAATAAGTAAATTAAGGAAAAAATAAATTAAATCAGCAATTGTATTGGAAAACACACTCACAGCAATTGCAAATTAATTGTAATATTTTATGCACATCCGTAAATTAAAATTTACTATCTAAAAATTAGGTAGGATAAAAAGACAATTTCCGTGTAAAATATTATTTTATTTGCGGAGAAGACTATTTGAAATGCTTAAGATTACAATAAATATTAATATTAATAACATTTCTCTACTTGTAAATGAAAGAAGAATAAACATATATAAGAAAAAAATTTACCTTTTTCGGATTAAATTTGTGAAAAAATTAAACCGGTTGAGTGGTTAATTATTTATGCAGTATAATACTAAAAGTTTCATACATCTCATTATAAGTAATATTTTTTAATTTTTTTTAAATAAAATTACTACGTCATTTGTTTTATTAGATTTATTGTTTAAGAAGTGTTCCTTAAAACATAGAAGTTAGGTAAGATATTTCTTCAAAAACTAATTAGTTTGAAACTTCTAATGTTTGATGTACGACTCTCGCTGCATCTTTTTTATAAAAAAAATATTTATGAAAGCTGATATTTTAAAATATCGTTGCATTTTACCGATTATTTCCGATACAAGAAATGCAGTTTCGTTATTTTTTTTGAAAAAATTATTTTAATAAAAATAACAGAAGAGTTTTTAAGCAGGCTGAAATTATTGTCAATTGATCTATTGCGAGATAGAGTTGCAGTAAATACAATACTGAAAGCTCATTTTTAAGAAAAATGGCAAAGAAAAATTTGAAATAACAATTTGATTTTTATTTTTTGGCAAAAATTGGGAAAATTGCTAACATGTTCACAGATGCATATAATGTATACTATAAAAACTAATTCCTTATAAGGGAAGAGGAAAAAAATCTCATTTCTTTAATTTAATTGAATATTACATATATTTTTCTGCATAGGTATTTTTTAAAACTGAAATTTAAATTTAGATTAACATTTTAAATTGCTTTTACTTGTGACTATTCTACTTCGAGTGCCATTTTAATGATAACGAATTTATTGTACTATACCTTAGACTGAATAAGGAAAGCTCATTTAAATACGGAAGAAAATTCAATTGATCTCGTATTTAAAAGCAATTTTTGCATAACATAAACACTATCAAGAATGCGGTTTTAAAAACTTTTAATACTTCAAAATACATTTAGCAAGAAGATATGTTAGATTCATAAAAAAATATATTAACTCATTTCAAAGCATTAGAATTGAGGAAATGATTAAAATGATAATTTTTGTTAAGAGGTCTTGTATAACTTAAACTCACTAGAAAAATATTAAAAATATTATAGAAATATGTGAAATTCTAACGCTAGAAACTACAAGTATCAATTACTTTCAAGCATATTATATGCAAAATAATACAATAAATATTATATCTAAAATGATTCATACAGTGTTAGGTTAATAAGATTATGAGATACAATTTATTTTCCAAAAATATTATTAAATTAAAATTATTCTGTCAATATATTTGTTGATTTATGAAACGGGAGAAATTTATGACAATAAAATAAACTTCACTAATGTCTTAAGACATAAATAAAAACATCAAATATGTGTTACGATTCTCAAAAACCTTTAGTAACAAATTACTAAATTTATTTTTTCTCTTATAATAAATTACATAAAATTGAAACACATAGTAGAATTACACTTTGTGTTTCCAACATTTGACTCAGAAACACTTAGTGAAACTCAACAATCATTATTATATACTTCAATTTAGAACTTCTATACATAAAACATAAAGAACATTCAAATCCATATGGATAAAAATATATGCATTTTTGGGCTCATTTTTTTAATTCCATAAATAGGAGACATTAAGCACATTTGCCTTTTTATCCATTATATTTAAATCTGTTTGAAGCTAATGTTTTTTCAAATGAAAAATATTTCTTAAATATTAATTTAAAAATAATGAGTATGATGATCCTTAATGTATTCGACAAGAGAGATAATTGCTCTTTCATATAAATAAATTTTCAATCTTTTTTAACTGAAGCACATTAAGGAACATATTATACATTAATTTTTAGAAACATAAAATGAGTTAATATCCCTCTAAATTTTCAAAATTGCTTCATTATTTTATAATACTTTACAAAGGTCTATTAACCAAAGATTTTCTTAAAAAAATTAATTTATAACAAATATAGAATAGATTATTGCTTTGCAAAATTTTTGTTGGTTGTAGATCATACTAATTTCTAAATAGATGAATTTCATTATAAAATATTTTGAAATCGCTTAATTTCTATAGTTTGCTTAATAATTTCATATATCTTTAAATCTGTTTTTGTTTAAATGCTTTTTTCTTTGATACGTTTACATTTTTTGCTTTATTTGTAATATGTGTGGCTATTCACAGGTACCTATTTTTTTAAATAAATTTTTACAATTTCATTCACATTTTATATTACTTCTAGTTTTTTTTTTGTGATATTATTTATATACAATAGCTTTCTCATTTGATTTTTTTCAAAATTTTTTTATTTAATTTAGAACTTAGCTACAAGAACGGTATAATTTTATTTTCATATTTTAATAGTCTCAGATCTGATTTTATTAGATTTATATAATACTTAAATTACTAAGCATTTTATATGTTTACTTGGTTAAATATTTTAATTTTGTTATATATATTTTTTTTCAGTAACTATTTACATAGTAAATAAATTAGTAATTTTCAATAACTTTTCAAAACAATTTATCATTAGTTTTGACATGTTTTAGCATAATATTTTATTCATGTTGTTTGTAGCATCGTTTGGGTTTGAGAGTGGACAACAATTAAGTAAAAAAGTTTGGTATGGTTAATTTGATAGATGGAACTATGACTGATTTTTAAAGCAAATGCATCATCTGTGGTAAATCTTCTATCTGCTGCAATTTCAGTATCTTTCACACCCTCTGACCACGAAAATCTGATCACTCCTCATTTCTCTTCTTTGGGGCAATCCGATAGCGGGGCTGACATACTTATACGGTTGTAGCTGGACGACAACTGACGCGATTCCGATTACATTCCGTACAATTGACCACAGACACTCCCAATCAATACATGTACATGGGGCCATCGCCTATCTTTGTTTAATAAAGTTATGGAAAAAAATTGTAATTAATTTTTGACATTCCCTCCTATATTCCTGTTATTTAAAAAAATTTATATATTATTTTTAAATAAATTACCTGTGATATATTTTAAAAGTATAATTATCAATAAAAAATTAGTTACATAAAAATATTAAATGATTTTAGAATGATTTCGTAAAATTCTCAAATAGCGTATGATCGCATTCAGCAAAATACTTTATACGAATAATTAAAATCCTTTATATTTAGTATCTTTATCCGTATTACGATTCTTAGCACACAAAAAAGTCTTAAACTATATTTTCTTTAGCTGTTAATTTTTCAAAAAGATAGTTAAATTTGGTTTCCTAATTGACAGCAAGCAAACTTATGAAATATCTAATCCTTACACATAATAATTTATATTCAGCAATGAAGAATTAAAAACGTTGATAGGGATATAATGTGTTTTAAACGTAAAATAGTTTATTCTTTCAGATTTTAATTAGAACGAAATCAAATAATGTCTGTCTTTGTGTTATCGGGGTTTCATTTACTAATGTAATCTGAACTTGGATTGTATTTAAACATATTTTTCTAGTACGTTGAAAATAGGTGGTGCAACTTCCTTTACACATTTGGCATCTCGTAAATACAGGTAAATTTTTTAATTTTGCTTCTGTAATTTTGAAATTCCCGTTTTGTAGGAAAAATTAATTACCTCATTTTAGTTGCTGAGTTAAAGTAAAATAATTTTAAAAGTAGAAAGTTTAGTTGCTGTGTTTAGTAAAAGAGCTTCAAAATGTAAAAATCACTCTTTAAATCTTACAGATAAAAGATGTATTATAAAATACATTTAATTAAAATTTTTAACAATAGAGAAGCAAAAAACGATTAATTTAATATTTGGACTATTTGGTTACAAAACAAAGTGCTCCAGAATACTTACATGCTGATCAAGCTTAGATGAGAGCAAATGTGTGAGGAACCCAATGGATGATTATTTCAAGGTTTCTACAGTTCAAGAAATTTTACATATCAGATGTATCTCCCAAATTCCTTATGAAGATATCGAAAATTTATATCGACTGGAAAGAGAAGAATGTTATCATTAAATTATAATTTCATCCAATGGTTTTGTCAATGTCTTCTTAATACTTAATTTTGAGTATTGCTCTGAAGACTATAAACCTATCTAAATATCAATTACACCTCACTTACCTTTTGAATGTACGTATTCGGTTCAGAAAATTCACATTAAAAAACTAAATGCATATTGGATGATTGAAATTTTTGCAAATAATGCAATTAATTATACAAATACTGCTAATGAAACAGAATGGTTGCAAAATATAATATAAAAGTATTGAACAATTATATAAAAAAATGATTTAGAATATTGAAAGGAAAACATGCGCTCTTAATTCCAAAGCAAATTTAAATTTATAATATTTGGCAATGAATTTCATAGAGCACTTTAACATACACATACTTTAATGAACATGGCTCATTCACATAGAGTATACTTTTTCTTATTTGAATGTATGAAATAACTTATTTTTAATAGCTTAAATTTAACAAGCTGTCTTCGTTATTATTCATTACCTAGATAAATATAACTTTGTCTAATAAATTATTTTTAGTTTTAATTTCCTTATTAAGTATTACTTATTCAAAGAAAACGTGATATACATTAAACGAAGTTTCTATGTAATTAATAGGTTAAAATGATCTTATTAATGATCAGAAACACTACAAAAAATATACGGAAAATTATAGACTAACAAAGTTGAAACTAATTTTAAGCAATTTTTCAGATCTTGCTTATTTTACGCTGATGTAAAATATATCAGACTTGATACACAATTTTATACATAATTAAAATTCGTATATTTAAGATAATATATAAAATAACATAATTAATTCAAAACTATAACTGTAATAATCACGTGCATTTCTTAATTGTATTAGGAATTTATAAAAACGTGAAAAAGTAATGTAAAAATTATGTCTACTTTAATAAATTTCAATAATTAAATTAAAAGCTACTACTGATAAGTTGCTTGGTTGTAAGTCTTTTATTTGTATAATCTTATAAATTAGTTTTACTTTTCTTTATAAATAAAGTACCAAAGGATGGTTTACCGAGATTATGTTTTTTTTAAATACATATTTCCATTTATGTCATGGAGTTTTGTGAAAAACTAGTTTTGAAATTACATTTATAGAAAAAGAGCAAATTGACTTTTTTCTCATTTTGAAAGTCTTTCATTCCTTAAGGCTCCCGTCTACCCGTCATTTTGATTTCGTGGACGGAATGTTAATCCTACGGAATTTCGACTTGAATTCTCCCATCTTTATTATTTAATCTATTTGAATGCAATAAAGTGCATCTGAAAGAGCAAAAAATAATGAATGCTTCTGAAGAATTAATTTTTCCCTGCTATTTTTAAAAACATTTGCAAATTTTCTTTAAAGACCGGAGATCTCAAAAACGAATAATTAAAATAAGAATAAATTTTTTTTTAAAATCTTAGGAAAAAAGTAATTCCACAGAAGCATTGATTATTTTTTGCTCTTTCAAATGCACTTTATTGCATTCAAATAGTTCACATAATAAAGATGTGAGAATTAAAGTCAAAATTCCATAGGATTAACATTACGTCCACGAAATAAAATGGTGGGTAGACGGCAGCCTTAAGTACTTCCCTTGACGCAAGTTAGCATGAAATAATAGCAGCAAAGTAGCTCATTTCTGTATAAAAATATTTAAGTAAATTACTTTTTAATCTACTCAGTCCCATTCTAAATTAATTTTAATTCTGATATCAAATTCAAATTTTGTTCAAGCATGATCATCGAAGATAAAGTATATTTGTCTTGTTTTCAATCAGGCATTGAATAAAATAATAAACTTAAATAAGTAACACATTTAAAGCAATTCAGAATACTTCACCTATGTTGAATTTAGCCTGAAAATTCATAAATCCAAGATCTTATTGAAACTCTGAACAATATCGTCAGAATTTTCAAATAATTTTTTATCTCTTAAATTTTAAAATATTTTTTTTATTTGAAACTACAAATATAAAAAAAAATTCTTCAGAAAATAATCATTTCGAAGACTTGTTTCATGAACATTGATCAGCTTTGTAGAATACTTAATTTCAAATTATTTGGTGTAAACGTGGATGAAATAACGTAATTTGTAATATACAGAAATCCTTTTCAGAATAAAAAAATCATTTAATAATGATGGAATAGGGAGACTCTCTCTCTCTCTCTCACACACACACAACACATACATACACATATATACATACAAATATTTCAAATAAGTATTATCTTGACTAATACTAGTATTTTATACGAGCTAATTATAAGTAAAATATACTATCATATCCAATAGTCAGGTATTAAAAAAATTAAAAAAATGTTGTTGAACATTTCATATATTTTTATGATACATGAATCTCTTAAATACACTGCAAGAACAATAGGTATCATAAAGTATAATTCATTGAGATGTGTTAAGAAAAGAATTATTAAAGTACCGTAGAACATAATTCAATAAAAAAATATATTTCACAATAAAAAAAAATTGGATGATGATAAGTTGTCAAAACAGAGTGAGATAAATCCACACAGGAAATACATGATACATGAGATGTTCAATGCAGTCTAAAGCATTATAACAGGTGTCTTTTTGTCCATAAAAGGACTATTTTAAAAAATTTAAACTTTATTAAATTCTCTTTTTTCATCTTTTTTTTACAGAATGATACTATTACAAGAGATATTTCAAAATCCATTACATGATATTAAATATAAAAACCATGCAACTCTATTTTTTCTCTTTTTAAATGGCTGCAGATTATATATAAAAATTCTATTTATGTTTGTCAAAAATTTCTATTCATCTATTTTAAACGTACGTCTTATAAATTATGTAATATGTATGACTGTTTTATTTTTGTACTATATTCTATTGTATTCATAAGATATAAAAAAAAATCTGTGAAAACTGTCACCTTTACATTTTTTTTTCTCCTCATTTTCCTGATTTTCAAATGTTTGTTAAACTTATAAATAAGGAAATAGTTTTAAGTAATTTTATAAAATTTATATCTGTTATAAGCATCTATTTTGTATTCATTACATAAAATGCATTTACTTATTCAAGAAATGTAAGTGTAGATTAGCTTAACGTCTCAGAATGCGCTTCGTAATTTAATATAAAACAGAATACTTTTTTCACATATGATAATCCTTTTATAAATGAATACTTGGAATTGATACCCTGTTTTGAATACCCCAAATACAAACTTTTAGAAATCAAATAATTATCCATTCATGGAAATTATAAAAAAATAAAATTACTAATCATAACCTATTTACTTGGTTTCCCGAAGTGAAAATCGTTCAGTAATGTAGTAGTTTTGAGAATACATCAGCTGAATTTCGACGAATATTCGATTCGTGCAATTGGGATTATGTTTATTTAGAATTGCTGACTCTTTACGCAAATAACTCATATGAACATAATGAGAATTGAATAACAATTTTTCACACGACATTTCTTCGAAAAACTAGTAACTACTCTAACAAATAAACATTTCTTCTTAAAAGAATATAAATATCCAGCTGAAGTGAATGCAAATTAACTTATTTTTATTATATTATTTTCATAAGATATATAAATAACAATAAAAGAATATTATCGAATTGAGTAGAACATATTTGGTAATATGTATTTTGATATCGATTAGCTTATTCACATTAGCTAAACCACTAGAACAGAAGTTATAATTTTTTCATCACTGAATTGAAAAATTGATAGGTAACTTTAAAATCGTATTTACCTCGGACAGTTTTAAGAGTTTACTTTAATCTTTGGCAGTTTTATTTTTTTAAAAATCATATATACACTTTCTATCAATTTACTTTTTTCTTCAAATCTTCTTTCATATTTTGAACACATTTATGCGGTCATTGAATTGTCATAATCACGAACGTTTGACGAACGTTTGGTTAACATAATGAACGTCAAGTAACATGTTCAAGTCTTCGTGCTATAAAATATTCGTCGAGTAGAGGGGATGATTCTCGGTAAATATTTCAATCCTCAGTATCTTCCAGTTGGGATAGTCTAGAAGTATGGATAATCGGGAACTATTCAGTTATCAACTTTTTCACACCTGTCTGAGTTTTAAAATCGTGAGGCTCGTCTCCAATAGCCCCCTTAGTTAACTTCAAAATGCGGCAATATTCAAAAATCAATCATTCCATCGAAGTTTTTTATACAGATACGTGAAGATTAAAAATGAACTGCATTTTTTAGTATAAATTGGTCTTGATATCATTTCCATCACTATCAGGAATAGCAGCAAAATTAATATAAATATTGCGTGGATTTATCTTAATATATGAAGGAATTAGACATGGAATAATTTTTATTTTATGAATTAAGTATAACTAGAATATTAATTGATTACATACATATTTATTATTGTTTCATTCAAGCTTAGAACTACTTTTGTTTTACCTCTTCGCCTCAGAAGGTTATAAAAACATTAAGTTAATAAAATCATATATGTCTTTTAATTTTTATTTATTTTTATTTGAATATGACTTTGTACAAAATCTGGAGCTACTGATTTGATTCAAAATATGTCTGCATTTCGTAACGTTTGGTATAATTTAACTATTATTAAACAAAGCATATTTCTCAAGCGAAATTGATTAAAAATTAAAGCGATAGTAATTCTTACAGCAGGATTTAACAATTTAGGACTTTGTTGAAATGACTAGTATTGAAAATATTACCACATATATTTCAAAACTCTTTTAAATATTTGGCTAAATAATTTGAAAATCGAAATAACATTTAGTTAGGTAATTTCACAGTGGCAAAAATACATATATATAATTTAATAACAATAAGTAATAAATGCACGAAAAGTAAATAATACATATACTAATGTATTATTTAGTAATGCACATACTAATATAAAGCATGTGCGAAAAGTAAATAATGCACATACTGATACAAAAGAAGTATAAAGGGAACATACCTATGAGTATATAATAAATTACTTAATTACAAGGTGTGGCTATTAAATAATGAGGCTCACTCTGTAAGCCATTTTATTTTAATGTCATACATATTTAATTTTTTATCGCCTACAATATACACCCCTCCTCTATCCCTGAAACGCTCCATGCGAATCTTCAATTTTTCGAAACAGTGCTGGAAGTCTTCTTCTGTCAGTTCCTTCTGGACGCGTGCTTTTATTCCTTCCACATCTTTAACGGACTCGATTTGTTTCTCTTTTTAATGCATGTTTCTCCTTAGGATACGGATAGAGATCACAAGTTGCAAGATTCGCTGAATAACGCGGGTGGTATAACACTGGGATGCTGTGCTTGACTAGTATCCTCTTGACAGATGATGAGGAATAAATTGCACTACAACAATTTGAATCTTTCTTTTTTATTATTCCACAAAGTTCAGCTAGATCAAAGTTCAAAGTTTTTACTCTCCCACAAAGTTCAGCTAGAACAAAGTTCAAATTTTTTACTCTACCACAAAGTTCAGCTTGAAGTTGGTAATGTTTATTAATAGTTTGACCTTCAAGAACTTAGTGAAGGAATACAATTGCATGAATATAGAAATAACAATCATCCTTACTTCGAATTTTGATTTTCTCAACTCAGACATTCAGGCATAATTGAAATTAAATAGGAAGAAATAAAACCAAAGATATCAAAAATTCATTCTAACCAATTTAAAATAACTTATTAACCTTTACCTGCACGTGCTTAGTATTTTAACGAAAGTACACGCATGGAGTATTTTGTACACCCCTGAAGAAGCACGTAAAATTAGTTAAATAAGAGCAAATATTTATACTATAGGGTTTAATAATCAAAACTAATCAATATTCTCTGAATAAGAGCAAAAATTATAAGTATAACTTATCGCAAAAAAATTTCAGTCGCTGACCATATCAACTCTCATTTCTGATATCTCTCGTTAGGCTCCCGTCTAACAGCCATTTTGATTTCGTGGACGTAATGTTAATCCTACGGAATTTCGACTTTAATTCTCAAATATTTATTATTTGATCTATTTGAATGCAATAAAGTGCATTTGAAAGAGCAAAAAATAATGAATGCTTCTGTGGAATTACTGATTTCCTCCGATTTTTAAAATTTTTTTAAAACATTTTTTAAATACCGGAATTCGTAAGCGAGTCATAAAAATAGCAGTTAAATTAGTTTTAAGACTCGGAAGAAAAAAGTAATTCCGCAGAACCATTCATTATTTTTTGTTCAGTGAAATGCACTTTATTGCATTCAAATAAATCAAATAGTAAAGATATCAGGATTAAGTCCAAAATCTGGTTGGATTAACATTACTTCTACGAAATCAGAATGGAGGGTAAACGGGGGCCGTAATGTTACACTCCCGCCAAATAATTATAGTTATTATGTGTTATCTGCACACTGACCTATAACATATATTACACGTAATCATCCCTTTCTATTTGTTCGCCTTCAGTAACAAAAACACTTTTCTTCTATTTTTGCTAGTGGTTCATTTTCTAGACGCTCATATGAGGTTTTCCGTAACCACTTCGCATAAATCTAATATTGGGAGGTAATGCCTTGATTTTCTGCACTTCCTGTGAGGTGTAGATTTTATCAATTTTATAGATAAGTCTTTTATAAAATGTCTTTTAAGTATCAAATAAAGTCTTTTAATGTCTTTTAAGTTTCAAATAAAGTCTTTTAAGTTTATAAATGTTTTTTTTTGTCTAATTCAAATCTTATCAAATATTTGTAAAAATAATTGTCACTCAGTTTAAAATTATCGTTCTTTGTTATATGCTATTTGTATGGATATTTAAGTTGGAAATTTCTATGACATGCAGAATTTCCTGGCTTCTAATAATAGATCTTGCACAATTTTATTCAGTTATATAACATTAAATTTCAAGTTAATGTAACATCATGTCAGACGATGCACGTTTTGGGAAAAATATGCCATAGACTGATAAATGTTCAAAAATTAAATTAGAATGCAATGAATGATAATATTTAAAAAAAAAAGTTTATTCCTTTTACACATCCTTTTAAATTTCATACCAAAAATAGATTTAATATTGTTTTGTCTCTTAAATTTTCAAACAGAAACAATTGATTATTCCAAAATTTCTAATAAACAAGAACGAAATCGGTACATCCGAAAATATTCTAAAGAAGTAAAAATTATCTTGCTGACAAAAAACATCATAATCCAACATTTTTCATAAGAACAAAAGTCATTATTTCAAGTAAACAATGCATAAAAAACATCTGCTTTTAAATTCCGATTTCGTTCAAAGTTGTCTCGTAATTCATTCTTTTATTGTCGTTCAGTTTTCGAGAAAGACTACCTGTTTAGATCTTTTGTTGAAGATTGAAATTATTGATTAATCGAGTTGTCTCTTCGAAAGAATCAAATACCCCCCCCCCCTTAAGACCTTTTTTGTTTGGAAAAGACAATTTTATGCTGAAAGCAAGCACAAAATTTAATGAAGCTGAAATGTCTATTGAAATCAAATCTAATCTTAACTTCCAAAAGAGAAAAGTATTCCTTGGTTCAAAATTTATTAGTTTAACTGATTTAAAATGAAGTAAAATAATCATCATCATTCTCGTATCCTTGTTTTAGTGAGTACAAATATCTAAATATTTTTAAGTAAAATCTTTCCTTGTAACATTTTCTGTGAATAAATGCCAGCAGAAACAAATGTCTTTAGGCACAGTTGTCTTTGTATTTATAAATGTTGAGTACCTATCGGATGATTTTCGATATTATTTTACATTTTATAATAGTTTATTATCACTGAAATTTAATTGTTCATGTCATTTCGGAAATATATTATTATCATGCTGACTTAAATGTAGTTCTAACAAATAACAATAAAAAAGAATCACAAAAGATTTATAAAGAAAAAGAAAGAATAAAATTATATATAAAAGTAATATTAATGATAAACAACAGAAAAAATATTGTGTTAATAAGTTATTTTTCTGAAGAAGTAACATTCATATTTCTATCTTCTGGAACATTATATTTAATTATGTTTCTCGCAAAAATAACTTGGTATCAAATAAAATCATTAAAAGGGAGTTATGAAACACTTTACAATTAAGGCAAATTGCATTTAAAAGAATTATTCTATTAACTTTAAAAGCCTCATTTAATGTTGATAGTTATTAGTTAAAATAGAAATATATATTTATTTTGCTTATTACTTTAATAAATAAAATGAATTGAAGAAATATTTGTTTTGCTAAATTTTCAGCCCAAAGATGGTGATAAGGAAACTTTTATGTTAATTTGGAAAATTATAGCACTATATTTATTTTAAAAAAGAAAAACAAATATTTCTTAAGAATATTTTACAATATGCGTAAATGTTAGTTTTGGTTTCTTGAGAACAGAACAGTGGATCTCTTTTTTTAGTCTTGCAGTCCTACTTCCAAACTTCAATATTTCGAGCGCTCCTCTCCCTCCCATCTATACTTGTGCATGAAAAAAAAATTATACTGTTATCTAAATTAATTCAATATTTTATAGATGACTAAATTTAAATTATATTTCATTTAATGTTTCACAAACTTTTAAATTAAAATTAGATGGTCATAATTATTATTATTAACAGGTATACTTTAGTGCCAAATTTGCATTTATTGCAAAAACAGTTTAAACATTTTTTTAAGTATCTTTGAATAAATTGTATGATTGGAATAGAAAGATTTGTAATGAAATGTATAATTGAAATGGAACATATCCACTGAAAAAAAGAAAGAGGAAAAAATTAATATCGAATCTCATTTCTATTAAACAAAAATTATGAATGAAAATTTAGTTTTAAAGTGTCAGATGTGCTTGTTTTTTTCTGTTTAACAATTAAATTCTGATACACCAGTATTTGACATAGTTAAACGTAAAGCATCTTGCACGTATTTCAGTGCTGAAAGATATTTGGTTTTAATAAGTGGTAAAGCTGAAAGGGCAGCCAATTTTCCAACTTAGCCAATTTTCTCTTGAGCGTTATATGGTACGTGTTTAGTAACGTTTGATGTTAGTTTTAATTGGCTTTTGAATCCAAAATAACTTTTTTAAATATACTACGTTAAGTTCAAAATAATAAATAAAAACAATTAATGCTTTTTTTTTAATTCATGCATGTCTATTTAATGTTTGTGTCTTCGACATTTCACTTTGCGACTACAAATGGGGTTGTACAGAGAAATATTCAGAACCACACGCAGTTTAAAAAGAGCTCGGTAATAGTGATTTTCCTGTTAGAGTTACTTGGGATAATAGTATTAGTTGTTCCAAGTTCTTGTCTGAGTTTCAAATCGATATTTACTGGTTAAATACTAAGGGATATATTGCGTTTTAAATTAATTTATACAAGAGATTAGCCTTTCAGTAACATTTTCATTCAACATATCCCTTTCTTTTCAAAGCGAATAAGCGAATCAACCCTAAAGAAAAAAAATAGCTCAAAATTTCGTACGCGCAGATCATATTTCTCTCATCCCATGATTACAAATGATTTATTTTCTGTGGGCAAAGGTTGGTTATTTTGGTCATAATTTCCGTTTCTTCTTATTTTTCATCATAAAAAGACAACTGTTTTACGTGATCTGATTCTTTTTTTCTCTCTCGCTCTTTCGAGTTATTACAGATACTACTATCAATGCATTTACAATGCACATTAATACGTTATAGAAAAATGAGACACATTTTCTGAAGACGTAAAACACTTGAAACGGGAAAGTCGTACCAAAAAACAGATTTTACGCTTGCAAATGTGTTACGTTGCCTTTAATAATATTTAAAAATCTTATTAGCTACTTATTAATCAAAAATTCTTTCGAAAAACACATAACAGCTTTTTATAGATAATTAATAAATTAAATCTTTAGATTATACATACAGATTTTAATGTATTGAACATAAAATGTTCGATTAGGTTATGTAAATAAAATTATACAAGATTATCAAAATGATTATACATAACACACATATATATAAAGCACTACATAAAAACAAATGTACTATAGCAATCCAACAGCATAAGAAAAATACTGTTATCAAATGAGAATAACGAAATAGCTGCATGTTTCAGCGGTTTTGTTATAATTTAGCTAACTCATTCTTACAGTAAACATTATGTCACTTACTCAACATAATTATTTATCGTTATCAGCAAATGTACTAACGAATTTCGAAACGCTTGATTAAGGATGACATATTTGGTTATACTTCGCAGTTTATTTATTACTACGAAAGATTTATAGCTTTATCCAAAAGCTATATTTATTATGAAGGCTATATTTTCAAAATTGACTCTTAATTCATATTGAATATCCTATCAGCAGTGGTCGAAGATTTATGTTTCATCTTAAATAATAAAGTTTTATTTTCTTGCAGATATTTAGGTAGAATTTATTGTATGTAATAAATTATTTTATCCTATTCAGAATAGGAATTGGATGGTAAAAAATTACAAAAAAAATTCATTTTTGAAAAATTAATTTCATTTTTTAAAAAAGGCTAAGTATGTAATTTAATAATTCTTTAAGTAATACTTTATCTAACAATGTCACATTTTTCTTCATATATATCACATTGAACTTTTCAAGGCATCACAATAATAAAGATCAAGGAGGTACATATATATTGTAGTTTCAATATAAATGTAAAATGTATAAAACCTATGACTCCCTATTGCCTTTTTCATGATAAAAATTATGTAAGATTTATAATTCAATATTATGTATCACTTTCTGGTAAAATGTTGTTTATTTTTAAAAAAAATTATTATAAAAATACAATTTTCCTTTCATTTATTTGCACAACATATTAAAAAGTATTTTTACCTTTAAATGGCATTCATTATTACTTTTATGTGAATTTTATGTACAGAAAGTAAATAATAAATTTAAATAAACTTGAAATTATATAATCATAAAAAAATCTTTCATAAAATGTTGTAAAAAATCCTTATATTACAACATTTCTCCCATATCCAAATAAAAAATTTAAAAAAATATTTGTTCATTAAATAAAAGGATTTTTTTTCATACCTAGGGAAAAGTTATTTATCTGTATCTCTAGTCGAAATAAAAAACATAATTTTTATGCCCTCAGAATATTGTTAAGCAATAGTATAGGAACAATGATTATTTTAATTCTATATTTATTGCTGTTTATTTCATTAATGTATTTTTCAATAATGATTTTTTTTTCCTGCTTTTCGTGATAGAAGTTGAAACCATACTTTTACAAATTAGTTACTGTATAATTTGTACAAATTAGTATTTCACCATTTAATTAGTTTTTTACATTTAATTTGTAAAAAGATACAAGCAAAATATTTTAGAAAGTAAAAAGGAATTCTTTGTTCGTAAAGTTTATATTATGCGTATTTTCCACTTGTATTGACAAATTTAATTTAAATTACATTTGTATTGTTCTTATCCTCGTGTGTAATTTAATGCATATTGTAAACTTAAACTTCAGTTAAAGTATTCACTTTATGAGAATTTTGTTTCTTTGTATTAAAATCTGGATTTTAATTATACGTTTTCGATGTAAATTTATTCCATTCTAGAAGATATTACATATTTATGAAAATTTTACTTTCAAGTATGCTTTAATTTTATCATTTAATGTTGAAAGTTTGCAGATCACATTATTTGACTAAATTACGGGATCAAGCCGACGTCCTAGCCTTTCTAGAGAATAAACTGTAATCATATTGAAACAGTTTTGTAACAAGAAAAATTCAAGATAATCTGGAATTTATTTTTTGAAAAGTTCTACCTGATATTTTATCTTATATGTAGTATTTTAATAAGTATCATAAATTCCTTTTTCAAAAAGAAAAAATTAAAAACAACAAAGAATCTGTTGAAACTTAGAATCATCATTCGTATTAGAAAGTAATTTTTTAAGAATATGCTCAAAAAGTATTGCTACTCGTCTTATTTCCTCATAATTTGCACGAATAAAAATACTTCAAGAGTTTACTTAATTCCATATGCAATTATACTCGTTTATGAATCATTCTTAGAAAATTTCACTTCAGTATTTTTTTTTCAGTTTAAATTCTAAATGAGAATTTTGAAATATTATGTCAATAAAAACATTTATCACCCTTATTATAATAGGAAATAAATGACTCTTTAATTTTTGAAGAAATCCCGTTAATCTTAGGAAGCTTTGTTTTATTGTTATATACTTAATTTCATCATAATTCTTAGAACATTTCAAACTAATACTTTTTTTAAGTCTACATCAGAAAGCTATGAAATAAAATTTATTTGTTACATTTGTCGAAGTTATGAAATAAAATAAATGAAGCTTTAATGTTTTGAACTGATAGGGCTAACGTGAAATTGTTTTTTCCAATTATGAAGAGTAACAACACGTCTACAATATGCCAAGTAAACCATTAATTTATATTTTTGTAGTTGTTACTAGTTTGATGAAATTTAATATTTTCCCAATAAATAAGAAGAATATACAATTCGATAATGATATGAAATATAAAGATGGACACCTTAAATACCTCAATTGAATTTCATACAAGTCGTCGTCGAATTTCATACATATATGTAGGAAATCATAAAATTTCTTTCTTGTCGTTCTTGTTGAGAATCTGCTTCATAGGAGATGTCTTCTTGAAACATATTGCATGAATTGATGGCACATCAAATGTCTGGAGTGTTTCGCTTTGATCCGAACTAACATTGTGCAATTAGCGCCGCCAGTTTTAAGGACATTACACTTTAAAGTTGTGGCACAGCACTTTCGCTTCTGTGTGATGTTCTTTAAGTAATTTATACATACATAGGTCCATCTTACCTCTTTGTGTAATGCATCGTTCCTACGGTATTTTTTTTTGTGCAGGACGATGCATTAATCGAATGTCATGCCATATAATTTCTTCGTTCAGAAATATGTCTGCCACCATTCTATTGCGTCTTTTAATGGTAAAATATATAAATTTTGATGGTGGACTGAGCTCTAACTTAGGTATTGTATTGGTTTTAGCTTGACGATAAACATTCTCTTCACTGGTTGTATGAATTCATAGATAACCATATAAATTTCATTCATATTCCAGTGACGATTGACTCTTAACTTATTTTTATTCTACTTAAGACTTTTGAGACCCAAGTACAATTTAAAAAAACTATCGTTAATTATTTTTTATGTTAGTCTACATTTTATGGAGACAGGATTTGTAACCGCAACATAACTCTAGATGTGTAATTATAAAGCTTGGACTCTTAACGACTGGATAAGCATGACTTAAATCCTTATAACTAGAGTATTTTAGATTCTGTTATCAAAAAACAAATAATTTCTTAATTTTATTAAATCACCATTTTGATGTGCTACGCTCAGTTTCTAGCCCTTCTTGTAATTCTTCAAAATTATATACATTTTAATATTTTTTTCAACAAATTTCATAAAACTAATTGACTGCAGTGTTTTGGCGAGATGAAAGAAATTCCAAATTAATAAAGAGGAGAAAAAATGTATAACTACAATTTTAAAGCAAACATTGTACATATTTCCTCATAACGCATAAGATTTGTCTCCTGATCTTTTGAAACATTAATTACGAGTATTACGTACTTTTATTTATTTTCTCTAAAAGGAATTTAAATTAAATGGTACAGATATCTTAATAAGACAAATGTTAGTAAATATGTCTTTTTAAAAGATATGACAAGTTTAATAATGTATGTTATAAAAATAATCCTGTACGTTAGGTAATTTTAAATCTAAATAATTTGTTTTTTCTAGTATTTAAATCTTTCAGATTTCCTTATTGAAGATATTTTTTTTATATCACCAAAATAGCTTTCATAAATTGACTTTCATCAATTTTGTTTTACATTTAACTGTCAGAAAATATATGAAAATTTCGCATCTTACTTTATCAGTATATATGATAAAAGAAATGAGATCATTTATTATTTTCACATAATTCGTTTTTATTCAGGGATGATTTTAAAACATTTGTTTTATAATGCAACAGAATATTATTAGTTATTGTATGACCATTTTTTACGTTTTAATAATGCTAGAAATATCATATCTAATTACGTTTGCTACATTAATTCCTCCAGTGAATACTATTCTGCTAACCCTAAGTACTCGACAATGATTTATTCATCAGTATTAAAGTAGATAAAATAAGGACATATTTATTTCTCTTTATTACTTAGTTGTCTACTTATATCTGGAATCATGATTTACTAAGCGCATTAAATGGTTCGTTTCTACTTAGTTAGGTTTGACAACCGTGGTTTTATCAGACAAATAATGTTTAAACATTGGAATTAACTTTCTTTATTACTAGATCTTATATAAAAGTTGTTTATATTCTTGAATTGGGCTTCGTACTTTACAAAATAAAAGATTAAACGAATGCCAATATTATGCTAATTATAAGTAATGGATGTAACATTTAATGAGAATGTACCTCAAAACTGAATAAAATGAAATTTGTTATGTAAGAAATTATTTATTAAACGCACTGTGTAACGCATCGTTGGAAATTTAACTTAACATTTTCGGGATTAACGTACCGTATACGCATCACGAGCAATTGTCGTTCACGGTTGAACGTACCAAATATGCATCACTGGAGAATGAGCTCAGGGGTTGAACGATGCGTATTTGCATTCTAAAGTGGAGCATTTTTCAAATATCTCGAGATGGTGCCCTGAGACCATTACTTTTGAACTGATTAATAGTTTTAAGATCTTGACCTTTGGTTTGATCACAGTCTGTCATAATTCAGTATTTTGCTCACTAGCTATTTTGGGGGGAGAAGGAAAGCGTAATGTAAACAAACTGAACTCGGCTCTTTAAACTTCCATGTGATGTACATTCATGTTTCTGGATTTTCACTTAATATTTATTATTGTTTTTTGCTGTGTATTTCTTATTTCTTTCTGTTTAGAACTGTACTGCCAGTACTGTTGACTTTGCATTGCTTTGGGAAGTATTTCGTTTACTTTTCTTTTTATTTCTGAAGGCCTTGAATCCTATTTCTAATCGCTAGAAAGTGTTTTTAGTCAGAAGATTACACTCTTATGGTTGACAGTTCAATTAATGATGAAAGTGTGATTAATTTTCTAAAAGGTTTGAGAAGAATATTCCTAGTGATTCTGATGCAGAGACGAACAAAACAGGACATTACGTTTCTTCGCGCTTCGCGAATTACCACATTCGATCTTCACACTAAGTTCCTTACTTCTTGTAAATAATCTTTATTGTACATTTATTTTTATTAAATTTCAAATTTATTGATGTTTTTGACTATAAAACGTTGCAATAATTTCAATAGCGCTTCTGAAAACTATTTCTCAAAGTAAGTACTTCCTTATATACATTTTTGTAAACTAAAAGAAAAAAGATTATTAAAAAAGCTAATTTTAAAATATATAACAATTAACTGATAATCTAAAATTTTACTAAAAATTATAACATTAGGATGAAAACGTTTTTTGGTGATTTTGTTGTCTAAAGTTAGGCTTAACGACGCAACACTCCTGGCCCGTGCAACAGTTCCTTTCGATCCTCCTCCGTCCCCAGGGAATGTCCTACATCTATGCTTGCCGTACCGAAAGGGTAAGCTAAAATAATTCATGCTGTAAGGTAAAGAAAATTATTGAAATAGTGGGACAGAATACCTTTGGTTTCACATCAAATGTGAAATAATCTGACAAAATGGAGAGAAATTCGAGCAAGTTCTTAGAAGAAGATTGCAAAACAAATTATTTTAGGTAGGTTTTTTTTTTCTTTCCATTTTTCAGCATAATCACCTTTTAGCTCTTAACACTCTTCTAAGTATTTTTTCAGCGTATTTGAGCCAACCAAAGGGTAAGATTGTGGAAAGTCCTGAACACAAATATATGTTTTGGTCATGACCTCTTCGTGAATGGCCATACAATGAATATTGTAATCATTTGAACTTTAAATCCATAATTTTGGTCTTCGAAATTGCACAGATGTACAACCGTGTATTGCCTTGATGGAAAAGGGCATTTTTGTTCTTCAAATAATGACAATTTTCTTTTATTTCTAAGCTTAAATTATGAAATAATGAAATATAATAGTCTCAATTTTTTGTTTTTCCTTTTAACAGCAATCAGTGTAGATGAATCCGAGTGCACCACAAAAACGCGAGACATCATTTTGCTGGCCGATTACACAGTCTTTGCTTTCTTCTGAGCCCATTAGCCTGCTAACGCCTTATGTTTTGACTATTTCTTTGTCTCTGGTGTACATTAGTGCATTCACATTTCGTCCACATCTATGTATCAACTGAAATACAAGTCAGAATTGTGACGAAAAAGTACCAAAATATCCTCAAAATTTAATATACGATTGCGTTTATTTTCCACAAAAGAGTAAACTCAGCACCTAGCGTGCGTTCCGATAATTTCTTCTTACTGAATATTTCGAGCAGAATTGAAATTACTGTACCTTATGATATGTCAGTAGCCTCAACTGTTTCGCAGGTTTTGATTCATTTACAACTCAAAACCGTAACATGGAATTTGTCACTCATATCGGGAAGAGTTACTTCCACTGGTCGTCCAGAGCGAAATTTATTTATTGTGCATGTACGACATTTTTAAGCTAATTTTACCAAATGCGAACAATTGTAAACACAGAAGAAGATGTGACATGAATTTCATTCAACTCAGTTTTGATCTCTTTGGGTGTTAAGCCTTTTAAATATAAATATTTAATCACCACTGGAGACTCCCTTTAATGCATCTTTCTAACTATACACAAGTTTCTTGCTTCAATCAACAATAAAAATGGAACCATATGATAGAAATAACTGAGACTCAGGCAGATGTCTAGAGAGTCATGATGCTTACTAAAAACAAACCACTTTCGAAGCTACGAATGCTACCCGTTGGATTTTCCAAGGACTTATTGAATGACCCTCGTATATATAATCAATTTACATCATTGATATATCTCATTTATCATAATAAATATATTGTTACAATAAATATAAAATCGGATTTGTTCAGTAAACTATTATTGATTGTTCTTTAAATTTTAATGTTTATCTTATTCTTTGGGAATTTTTCTTCAAAATAGCGTTAGCAAAAATATGTTTTGCATGATGCAACATTTGACATTATTCCAAATTAAAGTTCTTTTAAACAAGGCCATAAATTGGAAGTTTTCAGTTATTTCTCCATAGTTCACTAACCCTTAAACTAGTGTTTAGTCAAAGAACAAGCATCATCGTATGTGATAAAATTTAGTAAAACACTCTATAAAAAAATATGACGCAATATGGAATTGCCCGATTGTAATGAAATTTCTTATGTGAAGACTTTTGAATAGAACATGCAAATGATTAAAATTAAATGTCTAATGAATGAATAGCGGGAGCTACATTTCATCCGAAATACGTACTCAGCAGGTGTATATTAGAAACGATTCTAAATCTGATGGTCAAATTTTCTGTTCATTGCGATTCAGTATACCTTTCCACTACTGAAAGAAATTACTTGCCGCAGGATTCGAGTTCCTTACAAGAAACTGTCAGAGTTCGAAAGAGGTCGTATCATTGGATTAAAAGAGGCAGATTCAGCAAATAGGAGAATCGCTCGTCATATGGGTCGAAGCGATGCGGTGATTAGAAGATGTTGGCAAGAATGGGTGGACAACGGCATATTTCAGCGTCATGATGGTAGTGGTCGAGATAGGGCCACAGAAATTCTGGAGGATAGAGTGATTGTCAGATCATCTGTCATAGTGCCTGATTCATCGTTATCAACCATCACATCTGCGATTCGCACACGTTTGTCCACCATTACCATTCACAGACGGTTGATAGAGCGAAATCTACGCTCGTACTATCCTGTTACGCCACCTACCACTCACACCTGCACACTGACGAGCCAGATTACAGCAGTGCTTGGCTCTATCAGGTTAGAATGATGCTGACTGGAGACGTATAGTGTTTAGCAACGAATCCGGCTTCCAACTGTGTCCATATAATCATCGAAGACGTGTCTGGAGACGCTCAGGGCAGCGTGCAAATCCTGCAGTCACTATCGCACTCCACACAGGCTTTCAACCAGGAGTTATGGTATTGTGTGCAATTTCCCTTGATAGCCGGAACCCTTTGTTCATCATTAGAGCCATACTTGCTGTACAGCGGTACGTCGACGACATTCTGAGATCTGTTTTTCTTCCGTTCCTATTATAGTTCTCTGGCTGAATTTTTCAGCAAGATAATGCCAGAGCACATATGCTACGTATTGCTATGAACTATCTTCCTTGCCCAGCCATACCTCTTTTTAATTGAGCATGTCTGGGATATGATGGGAAGGCGATTGCATCTACCAGGGAATGTTAATGACCTCGACCGACAGTTAGAGTAAATTTGGCAAGGAACACCGCAGGAGACCATCAGGGAGCTTTATCACTCTATACCACGTCGTGTGGCAGCCTGCATTCAGGTTTGAGGTGGGTCAACACCGTATTGAAATCGTTGCGTTGAAGCTACATAACTCTGAAATAAATAACTAATTTTTTCTGAAATTTTAATCTTGTTCTATTCTGTATACAATTTTCTATGCGCCAATTTTTGTCTTCATCGGACTACTCTATCTTCATGAGCCTTTTTTTTTTTTGTTATAGAGTGTATTTATGTGATTATAATTTTTCATTTTGAGCTATATATAAACTATAATTTAAATTACATTTGTTGCTAAACCAAATTTCTTTCAACCACAATAGTTACAAATTATGATATATTCATAAAATTCATGTACTCATTTCAGTTTAATAATCCTCTTTCGTATAATTACATTACATAAACAAGTATATTTGCTATGGATATAAAGTATCGAATAGCTTACAACAGATATCTTATTTGGTTAAAATCGATGCATTTTTTTTATATTCCTGCTGCAGAGATATAAAAAAAAGATATGCTCTTTTCACGAGATTAAAATGTTATCTTTCGAAAATAATGTTAATGGCTGAAAATACAAAGTTAAAAATGCCAAAATGTGTTATAGCACTTATCCTCAATTCTAAAAATGCTAACTGAATTAAGAAATATATTATAGAGTATGCAACTAACTCCTTATAAATTTCAGCCTTTACTCATTAAAATTTTTGCAGGTCTTCATTTTCTCGATAAGAAGTTATACACTTATTGCGCACTAATTCGAATGTGTGTAAAACACATTAGTAGGAACAGTATTAAATAAGATCAACGTAAAAAAAACATCGAATCCAATATGGAACAAAGTGATTGCTCAAAAAGATTTAAAATTTTTTCAGTTGTTGTTCAGTATCTGAAAAATGATTCAATCGTATCTATTTTTATGAATATTGTAGAACATTCTTTTCAACCGGAAAAAAGAGAAGATGGGTAGCGATATTAAAATGAAGCTATAAAGTCTTATTTCATGTTCAAAATGTTATGGCGTAGTCGTTTATAACAAGGCATACATTTTCCCGAAATCTTGAAACAACAAAACAAAGTGTGAACAAAATTAGAGGAGGTTATGGAAAATACTTCAATTACGTGAGCAATTAAGTATTTTTCTTTTCTCGTTCAACGCATAATTTATTTCAAATATATATCTGAAAGTTGAGAAGTAAGTTTAAACTTTTATTTAGCTTTTTCCAATAGTTTATAAATCAATATTACGTGCAAGCAACTTCAATATTTCAAATGCTGTAAATACCATTAAATAGAACTCAATAACTTTCTCGTTTCCGATACAAAAATTATGCATAGCCTTATAAATAAAAAAAAAGTATGTTTGAACGTAATAATCTGCATGATATTATTTTTTAAAGTTGTCAATAAAAAGAAGATGGATTTCTTTTTTCAAGTTATCCACGTAAATAGTACCACCTGAAATGATTAAGGAATGCTGAAAAAAGAGTTCTTAAAAACAGCATAATATTTCCATAGAACCAACCTTGAATAATCAGAAATAAAGTATGAATAAAACTAAGCGAATTATTTGACTACATTTATTCCTTTTGGAACATATAACCTTGTGGAGTTAGCCTATTATTATTCGGCGGTTGTGCCATTTGTCAATTTAATATATAATGCAAAAAATACAAAACTTTAATCGGGAACATATGAGACTAAATAAGAGAAATTATTTGCTAACACTGCAGAATATCCAAGGTCACTCTTTCTAAAATTTAAATCTAACTCATAATACTCATTTATCATTTAAATAACAAATATCTTAATAGTGCATTAATTATTGATTTCACAATATTCCTCGATAGTAATCACATATATTAATACTGTTAGTGGAACTCACTTCACCATTAAACTAGCGAAATAATTTGAAGCTCCGTAACAATTATCTGATCCTTATCCTCTATCTCCCTTCTTTTTACACTAATTGCATTTAATTCATCAACCGATATATCTGGATCACTTCACTTCATTTTATCTTAATATAATTGACCTAAACACGTTTCATTTTGATTCGGAAGAAATTGTAACTTTATACTATTCCATTCGATAAAGACCTCCGAGGTTAGTGAGGAGAAAATTGAGAGTAGCCCAATATATTACAAGCTTTCCTTAAGAAACTAAGAATTTTTTTCATTCGAAGTAAACCGAAATAATTACCTCTTATAGATATCAAAGAGTTAAAAATATGAAATTATAATGAAGCAGAAAATATTCAAACCATATTTAATGCCATTACTAAAAATTGTTCATTGCATATATTACTTTTATCTATAAACGTTTTATCTAATTTACGTTTTTTTACTCTTCTGCACTTCAGTACATTTCATATTAAAATTGCTCCTTCTGCAAAGTTCATATTACAATTGACGTAATTTTCTCAGCATAAATCCCAGCTTCAAATATGACTCGCATATAAAGTTTGTAATATATCAAAATTTATTCATAAAAAGATAATGAATTTCAAGTAAAATTAAAAAAAAAATGTTACATCTTCAGGCAATGAAGATTGCTTTTTTAAACAACAGTAGACTTTTTAAAGGACATTAGAACATATTTGTAACATTAAGAATTCAGTATATTAAATATTTTAAGTTCATTTTTTTACACTGGCCGATAAGTACCATTTTGTTTAAAAAATTGTTACTATTGAACGTAAAAATTAAGAGCATGCTGCTTTTTTTATTGTTTTATTTGAAGTATATCATAATAGATATATTCAAAAACCACAAAATGTTTATTGAATTAAATGCACCATCTCTAAATCTCTAAGATTAATTAAATTTACTTTTGATTTATTTATACGCGAATTTGAAGCGATTAACTGAAATAAAATATATACATATATATTAGCTTAAACATAAATAAATCCTCAGAGTATTAATGTAGAAAATTCAAGACGTTTATGCTTCAAGTTTTCAACAACGATAGACACTGAATTCTGAAACCTATTTTATAAGAAATATATCACTGTTTCATCTCCTATTGTCAAAAACTATATTAATACTAATACTTCGTTGTTCAGTATTGAACACTACATGTGTCAAATAGAAACGAGTAAATTATAAATGTGCATATATTTATATAACTTTCCAAATAAATTTATTAAAATTTCACAAATATTTTTTTTTATTTTCCTTCAATGATTTTTGAAGTAAGAAATAACTTCATAGAATTGAAAAAGAAGTATTGGAGCAATGAATTATATTTAACTTCAACATAAAAACGGTTACTGAAAGGGAAATAACAACCAGCAAATTTCTTTGTTAAATTAGAAAACCTAGGACAAAAAATATGCCATTGTAAACGCAATAGTTTCAGAAAGCTTTATAATAAATATCCAAATTTTTATGGTGAATGTTTATCAAAGATCTTAATTATAAATTGTAGCACTAAGAAGAATTTATTCGGATTTGTTTTGATAAGAGAAAATGTATTTGTCTCTTTATCAAGAAAACAATTTTTTAATCGGAGAAGAATGATGTAATCAATTAATATTCATTGGTTATATTCTTATTTTACGATACATATTGCATATATTACAAAATATATTGCAGATCTGGATAAAATATGCGTGAGATAAATACCTTACGGAGATTATCATTTTTTAACAACTATCATTTTTTGCTAAAAGCTACTTTAATAGCAGAATGTATACATGAGTTAGAATCCTCCTTATTTTTAGCAATAATTTTGCTCCTTTATTTATTTTAAATATAATATAATTAAACATTTATACCAAAATATCTTTAAGAAATAATATCAATTTTTGTGAAATTAATATAGCAAGATAGAGTTATATAAATTAATGTATTCAAAATTTTAAAATATGTTATTATCATTAGCTTATTTCGCGTTCAATATACACACATTGAACTTGGAGATTAATACTTAAGTAATAATACATTTCATAACTTAGAAGCTTTAGGTATGAAGAATATTTTAACGTGTGTGATAGTAATATAAATCAAAAGCAAATATACTTTATAGGTAGGTTCAGTATTGTGGTACAAACGTTGAAGAATGAAAGAAATTTCCACTTAAGACCACTGAAATACAATTCGTAACTTTTTATATTCGTGTTCTTTTTTGTTATAAAATCTAAAATAAATGGGTTATTTTACAAATTTGAAATGAAACATGGTTTTTTTTCTATAATATTGTAGAACTGACGAGAAGTCTGGATATAATATCGGATTAGAAATATTTTATTTGGAGACATTTTCCAAAATGGATGTATAAATAGCCAACTGTGATACAGTTGTTTCTAACATGAACTTTATAGATTGAATTATTGTTGTTTTTGACGATGATAAAATAGGTCATATTCGCTCCATTGTTTACTAATTACTACATCAAAGCATAGAGCTGTCACTAAAGTTAGCAATCATTTCTTTATAGGATGTGGTACATACGTTTCATTTGAAAAACATATATCATCTATTGTCCTTCAACATCTTAACCCTCTAAGCGTTTCACACGCTTTTTTCCGTACTGTCCGAGATATTCCGAAAGCGTTTGCGCCGTATAAACCCGTGTGGCTGTGAGCGCACCGAAAGCGTCAGAGCCGTGTATTTTCGCCATCACAGGATGTATTCGAGATCGTTTGCGCCGGGTTTTTCTGCAATTCCTTTCCCCCCTTTCAAAAGTTTTACATCTTGTTAGATAATTGGGGAGGGTTGCGGACACACAATGAACTTTGACAGGAAATTTTATGGCTCACAAGGGAACCCCACTCTTGCCCTTAGGGTTAAGACATTTTCCATTGAGACATTCGTTCAAGAGGGGAAGGGGAAGATTTCCTTTCAAGTGTGTTTGTCGGTCAACTTGAGTTTAGATTTTATTGAGTTTATGAAAGAAATGCGTCCTTTGACCTAGCTTTCGATATAAAATTTTTTATTTAAACCAATCCAAAAACGCTTTAAAGTTCAATCATAAAATTAACTAGATTTTATTCCTATTTTTTAATTAATATTCATTTGGAATCTTAACAAATTTAGATAGAGTATTAAACCTACTTTTTTTTATATTGTTGGACAAATTACTTTTTCTATGTTTTCTTTGATTGCTAAAAACTCACCTTTTTTCCCCTCACTTTAAAATTATCAGATAGAGTTAAGTTTTTATATTATATCTATAAATCTCGAAAAACATCGCTAAATATATATCTATAAAATATTTATGTTTAAATGCAGATAATGTATGAAAACAATAAATACATTCTATTGTTTCATATATGTTCTTTAATCACTACTTTCAGTTCTTAAAATAATAATTATTTCATAATAAAGTGTCAAAAACTAAAAAAAAAAAAAAAAAAAAAAAAAAAAAAAAAAAAAAAAAAAAAACGAACGTGTCAAAATCAGAAACGCTGTAAGATTTTCAATTATTACAAATGAATAATTTTTAAGCTTCTATATTTCATTACTTTTCAAAAATTCTAATACATTAATAAAAATAATACCGAAAAATACAAACTTTTTTTTTAAATTCTGTTTTTTTTTTCACAATTTCAAAACCAGATATTCAGGACAGCTTACACACGATATTTTGTAATGTCATGTTTCGAAATACATCCAAATTTTAAATAAATGAACTACATCTTTCCTCAAAGAGAAGAAGAATGAGGTTTCCCCCTCAAATTAATATTTGTCAAACTTGATTTTTCGAATAATTAGTAATTAAAAGCGTCGGCACACATTTATATTTGTTCATACGCATTAGTGTCAACTGTACATTTGCACAGATACTTTTGGTTACTAATTATTTGAAGATTCAAATTAAAAAGTATCCACATGTGTAAAATCTCTTATAATTAATCTTCTGTTAAAGGATAACTGAAGTACATGTAATTAAAATCCGGATATTTTTTGTAATCTTTACAATATACAACTAGGAATTTTACAAATGCTACCCTGAAAATCTGCTTTTCAAATAACGATAAAAATATTTATGTACGTTACATACAAAGTTAAAAAATATTAATCACAAAAACTTACAATTCTATGAAAATTTAAAATATAAAATTCAAAATTTAATATATTTCATCGCCAGCATATTTTCATATATTCCGTAAATTTTTTACAAATCAGTTAAAAATCACACGTTATTAGCAAAAAGTAGGCTGAAAAATTTGATGAATATAAAATAAAAATTTTACTTAGAAGCAGAGCTGAGATGCTAAAACTTCGGTATACAAAAATTATGAGCATATCTACAATAGTTTCTGAAATAATCATTTTAAAATTCAGTTCGAAATTTGTTCGTTATATTATACGTAATATTAAATAAAGCGTCAACATAATAAAGTAATGTTTGATGTATTCACAGATTATTAAAAATAGATATAAGTGACATTATCGCAAATGTTAACAATTTTATAATTTTAAATTAAATTGTACACTGTTATCATATTGGTGTAGAAGATATAAAACTTGCGTCTAAAATAGATGGAAAATGCAATCTGCAGGGCCATAATCTTGAACAGAATACGTCATATTCACTTGATTAGGTAGAGCCAGCCTTAGGTAGGAACTACTTGTGCAAAAGCTTAGGGCACTGCAGTTTTGGGAAATACCACTCTCTTAATTACAGTTTTCAGCGGGAAATGTAAAAATAACCCATTTTTATAACAAAGGATTTTAGAATGGACTTCCAATTCATTGTTGCGAGATAACAATACCTAAGGTAACCAACCGTACTCTTTATGTGAATTTTGAACTCCATTTTCGCAAACCATATTCCTTTTAAAATCTGTACTACCAAAATATTCCTTTGCATCCTTTTGTACTCCTAAAAAATTTATGAACTATATTGGCAATTTTATGCAAGTTCTTAAAAGTTCCAACCCATTCCCATCTAAACGTGTGGCCGCGAGTTCGATCCTGGGCCGCAAAAGACCCGTTGTGTAGCCGGGGCTGATGCACGTTAAATCTATTGGGGCCCAAAGTCCTTCCGTTGGGGTAGGGTGGAAATTAGAAGAGGGAGTGCCAGCTGAGGTGTCGTCCTCGTCACTTGACCGAGGTTCAAAACTACGAAGTCCGTCACCAAAGACCTTCGTGTTGCTTCTAATGCTATGTTAATAAATACTAATTCTATCTAAATGCAGTTTTTATCATAAAAAAAGTTTGGACTCGCTTATTTAGTAGGGAATTGTATTCCCACCATATGTTTTCTGTTCACCGAACAGAATTGCATCATTTCGGGGATCCCGGAATCCATCATTTTGGGTTGAAACGAGAGTGATTTGGCACAATTTTAAGCTAAATATTACTAGTGCGTGTTTATTTTTTTCCCTAGAGCAATATAGGTTTTTCAAAGAGAAGTAAAAAATATTTTAATGAATGTTTAAAAATAAGTTTCCACTTATTAAGACAGCAATTAAAATGACCTTTCTTTGGTTAATTGTATAATCTGCAATAGTGCATTTTCTATTGTGAGTGTTGGACAAAGTTTAATAACAAAGTATATGGATACTAATACAAAAAAAAAGTCTAGAAACGGCTTCAATGTCCAAGTTAACTAAATATTTTAAACTGATAATTTTGTATGAAATGAAAAAAGAAAAAAAAAAGCAATTAGCACAGTTATAGATTATCATCAAATACCATATCATATGTTTTATGGAGATTTTTTATTTGTGTATTAAGTTTTTAAACCCAATATTTTTATAAATTTTTTAATTGATTCTTCATTTCATCGTTCATTTTAGTTGATAACTTTAAATATGTGCTACTGTACATAAGATATGTGTTTTATATATCTTTTGAAAATTTTTAATTACGTATTTTATTTTATTTTCACGAAAAGTGATTTACAATGGTTTACAATTGCTTCTAGGGTAAGTTAGTTAATTAATTATTCTAAGTATATAATTCTCTTTAAGAAACATTGAAATCTTTATTTGCATTTTCTGAAAAATTGTGATTTAAATTTTTTTTATTACGAAAAATCTCATTTCTTAAAAAGTATATCATGTATTGAAATGAAATTTTACCACAATGTTCAGTAAATTTCTAGGAATGTTGCGAATTTCAAACACATCTTTTAAGTATATAACTTATTATTTTGGAGCTATTTTTTATATTTCAAAAAGTGATATATTTGTAAGATTATGTTGTGTTCATAAGTTTTGGATTAACTCAGTAAGTTTAAGAGATAACTGCAATTTTCCCGCATCACAACACAGATATATATATATATATATATATATATATATAAATATATATATATATATACACACAATTTTGTATAAACCATTGTAACTAAAAAATATTGTGTTTCACAAATATTTCTTTTTTAAATAAACAAACTGTTCCAAAGATAAGTATTAAGGTACTTTAAAGACGCTTTTGTTTAAGCATTTAAAAAATATTAATATTATTTTCTTATGTATCTGATATTTTTAACATTTGTAACAATTAAAATTATTGCTTATATACGATTCTTTGCATTTTTTTGTAAATTGCATAAACACTTTGATTACAATTATATTTATTTGAGAACAAGGGAACTCTGATTTATTTTATTCATGAAATACAAATTTTGAATAAATTGATTTTTTTGCTAACGTATTTGTTTTAAGATATGCATATTATATTGAAATTTAAACTACCAAAAATTAGACCTGATTTGTTATAATCGAATTTTTGATCTAATAAACACATATAGCTGTTTTTAGGTACAATTTGTAAGATGGACTATGATTAGTAGAGGAAAATTATTTTTACATATTGTGAATATTTTGGACTGTACTAAGACATATATTTTAGTCCCTTTACGGTTTGAGAAGCAAATCGTAAGCAATTTTGAGTTGAGGTTGATATTGAATATAAAAAGCTCCTCGGCTATTCAAAAATAGGGTGTTTTACTTTGAAACCAGCACACACACAGCACAAATAGAGTGCATTTTGAAATTATATGATCCGCTTCGGTCATGTTATTTAAATTTGGAAAAAAAAACCATCACCCTTTCTATAAATCAAAACATACACTCTGCTTTCTCTACAGCCAGACATTATTTTTCTATAAAACTACCCAAGAAATGAAATATGATAACATTTGAGCTACAATTTATTTTATTGCAATATAGTACGAGATATGAGGATTCATTCGTATCATTAATACTAAAGAATAAACTAACAATTCTGTATAGTTATAATCCTGGGATTAAGGATACATTTCTAAAATTTAAAATTGCTTACAAAATTTGTTATGAATTCTTTGAGGAAATGTCTGTCAACTTCACTGAACTAAAGTGTTTTAAGTGTACTGTTTTGAAAGACAAAATTAAAAGGGTTAAATTTTCTCTCGTTGCCAATTTTGTAATAACTGATATGTAAGATGAAGTTATCGATGGCAATTTTCTGTTATAAGATATAATACGAAGATGTATTTAAAGTTTGAAAACACTAAAGAAACGGAAAGGTGAAAATTAAAATGTGGTTCGAGGATGGTTAGGAATATTTTGACATTTTGAAGAATATATATCCAATTAAAATTTAAAATTATTTATTGAATGGGAAGTATATTGCCGTGGCACAAATATGGATGTAGATGGGGTATTTCGCTTAGAGCAGAGGTATTCAACCTTTTGCATTTTGAGGAAGGAACCCTTTGTGCTTACCAACACCTTCAAGGAACCCCTTGATTAAACAGCAGAAAAAATGGGATATCAAAGCTCTTTATCCTAATCAAATGTACAAAATTATCATTGCATTTCCATTTTATCATATTAGAAACGTCTTAGTAAGATTAGTGAATGGTAAGCTAGCTAATGTTCTTTTTTATTGGGGGAGGGGGAGTTTCTAAAATATAACCTATGAATAACAAGCAAAAGCAACAATTTTTTTTGAATATAACAAATTAATGAAAAGAAATTTTTTAATTACTTGGCCATGATTGTTTTTTATTGCAAAGTATTTTTACGTCTGGAATAATTTCTGAAATCTGCAACTTAATGCCTTCTTCAGCATCCAATCTGTTTCGGAATTGTGTTTTTGTCGCAGCGTACAAAGAGAATGATTTTTCGAATATATAGGTAGAAACATATGTTATTAGATGTTTCACAATTCTTTCGGCAATTTCATGATATTCTTTTCTAATGTCAAACATAATATACATAATACCGACTTAACTAAATTTTAATTTCAATTGAGTGTATATCAATTTGATATATCAATCAAATTGATATACACTCAATTATTTCTTTTGTTGGGAGTTCGAAGGTTTTCTTTTTTTATTGAGTTTTAGTTTTTTTTTATTAACGTCGCACTAGAAGCAACACGAGGGCTATTGGTGACGGACCTCGTAATTTTGAACTTCGGTCAAGTGACGAGGACAATACCTGAGCTGGCACCCCTCTCTCCTAATTTCCACACCACACCAACTTCTTTTATTGAGAGTTCAGTGGATTCACAGTCTTGGGAAGGATTTTGGATTCAAGATATTTTTTTCATTTTGAACAGGATTCAAGAAATGTTTTTTGCAGATTTGATAAATGTTTGACCAAACTAATTTTTACATTTTTATCGGAATCAGCGTTACCGTCCACTAAATATATTATGCAAGTTACCAAAGCATTTAATATTATCTTTCAAAATAAATTCTGCACAAAATTTTAATTTTAAAACAGTGCCGCCAATTTTACTTCATACCTTGAAAACAATGAATAAGTGTGTGATTCTTTATCTGAGCCAAAAAACGCAGACTTATATGTGACCCAATGCTTCTCGATTAATGTATTAGAAACACGTGACCTTTACGAAATTTAAGATTTTTCCCTTAAATTATTTATTTATATTTATTTTTACAAGCAAACTGCTTTTGAGGATTGAATCTTCTATCAAAATTAAAATTTTAATAAAATTCTGGTGCTTTGATTAAACAAATAATGCTTGATAGCAAATACTAATCATTACTCTTTTTTCAAAACATGCAAACAATGTTATATTTTCTTAGTCTCTTATTCAACAATGAATATAGGTTGCTTTTTCCCGGTTAAAATCGTAATATTAAAATAAAAAAAAAAAAAAAAAGGTTTTAAAAATGACAGAAAAAAAGAATTTTTCTATTGTTTGTTGCAAACAAATATTTTCAACTATTAACCCACCAACTTTTTTCAAGCTATATTTTTTATTCTTCATTTGTTGAAACACTTCGATTGAAACTCAATAGATCGGGCAAACACCTTCCAAGATCAGATGTAAATAATATGAACTCCATTTCTGCCTGCTTACAGCCTGCCATACAAGATTCTCCCAAGGCAAAGAAATCGCTTATCAAAGAGTCGGATCGAGTCGTAAAATGCCCAACCCTAGTGAGGGTTGTAGACCACCCGCGACTCAAGAGGGGGAAGGAACAGTAGCTTCTTGCATTTTCGAAGAGTTTGTGAATGGAAAGCGAAAACTTTTAGCGACCTTTAGATGTGCTTAAGTAGATCGCTTTCGGAATAGCTTTACACAAAAAAGTAAAACGCTTGGAGGGTTAAACTAGGATCAAATGCTTGAACTTCATATTCTACGTTGGCTAGTCGTCGTAAGACAATATTAGGACCAAAGTATCATTTGTTATCTCACGTGGCAAAAGTCTGTCTATAGAGGACGTTTTTTGCTAATCCTTTCGCTAACGGAGGGAGAAAAATAAGTGCTTCACTGGGCCATACATATATGGCTCAAACACGTTCTCGTTTCTTGATGAATCAGTGCAATCGATAAAAATTATCGTTGCACGTGGAAAAGTATTTTATCGCGAGGTATCAGGAATATTTATTTCAAACCCAAAACGAAAAACTGCGTTCATGAAATACATTTGCAAAACGCATATAATCACTCATCAGGATTGAAGTGTAATTTATTGTGGATAAAAAAATTACTGAAAAGGGTTTCTCCGAACATTTAAAAATTAATCAATGTCAAGTTAAGAAAAACTGTACTGTTTACTTAGAAGAAATTTCAAATAATACTATTATTTATAAGGTAACTACGCACGAAGATAAAAATGATTCGAAACTCGACTTTGAGTGTAATTGTAAAAATCACAATTGCACATATTTATGGCAAAAGAAACCTGGCCACAGCAACATTAATTCTATTAGACAACTTGTAAATAAAAAACTTTCTTATGGTATTTAGTTAGATAACTGTCAAAATACAAGCGACTGTGTACGTTACATTAAAAGCGAAATGTCGGAATTTCCTTAGCCTAAGAAAGCAAAACATAGAGCTAAACGTCTACTAGATTTATGTACTGTGGAATGATTAAAACGCAAAGCGTAAGTGGGAAATACTTCCTAACTTTCGTAGATGATTACTCTCGATATTCAATGATACAACTTCTAGCGAAAAAGGATGAAGTGCATTCAAATTTAAAGGAATACGTTGACATAAACAAGTTTGGAAGAACATTTGAAGTACTTAAGAGCGATAATGGAGGATAATGTATGGGCAAAAGAAAGAGATTTTCTAAAAAATCAAAGAAGTGTTCACCAACTGACTGTACAGTATTCGCCTCAACAGAACGGAGTTTCAGAACGGAACAATCCGAGTCACGGTGAGATGACGAGATGTCTCTTATCTGAAGCAACTCTGCCTCGAAGAATTTGGGCTTAAACTCTCCCAACGGCAAATTACATCCACAATAGAATTATCTACTAAACTAAAAAAGAAAACACCATTCGAGTTAAGGAATGGTCGGAAACCTGATGTGTCCAAAACAACAACATTTGGATCAAGAGCCTTACCGTACGTTCATAAAAGCAAAAGAGGAAAATTGGATGCGAAAGCTATTGAAGGGATTCTGATCGTATATGACCAAAGGAGCAAGGGTTATAGAATCTACATATTGGACCATCACGTAATTATTAGAACTACAGCAAGTTTCATAGAAGATAATGAGAAAGAAAATAATGTAACAATCACGCCTCTTCAATCAACAGAAATAATTAACATTAATGAAGAATCCGACGATGAACAAGGTAACGCCTCAAAAATTGAATTCATAGTATTACCCAGGAGATGCTGCCGATAAAATAAAGGAAAACCTCCCGATAGACTTGGTTACCTCGCTAATGAAAATAAAAACTATCCTGAAAGTTATAATCTCTTAGTCGCAATGACAAGAATAAATGGATAGAAGCTATGGAAGAAGAAATGCAATCTTTATAACAATCACTCATTAGATCTCGTAAAATTACCAAAGGGAGTGTGTGACTGTGGATTTTAATAGCGCAAGAGCCAAAGCAGACTATGATGCGCCAAACATTTATTAAATTCAATCAGATTAAAAAAATTGTTAAAAAAATGAATCAAACACACAGTGAAAAATAAGAGAAAGTTAAAACATCCAATGTGGAGCAAAAGGCCAATATGTCTTTAAAAAGTAAATAAGTTATGGTGGGGGTTTTCCCCCACCAAGTCAGATAAGTTTAAAACTGATAAATGAATAAAAATCCGGTGAGGATGATCAAACACCGGACAGTCAATTAAAATATGATGAATAGATTAGAGGACATGGCAGGAAGGACACTCTGGAGCATCTTCTCCAAACAAAAGATGTTTGTGAGTAAATCGAGTATGTCCAATGCGAAAGCGAGTCAATCTGACATCTGCTCTTCGCATTGGAAATACAGGCCATTTTCTAAAGATTGGCTTTTCCGAGTGTAATTTGTATTAGTCTGGAGACTCCATAATTCCTTTCATGCCTGATGAATAAGCATTAAAATGTGACGTCGTATGTCTTCAAGTGGAACTGCGAGCTGCAAAGGATTCGTTGCCGAACTTGCAGCCAAGTCCGCTTCGTTATTTCCTAAAATATGTTATCTACATGATTAGGTATCTGAATGATTATGTTATCTACAT
>BMAW01099387.1:781685-797570 GCA_019974015.1 Nephila pilipes | reverse complement strand
CTTGCTTTGAGTTGTTGACTTCAATTAAGTGGTCACCGTTTCTTGCTTTGAGTTGTTGACTTCAATTAAGAAGTTCCTTTAAATCCTTAACAGTTCCTACCATACCTTGAATTCCCTTTCGGATTAAAAAGGGTAATATGGTTGCAAAAGTGTCAGTGGCTCTTTTTATTAAGAAAAAACGGAAATTAGAAGGGTTATTGCCCATATCTGTGGATTCTTTATATTCTTTTTCAGCATTTCTGGAAATATGACGTTCCACACGGTCAACCTTATGTGTCACCATTTGAGATTTTGAACAGCTTCGGCAGCCAAAAACGAAATTCCTGTAGCTATAGCCATAGTGCCTGAGAAAAAAAAACATGGATTAACTTCTAGTTCGATCGGGGGTTCCGCCAGACACCGTCTCCCCACTCGTTCCTAACATGGAAACGAGTAACCCCCGGAGAATTCTTCAATGCTAGACAACGTGAACTGCCCCCATTTCGTGCCCAGGCAGAGGCACAGTCCAAAGCCGAAGCCAATTAGGATTTCTCGAAATGGGAGGAAGGTAACACCATCCAGCCTTCCGCAACCAAGGATCTCACTCTGGAAAAATTTTAAGGATGACATTCCGAAACTGTTACCGACGGAGCACGCAACTCTTCTCCCACAGACCTTTCCCAACCAAGGCCTTTTCTAAACATGCACAATTGGTTTCCTACAAGTTCCTCGGCTTTAAAGGTACTGGGGAACTGTAATGCCAGAGCTAGGCAAGCAGGAGATCGACATTGATACACCGTCGGCCTTTTAGTGTGTTAGTAGAAGAGACACCACAAAGTTTCTTTTTTTATTTTTAAATATTTTTTTTTAATTTATTTTTTGTAACACAAGATTTAGCACAAACACAGTCATGAAATAAACTGGATTAGAATAAGCTGTTTTCCGCTTGATATAAAAAATTATCAAGCTGAAAACCCCCCAAAACAAAGCACATGACAAAGAAGAAAAAAAAAAGGGTGGGGAGAAGAATAGGAAAAAAGATCACTGAGGTACCTCGGGGTCGTGATGCCCATACTCATCTGAAGAAGATGAGTCTCCTCAGGGAAATTACCAAAGGGAAAAAAACCTAAAGGTTGTAAATGGACCTTCAAAAAAATGGATCAAGATGGAAATACTATGCAGTACAAAGCAAAACATGTGGCCAAAAATACAACAAAAGACTGACGAAGATTAAACTTGCGCTTCAGTTGTGAAACACACCACCATAAGGACTTTTCTAATATCAGCAGTATACAAAAGGATGCATGTGAAACTTATCGATATAAAAACAACATTTCTCCATGATCTTCATGAAAATATTTATATGAAGCAGTCAGAAGGAGATACATAACCCCCCGGTGAATAACAGGAAGTCTGCAAATTAAAGAATTCCCTGAACGGCCTCAAGCAAGTAGCTAAAGCTTGGAACCAAAAGATAACTGAAGCACTACAATTCGACAACTTTCAAAATATAGCAGATAATTGTTTATTTACAAAAGAAGATAAAAGGTAAAATCATACTTGTAATTCTCTACTTTTATGATCTATTGATTGAGAGTTGTGATGAGAACAAAATAAACGAAGCAGTGACAAGTCTCCAAAAAAAGTTAGAGATTAAAGATTTAGGAGAAGTAAAGAACTATCTTGGGATCAACATCCGGAGATATTCAAGTTGAGATTCTCATTAACCAAAGGAAGAAAATAAAAAACTTTCTCGAAAGGATTAGTGTGAAATATAGTAAACCAACATGCATCCTAATGGATACATCGTACATGAAAAAAAAAATGAAGACAATACAGAAAACTTAGAAGTCAATTTGAAATATAGACAAACAATCGGAGCTCCTCTATGTAGTATCTCCATAGTCTCATGACCAGACTTATCACTAGCAGTGAACAAATTAAGCAGAAAAAATGAAACACCAACCGAGTTTAGTTTAGATTTTTATTAATGTCACTCTGGAAGCAACACGACGGCTATTGGCGACGGACCTCATAGTTTTGAACCTCTTTCAAGTGACGAGGACAACACCTGAGCTGGCACTCCTCTCTTTTAACTTCCACACCATGCAAATGGGAGACTTTGGGCTCCAATAGATTGAACGTGCATCAGCCCCTGCTACACTGTGGGTCTATAGTGGCAAGGCTTGAACCCGCGACTGAACGAAAACCGCCAGTCACGAATCCGAAACCATTACCAGTAAGCTACCGCGGCCGTGAAACACCAACTGAAAAGGACTGGGGAGCACTGAAGAAACTAATCAGGTACTTGAACATAACCAAGGACTTTAATATTATCAACATCATAAGTCCACCTGTCCTCACTAGCTATACCGACTGGGCATGTGATACTTCTACCACAAGTTCAACAAGTGGAAATGTCTTTCCTATCTGGAACAACCACATTTCCTGGTTTGCGAAAAAACAGTACTGTATTGCACTCTCTTCCTGTGAATCAGAGTACATTGCTGCAGCACAAGCAGCAAAAGAAATCCAGTGGCTCTTGAAAGACCTCATACTGGAACAACATCAACCCATTAGACTGTTCGAGAAGAACAAATCGTGCATCATTGTTGCACAAACTCGAAAAAGTGATTAAAGAATCAAAACACATAAAATTAAATATAAGCAATCAGTTTTAATTTTTGGTAATGGATAACATTATGAGGAGGTTTTACCAGCTTAGATAGAGTGCCCGCTTTTTTTTTTATTTCTTCCCAGATGGGTAGAAGTATACTGTATATGCGTTACCTTTAAAAAATATGCTCTTCCTTCCAATCTTATGGATTATTCAGTGCTACCGGTGGAGTATTGGATTCAACACAATAAAAAGAGTAAGCAAATTAATTTTATGCTACCGTGTAAATGTAATCGAAACAAAAATCAACAAATGCCTTCGTGATGGCATTGCAGGTTAAAAAGTCACTGAAGCAACGATACACTTACTTCCCCGAGAGGATTTTGAAAATTATTAAAGCAAGTCTATCCTATTCAGATGAAATAGTACGATTGAAAAAATATAGGTACTAATGACCATCCGGCTGAAGTGAACTTGATTTTTTTTTGTTCACATCTATGACAAACAATAATATCGACGTATAGTGTGATAGAGACCCGGTAAATACAATCGCTTCTTCACTGTGTCATATGTTGTGACAAATCCTAAGTAGCCTACTGTACGTGTATCACGAAAATATCGGAGTGTATATCTGAGTAGGGGTCTCAGATTGACCTGCAGCCATATCTCTTCATATGGATCCGAGTTGTGAAACGCATTGGCGTTTTCGGGATCCCAACAAAATTTAGAGTCCCCTTTCAAAAACTACTAATGTGCTTTAGCCTGATAGCATAAATCTGTAATGAAACCAGGGAATAAGAATAGAGTCCCAAAATTTTTGGCTTCACGTAATTTAGTTTTAAAAAATAACTAACAGCTCTTATCTGGTCCGAATCAGACCAAACACCTTCAGACGCAATATGGCCTTACATTTTGATTTCTTGGGCTTAATGTTTTTTTTTTTTTTTTAAATTGGCAGTAAGCTCGTCTTCTAAGATGTAGCTTAGAACTATATTTAATCTTCCAAGAGTTTCTTAGAAGATTCCGGAAAACACCATGATATCTAGGTAACAGAAATATGTCCATTTTAAGTAGCGCAGCATGTTGTTCCTCATTCCTTCAAAATTTGCAAGGTATTCCATAGACGAAAGACATTTTAAACTCGTAAAATTCTTTTGGATTGAAAGACTATCTTTTTACGGTCAGCTATATCTACATCATTTTCAAACTAATTGGCTTAGGATGTCTGTTGAAGACAAACATTTAATATCCTGTAAGCAATATTTTGAATAGTCTATGCGGGATATTGGGGAAATCAGTTTTTAGTGAACTAATTGATGCTGTATAAATATACACAGAATCACAAATTCTATTTTTATTCTTTATCAAGAAACCCGGAGACGATCAAAGGCTTCCCGATGGCTGAATTAAGCCATTATCTAGCATTTTCCCAATTTTTTCGTGAATTATAAGATGCCAAGTAGATGACATTCTACGCGCTCTTTAACGTACGGATGTTTAAACTGTAATTCGCATTCAAAGAATAAATCAAAAGTTCCTACCTGTCAGACGGTGGTCATCATCATCAGGTCGAGATGTTGCACTTCGAATAAATCTACACAGACTCAAGGAAATCACTCAATTGACATCAATTATTTTTAATTTAACTTTAAGATGTCACAACACAACAAACATTAATTATTAGTAAATATCCTAATTAGCAGGCATAACAAATTAACTGACAAAGTTCGCTTTCAACATCTTCCTTCTCTTACTTACTCAGAACTAAACATAACTTTTTTTTTCTTTTTCACATTTGGCGCCTAGCGCCCTCTATCGTTAGTTTCAACAACGGGTGCTGATTGTGAGGATTTATGCGGTATTTAATCTTTCTCTTCAAAGCTTTGAATTTTCTACATTAGTAGAATCTCTTGAAAGTTTAGGAGTACTGCAAGTAGTCTTTCTTTTCTTCGTCGAAGGGAGATAAGAAGCTAAAATGCTTAAGAAATCGACTGGCTATAGTCACTCTGTTTTGCTTGGTATGTAGTGTTAGATTTGCCGAAAGTTCTTGAACTCACACAGTCATTATCCTACGCTGATATCATTATCCTACGCTTTGCCTACGAACATACTCTTGGAAATACTCTAAGAAGCAGCTTGCTCATTAGTAACTCATAATCTCTCTTTGCCATTACATAATGTTACTATTGCTATTATGGTACTCTGTATCATAATATTCTTTTCCAAGGGCAACTTTTCGAAGAAGGCATCTATATGGTTCAGAAATGAAGAAGGAAAATGTCTCGGAGTTTCTAGAGCATGAACTGCATGGTAGTCTAGGATATCAGCAACATAATTTCCTGTCATCTTTACAGAGAGTGGAGTAATTTTTTCTTCGATGGCCTCACCTCCTAAAAAGTTGTGGTCCCTAGTTTTCCTCATTGCGTTGTCTAGGCGAAGCGCTGGTACGGTGACGGCGATCTGAAACGGCAGGTCAGTGCGCGTCCTCTAGATGGCCTTGGGCTATTCTTGTAATTGTTCGGCTATAGTCACCTGGTCCCTCATACAGATTTATTAGATCAATGTTGGAATATCTGTTAGTTTGATAAGCTTCAGAAATGGCTCAGTGCTGTCCAATAACGAACAACGAGTCTTGTTCAACTACAATGAAAATCCGACAGGCTTGTTGTCCATGGATCATCAAAGGCAGTTGCTCTAGGCTTAGGAATTAAGTTTTGCCAATTTGCAACTGTGGATGGCTGGCGTCTATCACTAGCGAACCTGAGACAATTAATCTTCAGCTCGTACCAGAGGTGACAGAGCTTCCTGTTCCTTTTAACGGCAACAGCTTCGATAGATTGTTATTCAAGTCCTAGATTTTCGTTGTTCTATGTTATTGCATATAGGGGCTCATCTCTTATAATTCGCCAAATTATTATGACTAGATCAGTTTCTTCAATAATGGAGGACATTAAATAACTTTAAATAGGCTATCGAATTTCTTTGAAGAGGTAATTGGATGTCAATACCATCTTCAGTTAACTATGATAGTTGCAAATATCCAGGACAGTTCCAAATATTTAAAATATTATTTACTTAAAATAAAATTAAAGAAGTTGATTTAAATATTTACATATGTATACAGCTTGAACATGAACTACAGGAAATTCTAGCTAGTTATAGAAAACCAGGATGATCTCCGATAAAGTCCAGGATGCTGTCAGTAGATATGGTCTGATTGTTTATGGAGTGAAGGGCTGCTATTGTTGCAAGGACGGCACTCTGATGTTTGAGCTGGTATAAATACCCATTCTTAAGGTGCGCATGCAGAATTCTTGAAATTTGCATGACAGCGTATATGCATAAATGAATTGGTTGGTAAAGCAAGAATGGCAACCTCATTGGCAAAATGAGAATGGGCACATGGTTCCTGCTACTTCATGGAATGGTGAGGAGATGCAGATGATGTAAAGAGGGCCAACAGTTTTTAAAGTTACCTCGCCTTTCTTTCATTTCTTCGATATACTGACATCGTATCTTTATCATCGTGAATTCTTTAGATAAGAGAAGTTAGTGAAAATCCTCCAGAATAATCTTCATGACGTGGGACACCTTTTTCTTCATCTGTCTTTTCAGGATTCATTTCCCGATAGAATCTCAACAAACTTTGTATGTATGATTGCGTGCTTTCTGCATGCTTTTATTCCTACTATTTAAGATTTACCTCGGCTCTCTTCCGTGATTGTCAACTGTCACTAAATATTTTGGTGAGTTCCGACACTTTGTCAAAGAAAATGTTCCTACATTATTTTTTTATGAAATTTTATTTGTAAAAATTAATTTAGACAGTATATCTGTATTTTTTTTAAGTGGTGAATTATTAATTCGGTGAATCTTCAATTTCAATGAAATAAATAAGAAAATTATAATGAATTCTTAGAATATTATGGAAATTTTCTGATGAATACCTTCTATAAGTAATTTTTATTTCATATTCTCACTGTTCAATGCGCAAAACATGTTAATCGATACTTACCACGAACAACATTCCGTCCACTATAGCATCAAAGATTTCTGTATTTATTTTTCAGAACTGCATTTCTTTCAACAACATATTACAGCTCAATATTCATACATCAAGAATAATTGCTCCTTCCATCATTTATAATAGAAAATAATGCTTTTTTTTTTTTCAAATACTGAATATCGATTAATGATTTATAAAAAATTACCATCGTGTGAATTACAAATGAAGAAAACTATTGAAATACGACATATACAGGGGGTGGATAAAAATATGGAAACACCTTGTAAAATGCATGTTTGAAAAGAAAGATTGATTTTAATGAAATATGTAGGTGGCGCTGGCGTTTTTGACTACTAACGCCACCTATACAACTTCATAAATGTGCTAAACAGTTCAGTTGTTGTCGGAGTACTGTTATGTGAGGTTGTCATTGCATTATGTCAGAGTTAACAGACTTCGAACGTGGGCAAATTGTTGGAGCACGTATGGTAGGTGCTTCCGTAAGCAAGATAGCCGAAGTGTTTAGTGTTTCAAGAGGTACTGTATCGAAGATTTATTCCGCATATTTGAAAAGCGGAAAAACATCATCTGCTAAATCACAGCGCGAACGAAAGTGTGTGCTGAGTGATCGTGACAGACGATCATTAAGGGCAATTGTGACGAAAAATAAGAAGACCACAGCTGCAAAAGTTACTGCTGAAATGAATGTTGTGTTACAGATTCCTGTGAGTACCAAAACAATTAGAAGGGAGCTTCATAAACAGGGAATTTCTGTCCGTGCTGCAATTGAGAAGCCACTCATCAGTGATGCTAATGCCCGTAACAGGAAAAGGTGGTGTTTAAGTCATAAAGCCTGGACTATAGGGCAGTGGAAGCGTGTAATATGGTCTGACGAGTCTTCTTTCACATTGTTTCCCACTTCTGGCCGAGTTTACGTCTGGAGAACGCCATCTCAAGCCTATAATACAGACTGCTTGTTGCCAAGAGTGAAACATGGCGGGGGTTCTGTTATGGTTTGGGCAGCCATATCGTGGTTCTCTGCTGGCCCCATGATAACTGTGTCAGGGCACATGACTGCCAAGACTTATGTGAACATTTTGGCAGATCAAGTTCATCCCATGGTACAAACTTTGTTCCCCGATGGTGATGGTGTCTTCCAAGACGACAAAGTCCCTGTTCACACAGCTCACATTGTCCAGGACTGGTTTTCTGAGCACGAGGAGGATTTGTCCCATCTCCCCTGGCCACCACAGTCACCAGACCTGAATATTATCGAACCTTTGTGGTCTGCATTGGAACGGAAAGTGCGTTCTCGTTATCCACCGCCAACATCGTTATCTGAACTTGCCACCGTTTTGCAGGAAGAATGGTATAATATTCCCTTGGCACACATACAGGAACTGTATTTATCCATTCCGAGAAGACTGCAAGCTGTTTTGGATGCCAACGGGTTTCCTACACCATATTAAGCAAAGAAACATGTTTTTTAAAAGGTGTTTCCATATTTTTGTCCAACCCCTGTATCTTATCAGTGTAATTATTCTTTTATTGTTACAAGAATTTTATTCATTGAAATGTTTTTTAATAAGTTGTTTCAATAGTAAATAATTAAAATTACAATTTCTGCAAGATTCACAAGAGAACCAGGTTCCATAATTTATTCTACATAGGTTGTTTTTCATTTTTTCCTCAATTGTTTGATTCTTTACTTTTCTAAACTTTACAAAGGATATGCTCATTTGTGGTTGATACTCAGGTATAGGTAAAGTATCATTATTAAAAAATACAGCAAAATCTCTATTCTGATCATTATTCTGGGCATTAACAATAGGAAGCAAACACTTTTATCTCTTTTAAACTAAATTATATCATTATACACCTTTTTTCCAGGAATACTGAAAATAATTATAATAATTTTCATATCAGAAATAATGATTGTTATTCTTATATAACTGTTTTTTTATGCATGTAGAAATAAATGTTTTATCCAGAGTACATAAAAAAAATACATTTATGTTTTGCATTTCCTTTACGGGCTTATTCATTTGAATTTATTTAGTATGATAATTTTTAAATATTCTAAAGAACTTTACGTTCCTTACTTATTTTTGTATACAAATGAAAAACGAAACAATTACATATACTTTTTAATTTTACCTGATATTTGACAAATTTATTTCTTCAAATCCCTTTTTTTGAAACTCAATAGTTTAAATTCCTTTGAAATTCTTGCAAAATCAAGGTAACATTTTATTATTTAAAACATCAAAATAGTTTTTTAGCAAAAAATTCGTGTAAATTTATATATAATTTTAAAATATGTACAGGAGAATTTTGTGTCCTGAAGATTGAATTCAAAGAATATTTACAAATACAAATTTTATACATAAACAAAGAGAAATAAACTTTTAATATGCATGTTAAAAAGTTATAATAATGAAACAATGTGAACATATTAAATATATATGCTTATAGTTTATATGCAACATATTAAACCTCACTACACAATACACGTATTATGAATAAAACTAGCGTTATTTTACACAGCTATATTTCAGTTTTTTTTTTTTTTTTTTTTTTTTTCGTTTACGAAAATTTACCTTTCTACTTCATTTACTTCCAATTTAACATCTAATAAATTCCTTTCTCTTTTTATTAATAATTTGATTATGAAACTGTTCAAATTCTGAAATTGTTATTTACTATCAGAATTAATTGCTAATTTTCCAAAATGTATCTATTCTGTTTTTTTAAGTTTTATATTGCAATATAATTGTTTAATTTTTGTGAAATTATTTTTTAAATTACTCTCTTTAAATAATCTTTGTAAAATAAAGTTAGTTTTTTAAGAATATGTTATTTTGGTTTTTATATTATTTAATGTTCATCAAACAATTGTGCTTAAAACTTTATTTCAACTAATTATATTTTATCTACGTCAGAAATAAATCAATATATATCCCGAAATGTAATTAAGAACTCATGCTAAAGTAATAGTAAAGTAGTAAGTTTTTTCTGTTTCTAAATTATAGGCACTGTAATTCATATTTCTGGATATATGCGCAGAGTAATTTTGTTCTGGTCAAGTCTGAACTCTGTAGAAAAATACAAATTTTAATATAATAAAATATGAGTTTTTTTTTTATTTGCTGGAATTACTTTGAAAATAAAATATTTCGACAGCTAACTGTTATTGAATACAGTAAAAAAAAAAGGAAAAATTTCTTAATTGTTTTCAGAATAATACATCGAAATGTTTAATAGCATCCATTCTATATTATTATCATATTAAGATTAAAAAAAACATTAATGTAGAATTTACATAATACAATAATCAATGTATTAATTATTTCAGATTCAGTCTGTTTCGTTTTATATAAATTCGTTTTTATAACTTAGATATAGTTTATAACTGAATCAATCTCATAGTCAACTGAAAATATAGGTCTTCTTTTTATTACACTCATTGCAAAAAGAATAAAAATTGAATTAAGAGTTAATTTTTATGTGCTTATACTCAGCTGAACGAAAATAAAACAAAACAGAATATTCTTGAATGTATATATAGTTTCTTTTTATGAAAATCAATATTATATAAGTACTTTCAGTTCTTAAAAAAATATTGCATGATTGAAATTTCTCTTAATTACTATCAAGCAGAAAAATTAATTTATTCCTATGACACATAGTAACTACAAAAAGTCAATACTTTGTCCAAACTAAAAGTGATCGATACAGATAATTGAAAAATTTTTGCTTTCATACTGTACGCTGAAAGAACTTTGGTAATTTATTTTCAGTAGTACATCCTTCGATTATAATAACAGGAGAAAATGTTTTGGGAATTTGTACCGAGACTGCCGCAAAGTAATTAATAAGTAAGTTTCAAACACTCCGCTTAGCAGATTAATTCTATCGTTAATTTTCTGTCTTTCCATTTTATAAGAAACCGGTCTCGATTTTGAGATTTTTTCCTAATTCATAAAATCTTTTTACAAATTGTTGTTTAATTTCATGTACTAACTGCTAAAGAATGTCTACTTAAGATATGTATTAAAATATTTTAAATACTCTCTTGCAGAATAAATAATCTGTTTAGTTTTGAAATTAAAATAATTCCAACCTCATTTTGTATTCAATAAAAATAATGTTTTAATAATTTATATAAACGTTTGGTTTTATTTAATTTTAATTACTATTGTATTATTCAAATTTTAGTGAAAATAATTTTAACTAGGTATAATTAATATTTTACTTCTTAACTTTTTATTAAGACCCTGTGTTCAATTGATACACAAAAATAAATTACTTCTTGTCTCACAAGAACAAAACATCAATTGTTTCATGGAGTAGCATTTTTTCCATTGAATTTATGGAATTCTAAATTTCGAAGGTTTTCATTTATTATTACGGAACGATTTTGAACCATGCTTTCCTTTTCATTGCGTTGCTTTATGGCACTGAAAACCATAAAACGCATCATGGATAATATACATTATAGTCAATGAGTCGTATCTTTTCAAAGTATCATGTCAAATTTGGTTTAACTAAAATATTTCATGTGGTTTAGAGACAAATGTATTTTCCACTTCTTTTGAAATACAATTAAAGAAATATGCTCTCAATTTTTTTAAATTATTTTATAATGAATATATATTAATATTAATTTGAAATTATCTTAATTTTCTAATACTAAATTTCTTCTTACATATTATACAAAATGTACGTAATTTGCTCTTGTTTTATTCGTATAGACATTTCTTTGCACTGCTTTTAAACACAGCGATAGATAGATGGACAGAAATATACATTTTGTTTGTGGACCCGAAAGCACAGACATGCACATGAAAAAATCTTTTAGAGCTTAATAAAAGTTTTAAATGTAATCCTAAGTCTTGAAATTTGACATGATGCCAAGAAAGTTACATTTTAACAAAAAATTTCTTTCTGAAACATTTTTAATAATATGTATATATATATATATATATATATATATATATATATATATATATACACTCACTGTCTTAAAAATTTGCACACTTAGAAATAAGATTGGGATTATTACGTAACTTGGCATGAAGTTCGAATGAAACCTTCCAAAATGGAACAGATGAAAATAAAGGTAATGTAAATGTAATGTCAGGTAGATATGTAAATGATTAGAAATACAGCGTGATTATGCATTGCCTAATGCTATCATAGGGCATTGAATTTTGTTCTCCTTTAATTATGAAATAGGTAAGTAGACCTTGTTTGCGTGCATTTAATCTGTTGCAGCATTTTAAATAGATAAACCACTACGCCGCCATCGGAGAAATTATGAGCAACATCCAGAGTTTCAGAGGGGAAGAATCACAGAAATGATGAAGACCGGGTGGTGGGCACGGTGAGTAGCTTTCCATCTAAGGTGTTCTGACCTTACTGTGAGGAGATGCTGGGACCAGAGGACAAAAAAGAGATATGTTGCACGTCGACCAGGCCCAGGATGCCCTTGACATATTAATAGACCATTATATGAAGACACGCATAATGCTAACTGTCTCATCTATCTCAAGTGTCATAATGTCGACGAATCTAGATTCAATTTTTTTTTTTTTTTTTTGGGGGGGGGGGCTGATCACAATCGTGTGCGTGTGTGGATGCCTCGTGATAAAAGTCTCAATCGTGTCTTCGTTGAGCGAATGCGCACCACTCCAAGAATTAGTGTGATGATATGGAGAGCCATCGCATACGATCCACAATTATCTCTACTATTTATCCATGGTACCATGACAAACCAGAGATAAAGTAGCATTCCTCAGGCACATATGTTGCCCCTCATGTCAGGGCTCCCAGGAGCCATTTTTCAACAGTACAAAGTTCCCTCAAGCAGATCAAGGGTTTCACAGGACTGACTCCGTTACATTTCCACCCTTCCCGGTCTGCTCGATCCCAAACTTGTCACTGATCGATCATATCTTGGATAATTTCTGATGGCAAGTTAGACAGCCTACGAGTTTGTTAGAATGAAATGCACGTTTACAGAAACTGTAGAATGAGATGTCGGAAGACATAATTCGCGACTGATATGCCTCAATGCCAGACCGTATTACATCATCAATTCATAGTAGAGGGGGCCTAATAGTGTAGTGAAATCTCCATCATTTGTAATTTTTCATACAATAAATGATGCATTTGCTTTGATTTTGAAATTACTTACATATGTAAAATTTAATTTTATTCTAACACTTCTGTCTTGATATGCTAATTTTAACAGCAATCAGTATATATATATATATATATATATATATATATATATATATATATATATTATATATATATATATATATATATATTATAACAGAAAAATGACGCATCAAGAAGGAGTTGTCCTAGGGAGATAAAAAATTGCGGATAGAAAATTATGTACAGAATAGAAAATGATTACAATTTCAGAAAAATTGAATGATGTATTTCTGAGTTACGTAGCTACAAAGTAACGAGCTCAATAAGGTGTTGACCCAACTCTAGCCTGAGGCTCTCCTGCAGTATTTCTTTCCAAATTTGCTCCATTTGTCGGGATAGATCATCAACATTCCCTGGTAGATGTAATCGTCTTCCCATCATACCTCAGACATGCTTGAAGAGAGATAGATCTGACTGGCCAAGGAAGTATTTGACAAGCTGTAAAACAGTTCGTAGCAACACGTGCCGTATGTGGTCTGGCACTATCTTGCTGAAAAATGAGACCAAAAAGAACGGTAGCAAAACAGGTATCAGAATGTCGTCGACATACCACTGTGCTGTAAGTGTACATCTAATGACGTCCAAATGAATTTGGAAAACAAGGAAAATAGCATCTCAGACCATAACTCCTGGTTGAGAGCTTGTGTGGAGAGCAATAAGGAAAGAACGACCGGCACGCTATCCTGGTCGTCTCCAGACATGTCTTGGATGATCGTCGATACATAGTTAGAAGCGGGATTCGTCTCTAAACACGAAACGTTCTCAGTGAGAATTATTCCAACCTAATCGAGCCAAGCACCAATGTAATATGGCTCAACGGTGTTCCGGCGTGAGTGGCAAGTAGCGTAGCGGTCGGTACGAACGTAGATTTCGCTCTATCAGCCGTCTATGAATGGTCGGGATGGACACTCGTGTGAAAATCGCACGTCTGATGTTTGATAACGATGAATCAGGTGCTGTGACAGCTGATCTGACAATCACTCTGTCCTCCCAATCTGCTATGAACCTAGGTCAAACGCATCGCTGTGACCCATATGCTGTGACATCACTGTGACCATTTTCCGATTTGCTCTACCTGCCATTTCATTCCAATGATACGAGTTCTTTCAAACTCTGTCAGTTGATCGTAATGTGCTCGAATCCTGTGGTGAGACATTTTTCAGTCGTTGAATAGTTTCTGAAATCACAATGCAACAGAAAATCTCATTATCAGATTGAGACTCGCCCTTTGGGTTTTTAAGTAACGGTACTGAATTAAAAGAAGTACGCTTGCGAAAAAGCCAGTGACAGACAGAGGTTTAACGTGAAGCCTTCTCTTCCTCTCACTTCTACGAACCAACCCGTAACTCGTAGCCTTCTTTCGCATCAGAAGGTCTTTTATTTTTTTCGCCGGTAATTTGAAAAGCGAGCAATGAATTGATCTGAACACCGGTTAATTCGTGCTGCAGAGACTGGAGGACTGTAGGATTGCAGAGACTAGAAATTGACAAAGAATCTGTATAGCAAAATTTACATAAATATTTTAGTATGCAATAAATTTTCCAAAATGGTGCTTGAATTCCACACGTTCGAAGAACAAAAAGCTATGAAAAATGTTTCTAATAACACTTTGAATGTCAATGAATATGACCTATGCTTATTCGAAAAGATAATAAAGTTTGATGAATCATGGTTCTTTACTTTTGATTTTAAAACGAAGAGCAAACTTCACCGAGAACCAAAAAAATTCAAATAAGCAAATTAAAATTCATATCTATTACGATGTTTATTCCCGATATTCATGGGATTATACACCTTCAAACAAATATCGTATTCCTGAAGTTCAAATTATTAATCAATACGGCATCTTCTCTTTCTCTCCGAACTCCGTGATGGAATAAGGAAAACCCTGCCCATATTGAGGAAGGGAAATCCATTCTGCATTGCACTCAAGAGTTTTCTCAGTCAAGAACAACATCCCAATTTTGAGCCATCCACCTTGTTCTCCGTATCTTGAGCCATGTGACTTGTATCTGTATCTTTTGCTAAAATCTGAAATAATAGAACATGATTTTAGTCCGTTGAACCGTGAAAGAGGAAATGACACCCGTCCTTAAGGATATGATAGAGAAAAACTAACAGTACAGCCTCGAACAGTGTTACAATCGTATGGAGCTCAATAGGGATATAGGAGGGGTGCATATTGAAGGTGATAGTAAGTAAATATATATATATATATTTATATGTGTGTGTGTGTGTTTGTATTTATATATATATATGTATATATATATGTGTGTATATATATATATGTATGTATATGTGTATGTGTAAATATATATATATATATATATATATATATATAAGATAAAGCAATGAATTTATCATTAAAAAACGTAAAAGTAGGAGAACAATTAAAATCCAAAATCAACAAAAAAAAAACATATTTATAGAACTAAGTAAAAAAGATGAAATTCAATCAAATTTGAAACTAATTTGAACCAAAGAATAATTTGAATACCCAACAAAACAAAACATGCATGTTTAGACTGGGGACTGAATTGTGGGGTTAAACTAGTTCTATGGTACCAACCCTCCCCCAATGCCTCTTGTTGGGTTAAAATGGATTATTCCAAAATTCAAATTGTAATTTAAAGAAAAGAAACAATAAACAAAGAAGAAAAATTGAATGGCGAGATATGTCAATTACTATTTATTTTCAAAAACAATTGTTTTCCAAACTAATAAAATATATTCTTCACCTAAAAACCTTCCAAATAAAATTTTTTAAACAAAATCCATCTAATAAGTTATCCAATTATTAATTATCCAAATAAAAATTATCCAATTAAAATTTATCCATTTAAAAAAAATATTAAATTAAAACTTATCCATTTAAAAAAATTATCAAATTAAAACTTATCCCTTTAAAAATTATCCAATTAAAACTTATCAATTTTAAAATATCCAATTAAAAATATCCATTTAAAATTATTCAATTAAAAATTATTCAATTAAAATTTATTCAAATAAAAATTATTCAATTAAAATTTATTCAAATAAAAATTTAAAATTTTTTCGA
>BMAW01099387.1:763337-781675 GCA_019974015.1 Nephila pilipes | reverse complement strand
TATATATATATATGTATATATATATGTGTGTATATATATATATGTATGTATATGTGTATGTGTAAATATATATATATATATATATATATATATATAAGATAAAGCAATGAATTTATCATTAAAAAACGTAAAAGTAGGAGAACAATTAAAATCCAAAATCAACAAAAAAAAAACATATTTATAGAACTAAGTAAAAAAGATGAAATTCAATCAAATTTGAAACTAATTTGAACCAAAGAATAATTTGAATACCCAACAAAACAAAACATGCATGTTTAGACTGGGGACTGAATTGTGGGGTTAAACTAGTTCTATGGTACCAACCCTCCCCCAATGCCTCTTGTTGGGTTAAAATGGATTATTCCAAAATTCAAATTGTAATTTAAAGAAAAGAAACAATAAACAAAGAAGAAAAATTGAATGGCGAGATATGTCAATTACTATTTATTTTCAAAAACAATTGTTTTCCAAACTAATAAAATATATTCTTCACCTAAAAACCTTCCAAATAAAATTTTTTAAACAAAATCCATCTAATAAGTTATCCAATTATTAATTATCCAAATAAAAATTATCCAATTAAAATTTATCCATTTAAAAAAAATATTAAATTAAAACTTATCCATTTAAAAAAATTATCAAATTAAAACTTATCCCTTTAAAAATTATCCAATTAAAACTTATCAATTTTAAAATATCCAATTAAAAATATCCATTTAAAATTATTCAATTAAAAATTATTCAATTAAAATTTATTCAAATAAAAATTATTCAATTAAAATTTATTCAAATAAAAATTTAAAATTTTTTCGAAGCAATAAAACATTATAATTAAATATTTCTAGTTAGAGATAAAGCACTTTAAATACTATATACCCGAATCCATGATTTTCATGAAAAATTTATTCAAATTTCACAATTGTAAAGGCAAAGATTCAAAATATCATATCTTTGATAAGTGATCATGAACCTCAGTGCAATAGGCTAAGTAACTTTTTAAGTGATGTTGTCCAACACCATGCACTGTTGTCAGATAAAATTTGGAAGTCACTAGTACTTAACTAATTTGAGTATAAAAACCAGCAATATACCAATCATGACCAGAAATCATATTAAATGATACATAAATCAGAATTTTACTTGTTATAACTATTTAAAATTCGATTGAGTGAAATATGTGTGTGTAAATGTGTAATAATACAGAAATGTTTCAAAATATTTTCACAACTAGACTACTAACTAGGTAACTTTGTAATCCTAATGTTGTGTGATGGATTTGTTTTGAAACGCAAGTTTCAAAATTCATGAATGTCCTGAAAGGTAATAGCCCTTATGTATAAGATTACCTTTTTGAATAAGTCACCAATCCGAAATTTGTTAGAGTAAGTTGTTACTCCAAGATGCAAATATTAAAAATACATATAAATCAATGCATGAAACAAAAATTCTATGGAGAAACCATTATAATATTAAAAAAAAATTTAGATGTCAAATACAATTTACATAATGATACTTCAATACCTTCCAGAGTCCCCTATAAAGTCCTCATGGGAAATCTTAAAACACATCAAAATAAACTATCATATAAATTATTGGGAATATATCTCAATAAAAAAAAACTAATGGGTAATCGCATTCTTTACATTCTCTCATAAATTTCTTAATATTATTGAATATATCTTTATCATTTGTAACTAAAAGTTTATTACGATGCAAAAAATTTCATATAATGTTTCTGTACATGGATAAATGAATATTGCTTTCCCAATAAAATATTTTAATTATCTTAAGCCCAAATGCATCTCTTTCATCAGATAAATTACTACAAATGATGTGATCCCTTATCTGTAACTTTGTATCCAAATATTCAGCCCCATCCGTATATAAATTTGTCTGCAATAAAATCAAATAATTAGGATAAAATTCAATATTCTGCTTAAAATCTATACAATTACTGAAAATTATTAGGTAGTCTATATATCTATATAAAACATAAAGAGAGTTGTTAAAGTGGTTTGATTCATAAAAATATAAATTAAAGATTAGCTAAAATGTTGCTAGCTGGTCCATCTTGAGCTAGGCCTTTTAACTGTTTGTATATTTGCTTATTGAAAAGTATATAATTTTCTTGCAGTACTAATTATAAAAGGTTTTTAAATTTGTTCATTTATATATATATATATATATATTTAAAAAAATTGAAAAATTATGTCATTTGAAAAGATATTTTGAATTTTTTAAAAAAAAGACCTAATCAACCCTTTTTTTTTAAAAAAAAAAATATATGGAGAGTTATACACTGAATGTTGCAAATTGCTTTACACTGGTATGCTGGGTTTACTACAATTTAGGCCTAAATATCCTCATCAACAAAAATAATACAAAAAAAGTTTAATACTAATTAATGCTTTGTGTCAAATAATAAAAATACTTGAAAAATCGGAAAAATGAGTTAAAATGTGTCATGAAAACAAAAGTAAGATACATTCTTCTCACATGAAGTAAAAGCCGTTTTTAAACGTTGCTAAAATGCAAAATCAAATTCTAAAAAGAACAATTTTAAATGTTACTGGAATATGTGCAATAAACTTTAGACAAGAAATTAAAAATTAAAAGTCAGTTCAAAACGCAAGGACTGTTGAGAAAAATAATTACAATGAAAAAAGTAACAAAAGTATATTTTTTTAAAAAAAATCCTAAATGACATTAATAATTATTAGCAAAAATAAAAAAAATATATAAAATAAATAAATCTGAACCAACTATTAAAATGCTTCAAAACAAAATGCAAAAATACAATTTTAGACAATATCATTTAAATAGTAACATTAAATTGAATGAAAATTAATTTTAAAAAAAAGGAAAGAAAAATACATAATCTAATTAAATATATTAATTAAAAAATAGTACTTTGTATATAACAAATAAAAATAAAAATAATTATTATAAAATTTTAATTATGAAAGCATAAAAAGTTAAAATTACGTAAAAATAAATTGGAATCAAAAAATAAAGTAATTAAGGAATGAAAAATATTAAAGATAAAATTTAATCAAACAAGAAAGAAAGAAATAATCTTGAATTAAGAAAATTATCAAAAATTATAACCCCTTCCTCTGTAAAAAAAATTATAAAATAAATAAAACTTACAATTAACCAATTTTATAGTTCTTATATTTATAATTAACCATTATAACATATTTAATATTAAGCACATTCGTTTTTCTTTCTAAATTGCTTTATTACAGAAGTCATTAATATTTTTCTGACCGCAGAGTCTTTCTGTAATTCTCAACTTGTGAATCTATAAATATAATGTTTGGAATAATTGATATTTTTAAGAGCTTTAGATGAAACAGAAATTTTCAAGCTCTCTCTCTGTGCAATATTTTTTCTAATAATTAAACTTAATTTTTTAATGAACTGATAATTAAAAAAGATAATAGAAACTTAAAAATATTGCAGATTGCTAATTTTAAGTAAAAATAATATTGAGCTTTAAAGGTTTAAGAGGGTGATGAAAATATACATCATTTTTTAGTTTGAAATATAAGATCTAAAATTCAACACTACAAATCTGGAATTCGTCCTCAAAGAACGCCAATTGATGTCTATTTGATAACAACTCATTGAAGACTAGATTATTCTCAATTTTATTTCATTTTATATCTGTTCTTTTTGAAAATATAATTTTACTTTAATAATCTTGAAAGTTCAGGATCAAACTTAATAATAGCTATGATATGCAAAATATGCTGACATTGTTTTCTTGAAATAGAATGTATACAATTAATTGATTTATTACCATTGTTATAAATATGTCAAATCTTAAAATTAGTAACTTATTACACACTAATGAAATAACTTTTAGCCAATTTCATAACCAACTACATTTGTTAAGTAATTTGATATGTTTATAAATAATGACTCAGAAAGAACGCAGTTTATTAAAAAAATGCGTTAAGTAGTATTTTGAAAAATCCATCAATTTTAAGAAATTCATTTTTTTAAGAAATTCATTGTTCATGAACAATTGTTCACAGTTTGCAAAATTTTGTTCCTAATTGATGAAGTTATTTCCTTTTAAGTGAACTAATTTCAGCTATTTGAATAATTTTTTATCCAACTGTAATCATTTGTAAGTATTGATTTTTTATCAAAACGTATAAACTTCAAATCGAAAAAAAATTTCAATTTCATTTCTATGTTCTTTTCATTTCAAATCTTCAACCTTAAAACTTATAAACACTAGGAATGGAACTCTACTTTTCAAGATTTCCTATGCATATAAAACAGACAATTAAGTAAATAATTTTTTCTACGCGCAAGTCCATGCATTTCAGTTTCCGTAAATTTTAATGCATTTTCAAAACCATTTCAGTATGTAATAAAAAGCTACAAGGACCCACGAAATACACTTCAAATTAGTACTCATTCTGTCAGAGATTTTAAATTTATTTCAATTCTTATAAAATCATTGTTCAATGTGACAAATATGAGTAAACATATTCGATATACTGCAGTTATAATGCATCTTGTTATTCTTGAAGTAAATATACATAAACAATTCTTAATGTAAAAACAGATATCTTAGTTCAAAAAAATTTTACAATTAAAAAAAAAAAAAACTTTAAACACTTGGAAGTTTACACAATAATATTTTTCACTATTTTTTTTCAAGTACTAAATTATCACTTTACACGAAAAACTGGTTTCAATGACTCAGTAAATAAATATTTACACAATGTAAAATAATAATTTTCAAAATGGTACATTTATATTACAAGAAAATGATATTCTTACATTTCAAGCAAATGGTATTCTTGATTGGAGAGTAATACAGCTTCTTGTTGGGTATCTAAGCCACTAATGCGTATTATTAATTATTTGTACAAAACTTGAAATAAAGAAATATCTTACTTTGATCGCAAAAAAAGGCTTTCTCTCTTAAAAAAATTGCTCAGTCTAGATATCACTTTTCGTATACTTATAGTATCAGTTACTCGATGAAATGATGTCTCATACATCCTATTCCCTTAACAAGTCTCCGAAGATTATCAATAACTTCAATAATTGGATCTCTTCTTATTTAGAAACATTTCACGAAAGACATGAATGTTTACTTTGTAGGTTATAACTTCCTCTGGATTTTTTTCGCCATTAGTGGGAATCTAGACGATTGGCAACAAAATAAAGGGGAAGTAATTGAAATTTGTAATAGAATTTATCAGATTAAGAAAGAACTTTTTGAAGTATATGCAATAATATTTTTTCCACATTATTTCATTATTTTAAAGCAACAATTTTCAATATTCTTTTTTTTATTTTGTTTAATCTGTGTTTAATTCCTTTTACTGTTTCAAAGGTATAATTTCCTTTTTTCCCAAACATTTTTGCAATAATATATTTTACACAGTAATTACAAGAAATAAAGCTAAAAGGGAAGAATTTCTTATGCTACTATGTACAGACATTATTTGCAGAATATATAATATTAACATTGATAAATTTATGTTCAAAGTGTGATTTGTTCGTAATATTTTAAAATACACCAACATTTAAAAATCTAAAACCATTTCTTTAACATAACCAAAACGAATTAAATCCATAAACAATTTATTTTTCGAAGGTCAAATCTCATAAAGTATATTTTAGACCATTTCACAATCTATTTATCCGTATGAAATCTGAAGACTCTTTATGACCTTTCGGTATTTTTTGAGGTTTACATTTCTAGAAAAAGTATTTTAGGCATATCAAATAGCAATCTAAAATGCTTTCATGTCAGTTCGAAGGTTGTTTCATTTTCCACTCAGCTGAAGAAAAATTCTTTTGGAGATTTTTGAAATAGACTAGAGAGAATCAAATAACGAAATTTTATGTATGATTGTACATTTATTTCCTACATTTTTTCCGCAATAGAAAGAATTGTAAAATACTAGATGGATAGTAGAGTTTCTTATCCGGGAGTTGTAAATTTATGGAGCACATCTACACTTCAAAAGAGAAATCCAGCATTTATGAAGCGTATTTGCAGCACATTTGTGGCACATTTGATGCATGCACTTTATTTTTATGGCATAATTCTAGAGTCAATTTTTTGTTCGCGGTATATCCTGTAGTATCTGGACAAAATTGTTTGCTTGAGTATATTAAGAGTTTAACAGTCGTGTGTATCGGAATTACTTGTAAAAGTAATACATTTCAATGTAATACATCTAAAATAAACGGCTTCATTACATAAAGTCATATATTTTGGATTGAATAATAATAGTAGTCACACAAACTATTGTACTGAAAGTAATTTAAAATACATGGGTGTGTCATTATAATTATAATATTAAGCAAATTATTTAGTTTTAGAATAATATATAAAAATGTATGGTACTCTGCAAAGTTTTTTGTCTGTTTATGCCGAATGTTGAATACGCACGCGTATTTCCATAAAAGTTATCTATTTAAAATTTTACAATTTTTTTAAAATTATTTCTTTGAAATATATGATAGATTCTTAAGCATTAACATTATATTCCAACTTTAAGGAAATACTTTTCCTTTTATTAATAAAAATTCATTAGCAAACATTAGAGCAGTTGTTGCGAAATTAATCGTGATTTCAATGTGGAACTAAGCTACTGTGATTGAATTGTATAATAACTTTAAAGTGATTATTTAACCTTGTAAAATATCATTTAAAGTGTACACTCACTGAGGTTTAAAATTTTTCTAGAATTTTAAAATACATTTATTGGGAAGTAACTAAACAATAAACGACTATCTCATTTGCAACCTCATATGCTATTTATTGTGGTTCAATAAACCCATATTATTATATATTGTATTAGAATAAAAATAAAAATCATTTACATAAGTAAAAAAGGGAGATATAGCTTGAAAATTCATAAATTAGTATACATACAAACCCATTGTTAAGTCAAAAATATATCCAGAAACAATGATTTGAATCCCCCCAATCGGCGCACTTAAAATTACAGTTGAGATTCGAGTTTGTACTTTAATTGCCGACCAGAATTAATTTTATAGCATTCGACTCTATTAGTTGTAAGCCTAGAACTGAACGGTTTTGGAATAACAGCTTTAAATTTATTTAGTGATAAAGGTTTCAATAAAAAGCCTGTCAAGTTATATTTGCATGATAAAAAATTCAGAATGAATTCTCCATCCTTTAAAAGTTGTTTGATGATTTAAAACTTTATAACTATATGTTTTGTTTTTGATATTTACGATATTTTTACAAAAAATAAATTGCGATATTACAATAAATCAAAGGCTTTCTCAATATAAGAAAAAAGTTTAGTTTATTGGGCGTATCTGCAAGTTTTCTTTTCACCCATGTATTTAATTCCTTGGTCATAAATGCATTCCATTTATCTTTCTCTTCAGCTTTCAGGGTATCCTCAAGCGATTTAAGAATCTCAACATTGTGTATGCGTCTTGAAATATATCATTTGTATAATGAATAAAAATCCTCATAATCATTAGAATTTCCGTTTCTAAATTAATTCTCAGTGGACTTAAGAATAAATTAATTGGGATCACATTCTGAATTATTTATCTCTCAGTACCTTTGTACAAGAATTTGGAAATTAATCTCTCACTAATAAATAGTGAGTAAGAAATCAACTTCAATTATGTCGCTTGATTCAGTTTTTCACTTTTATTCCTCAATTATTGTTAATAGATTTATTTAAATTGTAAAGAATTATTTTTGAAATTTGGATCATTACTATCTTCACTTTTTATGATCCTTTCAAATTTCGATTTATAACAAAATCATAATTTTGATTACAAAATGGTGCATTTAATTCTTATTATCTATGAAAAGCACGCAAATTTACATACTCAGTGTTCCTCATACAAAAAAATTATTCCATTGTTCATCTTGCCAATTTTAATATCAACCATTTCGATAACTCATATTCCCTAAGGAATTCAAACTCTGAAACTATTGTTTTATCTTCATATCCAAACAAAATTATTACTTTGGCATTCGACTGTAATTTATTTCACTTTATTTTCGTTATATGCAAATATGCTAAAGAGCCAAATATAGGAAAATGCTTAATGGAAGGCATATAGTCAGTCCAAATCTTCTGTGGAGTTTTATCATTTAAAAGTTTATTCTCCCCTCCAATTTTAATATGAACAAAACAATGCAAGGCTACAGCTTCGTATAGCCCTCATATTACTTCTAGCGTGTCGTTAATAAATTCAATCAATCTGAATTGATTGATTGTGGTATAGCTTCGTATACCGTATTTTATCCGCTGTGATGTAATACAGCTCTAACTCCTTATATAGGTGCTCAATTAAATCTCTCCGTGATCCCCGTTTGATCTTGTGTGTAAGCAGAAATCTCCATTTTGATTCTAATTTCGTTCAATAATTTTTCAATTATCATTGATGAATTCTACAACATTGTCTATTTTAATTCAACGCCTAGTAATCTTTGTTTAACAGTAAAGTATTTTTAGAACAATAATTTATTCTTAAGATTTATTCTTAATACGGTAAACCACAAGTTTTCTAGAAAAATCAATAATTATTGATAAAATATATAAGTTTTACTGGACCAACTTACCAAAATTCCATATACATCTTTTCTAAAATAGATTTGTACTAATATTATAAGTACTTGTAAAGCTAGCTCTATTTGAGTCTTAGTTAAATTACAAGTGACACAAAAAAAAGTTTAATTTTACTTTTTGAGTTCTCAATATCTTTTACACCACATAATTATTTTTTGTATAACTTAACGATTTCATATTTATATGGCCAAATATTCTATGAGTAATTTCCAAAACTAACATGTTATTGAATACCCTATCTATATCACAAATACTCCTATAATTTCTGGATAACCTTCCTTTACATAAAATTTATTTATTTTAGGGGAATTATAAAAATATATCCATCTTTATTTTTATATACAACCTCTTACCCTAACCCTCATTTAATTTTTGAACCAGCTACATCTATATTAACTTCTTCAATTAATTTCATCACATGTTAAGTTGTAAACGAAACATTTGTTCAGATAACTTCAAAAATTCATTATTACGTTTAACATTCAAGATTACACTTTCAATATCTAAAATTTCAGACTTAAGTTTTTGCAACCAACCAAAGCTTTCGTAGACTTTAGACTCTTATAAATGGTAAACCGATGTGTCCTGTAACAAAAATGACAAATTATTGCTGAATCTATAAGCCATTCATACATATAAAGATGACTACTATTGACATTTTCATAAGTTTTCGGTACCTCGTGCTTGCTCAGTTTATTTGTCGCATCCATATTTTTTTTGACATAGGTATATTTTCTTGAATCACTTAGATATATCTGTTTTATTTCAAACAATGATTTTCTGAAGCTTTTTTTAAAACGGCAATTTAACTTATGACAGAACTTACAAAGTTCTTCCAATTCCGTCTGCTTCTTACTGCTAGGATCAGTTCCATTTTTGTTGTTGCTTTTACTTTATTCTATATTACTAGTAAGACTTGATATATTTTCCTGTAAATTCTTTGCTACGGACGCTTATGAATTTATAACTATTTTCAATTCTCAGTCCTTTCCTGGACAATTCTACCGTGTTCTGAAATTAGTTTCTTCTCGACCATTTCTATAGTAAATTTCTTAACTACGTGGCAATATAACAATTATACAATATTTCCATACTGTCTAGGTAATCTATGTATGATTTGAAAGTATACTTATACTTGTAGAATTTCAATTCTTGCGCCTTTAATATATTTAACTTTTTCATGAAAGCGTTTAAAAAGATGCCGACATTCTCTAAATCAAGTTCATAATGAAGATAAAAAAATATTCACATATTATTTCTGATAGTCAGATCCTCGAAGAGAGTTCAAAGATTTCTTTTAGAATGTTCACGCAATTTTTTCATCTTCAGTGTCTGTAATCAATTGATTCAATTTGGTATAGTCACCCTGAAATCTAGTCGCAAAAAATTCAGTATTTATCCATCAAAATTTTCTTTTTATTTTATATCAAATGATTATGAAGAGTATCATATACCTGAAATAAGTTCCGGTGATCCGCAGTCAATCTCAATAAAATATTGATTAAATGTTAATTAAATCTTTTCTTGAATAATAAAAAGCACTAAGTTTGGAAAAACTTACTCTTCCAATATAATTTTCTAATTTCATTATCTAATTCTGGAAATTTCTTAGCAAGATCAATAGAGTCAATTTCTTTCAATTAAGGACCACCTTTTCATATACCTAACACGTTTCTTCAACTCAAATATTAGATAAATATTATGCTATTTTTAAAATCTTCAGCTAGGGCTAGAAACATTCTGTGGACCGCAATCAATGTTATGAATTAACTACACATTAAACAACTACCAGAATCCTAACCAATGTTTATATTTATTGTAGTACGTACTAACATCTTAAAACACACCATAATTACTATTATTCCATACAAATGCACCATATATAAGAATAAAAACAAAATAATTCACAGAAGTTAAAATTCAGATAGATTTCAATATTCTAATAATGAGATATGTACATTTATATACTATAATATGAAAAGAAATAACCAGAAACAACAATTCTGATTTCTTCCCTTCGGCCCATTTATTCGTTTATATTCAAGTGTATATTCCTTTTGTAGATTAGAACCGACTAACTAATAGTACAATAGGGTTATTCAAATTAAAAGATACGAAACGTCGTAACAACATAACCGTTAACATATTTGCTTATGTCACTATGAGAGAACGTAGCAAGACGTCTAGGGATGCAAACGGAGGCTCTTGCGTGAATCGGGGCATGCGCAGAAGAGAGCAGAGGCTCTAGTAAAGAGTGCCGTCCAATTGCCGCGACAGTGCGTATGAGGACATGAGGGCATTTATATTGCAAAATTTGACCATTGAGGAGTAGTGGCGCCTTATCTGATTTATCTTTTGTGGAAAGAGTTAAAACGACTGCTATTCATCACCGAATGGTGAGCGTATATGGGTTAGATTGTGTATCCGACAAGTCAGTGAGAAAATGGAGATCCCGTTTTTGTGCAGACCACTAGAGGTTGGTTGATGACCCGAGAGCACTCCAGGCAAACGCAGTCATCACAGCCGATCTCATCGAAAAGGTGGACGACTTAGTGAGAAATGATCGTACGACGAATTTAAGAACACTGTGAAGGTCTCAGTCTTGTCACGGTCACAGTAATTCTAAGAACAAGGAATCCTTCTGATCGTTAATCAATGGGATCGTTGTGTTCAGGCCTACGGTGTATACTTCGAATGAAGACTTCATTTATATAAAAAGAAGCGTATCGCTCCTTTTTATTTGAACACCCCCATATATTATCTTTACTGGCATTTTAGAAAAGCAAATTTAAAGAAAAGAAAAACAAACTGAAAAAATGAAAACATTAGATTTTTTTAATAATACATTTGTGTGGTGCTGCCAGGGATGAACAACCTTCTTCAGATAAGTACGAGCATCCCTTATTTAAGGAAACTAGAAAATCCTTTTTCCTTTTCCATGCGATTTATTACATTTGGTAGACACGGCTAATGCATCCCCGGGATGTCCTATCGATCCTTCTCTATTTTTGACCTCCCTTTTTGTCTTCTGGTGCTTTCAAACACCTATATCACTCACACTCACACATTTGTATGTTAGCCGTTTTAGGTAGCATACAAATTTACGAAGTTGCTAAAAATAATTCGATAATGAAGTAAATACGAATGTTATTTGTACAGTTGAAAAATTCCCGTAAATTGAATATTAGTTCAAAATGTATTAATTTTCGTTATGCAGTAAATACGTGGGACTCGGAAAATGTCAATATTAAAAATATGGAGCTTAATATATATACAAAAAGAATAAAGATGCAAGAATTATTTTTAAATACATATTAAAGTGCTAATATATATTATATTGTAATATATTAGATAATAAGTGTTTTGATTATTATTTTCAATAAAACAATCAGTGTATATTACACTTAAATATAAGTTGCGAAATATTTTTTTCTGTAATTAGCTTATTTTTTTACACTAATTAGTTTTATTCCCTTTTTAAACTGTTTATCTATGGCTTAACAGTAGAAATAAATAAATAGGGTATAATATTAATCATTCTTCTAAATTTCGTAGGAGATTTTATGTTAATTAATAATATCTTATGTTATTTTAGGAAAACCATTAATAATTCTAATGCAATTATTTTCGATATTTCAACATATCCTTAAGATCGCTTATTTTGGTACTTCATATACATTACTGTACCTTAATTATAATCATTGTAACTAGGCACATTTTTTATCTCATTATACATAAAATATATTTTATCTTATATTAGCTAATATAGATTAAATGTGGATAAATATCATCAGTGTTTATCTTTTTTATAACAAAAGAGGATTTCTATATTTTCGTTTTTTTGACGTATATTTTCTAGACAAATGACTGAATACAGATAGAGGTAATAAGTAGAAAATATCTGTTTTAGGGTATTATATTTAATTCCTTACATCTTTTTTTTGTCTTTTTTGGGGGGTGGGGGAGGAAAAAACAGTTATTAACAGGGAATAGATTTACGAAAATATATCACAGCCCTAAATAACGAAATTAATAAACTAATAAACAAAAATACATTCATAAGAAGGCGTAAGATATTGTATTATGAAGTAGTCAGCTGGAATGAATAAATATTAATTACTTTTGAAATGAAACGAATCAAATTTATTTGTGAATAATATTATCTAATCTATTCTTTCAAAGTAAGAAATGTTGAAAAGCCTTTGAAAAACATACTAAAATTAGAAAAGGAATTTTTTTACATATACATTATTAAAAGTTATTTGAATCAAGTGCAATCACTAGAAATTTCAATCTATAGCCAAGATATGCAATTTTCGAAATAAGATGCTAAGAATACTTTTGAAAAGTAATCAAAATTTCATTGTTTAGTATTTCACTAGAAATATTTAGCAAGATCTCAGTGCAGCACTTGAAGGAAAATCTATAGTCTTTAATAAAGTAGAATATATCTGAATGCTACATTTATCAGCCAGAGAATTTTGTATAGAATAAGAGTAATCAACGGAAAGAAAATTGTATTAATTTAAAATATCTTTCATTCAATCAAATGTCGAGAAATTAATTGGAAAAAGAATTATTTTATTTTATGTTTCATATTCCAATTTCTTAAGGATGTCTATTATTTAATTTATTTATTGGATTTTTTTATATTCATTTAAACATTGTAGTAGAATTTTAAGGCAAGGTTATTTGTTTAGCTAAAAAAGTAGTTGGTATTACTCAAAATGAACATCATTTATATCCTTAAAAATTGAAACAGTTATCCTATATTTTTTTAAATAAAGATTTAACGTAAAATATTTTAAAAAGAATACTGAGAAAAAAATAATAATTAGAATAGATAAGAATTCAAATTCTACAAATGTAGTGTACTTCAACCTTTCATGACGATAAGTAAATTTGAATGTAGAAGTTCTAATTTTAGATATTATCTTCATCCATTTGTGGATAGCAATTTTAGCCTCTTCATTATTTCAATTACCCTTTAAGCTAAGAATTGATATTTACTAAATATTATTCAACAGTATAGCAAGTCTTTATTGTATTATTCGGCCTTTTTCAGTAATAAAATAAAATTCTGATTATTTTGAAATAGCTTACACATATTTTGAAATGAAACTTTTATAACATTTGTGAATTTAGAATTCGCATACTAAATACAAATCGTTAAATGACCAAGAGTTGAAAATTACTGATTATATAATTATCGGTAAATGCTTAAAATTCATAGGATAGAATTTTTTTTTTTCGAACAAGGCTCTCGTTTTCCAAAAAACGGATTGAAAAAAATTATTGCAAAAATTAATTCCGTATTACCTTTTCCAAATAAAATGAATTTTGTACTTGAGATTAGAGCTTCATTAGATTATAAAGCTATTAAATACAGAAAAGTGTTAGAAAAACGTTCTTAAATTATAATTCGCTATCTAAAAATGTAACTAAAAAGCATGCATTTTTTGTACTTTTGCAACAGCAATGTCTGAATAAAATTAATATCAAGAATTCCGATTCTAAATTCAAATAATATTTATTTTGCAAATAGCTCTTACTTATTTCACTACTACAAAAGTATATTATTATCCAAATGTTCCTTTTAGCGAGAACTTATTAAACAGATAATTTCCTGCGGTAATCACATTAAGAAATTACGAGTAGGCAATACATTCAAATTTCTAAATTATATTTTGTTTGGAAATTGCTTAGTAAATTTATTAATATGCTCGTCTTAAAACTATTTTTATACTAGATATTATGGGTTAATCAAGCTTTTAAAATCGCGATATTATCTATTATAAATAGCTGTTTGTTTTCTTCTTAATATATTCTCGCTAAATATGTATATTTTCAGCTAACAAAGTAACCTGTTTTAAAATATAATTTAAAAAGTTATACAATTTAATAATCATTTGTATCAGCAATATCGCCATGATATTTATTTTGGGCTTCTACACTGCTAAGATTATTTTCGATACTACCTGAACATAAGACTTAAACAAATCCCTCCTGATACCCACTTTAGTTGGATCGCAAATCAGCAATCAATCTTAAATGTTAGAATGTTAGATCACAAGGATTTATCGAACCAAGCTACTTCTCCTGGTCGAAAGAGAGAAAGATAAATCACGAAACTTATTATGTGTCGTAAGGATATAAATCCCACTATCCCATAATAATTTCTGCTATCCTATTATTAATGGTACGTATAGTCTATGGAATTTGTGTGATTAAATATTCTTTGAGTTCCTTAAAAGGAAAATCTTTCAAAAGGAGGACATAAAGGAGTTTTAAACTATTTGGAATTTTAATAATTGATACTGCAACTTTTCAAAAATTATGTTAGTGATTAAATTACTGTGTTCAGTATGATTGAAAAAATGAATAATTAGAAAATAAAGTCTTATTTTATTTGATGTTTCCCTTTCTCGTCTAGTATTTTTTATAAGAATTTTCATTTGTCTAAAACGGAATGTTTTCTAAGACTTTCCTTTCTATCTAAATGAGCACATTTTTACGAACCGAAAAATTACAATTTATTTACAGTACTTTATTTGATGAGAAAATATTTTGAAATCAAACTATAATGAAATAATTATAGATCAATGCATACAAAAATGCATTTTTTATGTTATAATCAATATTTTATAACGCATTTTACATAATCAGGAGCTAAAGTAAAACAAATAAAATTATATTTAAAGTTTATCCTATTATATGCATATGTTTCTTTTCCATGTTTTCGTTTTTCCTCATTTAATTTCTAATTTGCACCAAAGTATAATTAATTATAAAACGAATGAATTTCCATTGAAATGATATAAATATTCCGCATATTAACTCCTTACAGAGGAATATACAGTTTTAAATATTTTTTCGGAGCATCTCTAAAAAGCAAACCAAGCGTATATATTATTGTAAATACATGTGTTATTTATAAGATGTTAAACTTGGTCAAATTACGAAACATTTAATGTTCATTAAAACAAATTTTTATCATTTCGAATATTCTCCTCTATCTCATGTATTTCAGTGAAATTCCCCAATTTAAATCAAGAAATTCGATTCTATTTCATATGAATTATCATTAGATGTATTCTAGCTAAAGTAATGTTTAACATCGAGGAAAATTGTAAATGCCCAATAGCTGAAATTAACCACTTAGAACAACACAGGAAGATATTATGAACAGTAGATAATACTTTATCATTTTATACAACATTTATTTTTTTGTTTTCGCAACCAATTTTAAGAATTTACGTAAGAATAATGGAAAAATGAGATAAATATCATCCCAATTTTTTAGTGTTTAACATTTTCATTTATTCATTCAAATTTTTCTTTTATTCAGTAAATCGAAAATCAAATACTATTCAAGTTCACGTTAAGGTGGATAATATAGGTCTGAAAACATGTCTTTCAGTCTTAAATCACTTAACTAGAAGATATTTATTTTAAGATACCTTGGTATAAGAGTAGAATGAATGGATCATAATAGTTTATTAATTATAAGAATTCAATAGTTTAACTACTTATTTTGATTTGTATTGATTGAAATTAAACATTGTTTTAAAATTTATTGATTAATTTTATACTTATGGAGAAAGTAATTAATCAATTTATATATATTATTTTTCAAGTACATTTCTTAAAAAAAATCAGAGTTTCTTTTAAAAGTTATGAAACATTTTTTCACTTTAGGAAAAAAAAAGTTCATTTTTATTATGTTATGAAAGTTGTTAATAACTTAAGTGTTGCATGTGCAGATATTTTGCCCAGTTTTCATACAAACTAATTTTTAATGCATTATATGTAAGATTTAGAACCTATATATATATATATATATATCTAAATGTATTACAGACATCCTACTTATTTCCAACATAAAAGTGTTCATAAATTTATAAAAGCAATTCTTACTTTTTATCACAGCAAAAAAATAAAATCCATTTCTATTCTTGTCAGTTGCCATCTGACGTTCTTGAAAAACCAAATTGCCGTTTTGTCAGTAATGTTTTTATTTGTTTCCTTCCATTTTAAAAAGCTTAAACAGATTTGACTTCAACAAATATTTTCTTTTCAATGTGGTATTGAAATACACGTCATTAACGAATGCATAGTACAGGTCTTTAGTACCATTAGCACTTCTGTTATCATGTGTTTACAATTATAGAATTTTGAATAAATTGTTGACAAATACATGTTATTTTTACGAATAGAGATGATGTATTCGCCTTGAAGTACTCAAATGTATTTTATTTTAAAAGCTTCACTTAAAAATAGTTATTTAGTTGATGTTTTTTCCCTGTATGGTGTTCACTCTTTTTTCCAGCCCTATATTTGTTACCATGTTTAAAGGAGCGTTGCGTGCATAATACATCTTGCAAGATTTAAGAATTATCACGCAATATTGAATGACTACCAAGTTCTATATCATGTTTAGATACATTATCCCATCCTTCCTTTCTCCTACCATATACAGTAGAGATCAATGCTTAGTTACTGTTTGTTAGGAACGGTAAAATTGCGTGGCATATCCAGCAATTCTTTTTTCCAGTATATTTATTATTATTTTGATCAATATTTAGTTAATTGTGCATACGTTAGTATATGATACATCCAAATATGTTATTCGGGCAAATAGTGATATATTTTGAAACGCTTCGAATTAAAGTATCCCATTTCAATTTAATGTCTTAAAATACATAAAAGAAAATATAAACGATTAAACAACACAAGAAAAATATAAGAAAAAACAAAATTCACTGAAACAGTTAAGCTTATCTGACGAATAATAAAACATAAAATTAAGGAAATCATCGCAATGTTGACATAATGCAATTTTAAAACGTTTTTCTGAATTTCACTTGGTGTGTGTGTGTCATCAAATTTTCGATCGTTAATTTAACCAACTTCCCATCAAGCTAGAGATTTGAAATTTTGGGAATCGTTCGTACTCGCCTAACAATGCAATATTTAGACATTTGCGACAAGTTTTAACTAATATTTTCTTTAATAATGCAGTTTAGCCCAAACACTTGGCGCGATTTCAAAAATTGGCACCAAACTTGGCGATTATTTTTTTTTTTTTTTTTTTTTTTTTGCTGAGCGTTAAATCCGTGAAACGGAACAGGGTAGCCACATTTGGCAAAATACTGCCAAATAATTCTTGTCGCCAAGGATAAACCTTTCCTGAATTCTGGTTCCCATTTTTTTTAATAGAATGACTTACAAACTTTCAAATGCATGTTTTGATTTTATGAGTATTATGAATTTCTTAATATGCTCACAAATGTATCTTTTTAAGTAAATTTTAAAGTTAAAAATAACTAACAGTTTTAACTAATATTTCAATAATTTTCTTTAATAAACTTTGCTACCATATAAAAACGTTATTTTTAAAAACGTTGGTTTTTATATCGAATTATTATAGTATGGAGGTCGCAATTATAAAAGTATAAAGAAAGTATCTAATGTTCAATATTTAGGCTAATTTAATTATAATTTCTTTAAAAAAAAAATAAGGAAATCAAAGAAAAATTATTAGAAACGTTAGCAAGGAAACCGCATTTCTATATAGCATATAAAGCGTTATATTACTCGTATTTAATAGTAAGTTAGCATTTGTAATTAATTTCTGTCATCCTTTACTGAAATGAAAAACACATTCTTTAACATCTAAGATTATATATATATATATATATATATATATATATATATATATATATATAT
>BMAW01099387.1:698510-763327 GCA_019974015.1 Nephila pilipes | reverse complement strand
TATATATATATATATATATATATATATATATATATATATATATATATCACCAACTATAATTAATGACTTTACAAATATTTCCCATACGAAATACTTTTCTATTCCTATCATGAAACTAAAATTAAGTCATTCAAAAGGGGTTTCTTTATATTGGTTTTTATTGATGTGTTTGAAATTCAAACATAACAACAATTGTTTCCAATAAATTACGGAATAATTGGAGCTTATATGCACCTTAGATAATTGTTTAGAATTCATGCGATCTTCCATATATTTTCTTCTTCTGATGAATTTTCTCCGAATTCTCTGATAATTTTTTTTCTTTTCTAATCTTCTGATAACTTTTTTTGATTTTAGCAATCAAGACTTTTTTCTCTTTTAAGTTAGTAGAAATATTTCATGTTTTTTTGTAGAATTCAATCCTCCGATTTTTTTTAAACCTTTTTTATAACAATAATCATATGTATAATAAAAATATTAGATGCTTAAAAATATAAAATTATCTGTTGGTAAGATTTCCGATATTTTGCAAAAATTAAATCCAATGCTTTTAACGCACGTACTTACAATTTTGCATTTTGCTTCGGTAACTAGTCAAAATAAATATTTCATTAAGACCTCAATACATTTAATGCATCGAATGTATTTGAAATAGTTTCTTAATTACAACTACAATTAAATTAGAAATGACTCGTTGAAATGTACCATATCATTCACTATAGAACAGTATAACTTTTGTACTGATAAATAATTAAGCTTAAATTAATAATTAAAGAGTACCAGTTTTCGTAATTAAATACTTATAATATAATTATCTTATAATGAACAGTATATAAACTTCTGGTTATAATTACGAAGTATATTCGCATGAATGCACCTATAAACATTTTTTCTTGTAATAAGAACGGCATTACATACAGGAAAAAAAACGATGCAATCCATAAAGATGGTAATGAATAGTTATTACACGTAGTTATGAGAAGATATGAATAAAGCGTTTTAATATAACTTAATGAATATAATAACTTTAGAGTATTGCATATAATTTCATATTGAATAATCTGAAGTATGATTATATTTAATTACGTATTCCATATGTATTGAATTCTATGTAAGTTTAAGTATGTATATTTCAAAGAAAGTGTGTGGTATATATTTCGCAATTTTTCCAAAGAAATGAATGTCTACCTTTTAACCCTTTGAGGGGTGGTATATAAAAACATTAAATATTTGCTAAACTTCATCTGATATGCGTTAATAATATTTAAAAGAAGCAATATTAAGCTGTAAAATCATTTTTTTATTTTTCCCCCTATTTTTAAGATCCAGTATAAATAATATACCACCGACCTAGTAGGACATCATATTTTTACACTCTGTGTTTCGTATTCTTTCGAATAAATAATAAATACATTCCTAAAAATATATATTATTTTAGTTATTTTTAAAAATATTAGGATCACAAAACACTTTTGAAAAAATTAGAACTTTTTACGTTGTATTTTTATTTCTAACAGTGATAATTTGTGCCAAAATATGTCAATTTAAGTATAGCTTTTTTATACATATATATTATTTTCGTTGTTTAATGACAAAACTATATTATAAACTTAATAAGGCAAATTTAGATTAAATGCATGTACAAATGTATTTAAAATAAGGCATATTTCTTACTGCACAGACTGAAGTGAAATTTTCTACCCTACTTGTTTCGGAATATAACTTCAATCCATCAGAAAGGAGCTCTTCAAACATAGCAGGTTCCTTCTCAATCAAAGTCGCCATGTAGGCATTATTTTAAAGATATATCTTAGAATATATATATTTAAGAAATTAATTAAAATTAGATTATAAAGCTACTTGAACCCTTTGAGGAGCGGTATATAGAAAACATTAAATTTCAGGTAAAATTCATCTGATATGAATTATTACGGTAAAAAGGACTAAATATCAAGCGGTAAATTTAATTTTTATTTATTTCCTGATTTTAAGAGTGGGTATAAATAATATACCCCCCCTCTTCTAGGACATCTTATTTGTACACTCGTTGTTCCCTTGAAGATCCTGTATTACTTCGAAGAAATAATGAATACTTTCATAAAAAAGTATATTATTTTAATTAATTTGGGAAGTATTAGGATCACGAAACACTTTTAAAAAATGAGAACTTCATGATGTATTTTTTATTTCTATGAATTAATTTTATGCGAACATGTGTTAATTAATTTAAGTATAAATTTTTACATATATATGATTTTCATAATTTAATGATATAACTACATTATAAAAATAAACCAAATTTAGTAGAAAATCTTTCGCAATTTTATTTAAAATAAGGCATATCTCTTATTGCATATAAGGTAAGGATATTTTCTTCCTCACTTGTTTCTGAAGATAACTCCAATCCATCAGAAGTTAATTCTTTAAGCCAAACAAGTTTTTGTCAATCCAAAGTCCCCGTGTAGCATTCTTTTAAAAAATATTCTTAGAAATACTTATTTTTAAAAAATTAATTAAAATTATATTATAAGGCTACTTCAAATAAAATTAAGGGTAAGCGTAGATCCATGAGAGTTCAAAAACCAGCCTTCCACTGCATTTGTTAGCATTCGAAACTATTCTCTCACATATGTGATGGACAAATGTGTCATAAAAAAAGTTCAGCCCTCCTAATTCTGAATTATTTATGGGTTGTAAGCTGATGGTTCTGTTCTTCTTACAAAGCGGGTAACTCTGTGCTGTATTGCATCTTTTGTAATACCTTTCTTCAATGATTTACATCTTAGCTTACTTAGATTCTTTGATAAAGTTCACGGCTAGATTCAATGAACCCCTACTGATGTCCCTCAATTGTAGGCAGCTTATCGTCTACTTTTATTTCATGCTAACACTATACATCAATTATTGTTTGCATGTTTCATGTCTATCAACAATAACAAGTCCCTAAAAAAACGCCCCTTAGGTGGCTAAATCTATTCTTTGCAATATAATTTTTTTTTCCTGATTTAAATTTCTTTTCTTCTGAGAATAAGTCTGATTTTTGCTTCAATGGCACTTTATATCATTTTACGACCACTATATTTCACTCTAATAAAGTAAACCGTCACAAATCAGTCTGATTTGAAAATTTTAGTGCTGCCATCTGTTGCTCTTCAACACTCTGCTTGGTGGGCGGTATAAATTTTATACCACTTAATTTGAAGTATAAACGAATATTTTATATATTTTGTTTTGAGTAATTAGCAAAATTTACATAAAGTTTCAAACATGATGATTGGGAATGAATTAAACATGATGATGAGGAATTTAAAATTTTCAAATCATTTCAGAAAAATTTCTTTAAGGCATAAAATAACTACTTTTTAAAAACTTTCCTTAGATTCAAAGTAATAATTTTATAATTAGTTTGCATGGTTCTGCAATCTAATTTAAGTAAATAAAACTATACGGTACCATTTGAAGATAAAAATGTGAGGAAAAAAAGCGTACTTTACTAATATTTTTAAAGTGCTAAATAAGTTGTATAAAGTATATCACCACCCCTGAAAGGCTTAAAGGTCACGATAGCCTAGTGGTCATGCTTTCTGACTTTCTGCAGGTGGTTTTTGCTGAGTCACGGGTTCGATACTTGATGCTATTAAAGACCCATCGTGTACCCGGGGCTGATGCGCGTTAAATCTGTCGGGTCCCAAAGTCCCTCCCCAGTTAGTGGGGTTTGGAAATTTGAGAGGGGGTACCAGCTCTGGTGTCATCCTTATCAATAGACAGAGGCTCAAAATTACGAGGTCTGTCCCATTAGCTATCTTGTTACTTTTAATGAGACGTTAATAAACCGAAACGAAACTACCTTTCAAAATGGGTTAAAAGTTTTTACATTAGTATTACTCGTATGTAAAATGAAAAAGTAACAGCAGAAAACTACAATTTCACTGAAAATGAAAAAAAAAAAGGAAAATAGTTAGTTGACTTTTAATGCTTGTAATTCCCTATTGCAATGGAATATATTCGTTTTTATAACATAGTATAATTGACATTCCTCTGCAATACTTATCTAAACTAAAATAGAAAACTCAAAGATATATTTATTATGTTATTGTATTGAATTTTTCTGTAATTCAATCTTGAATTCCTGCGTTTTGTATTGTTTTTACTCATCTGAGATAAAAAAAAAAAAAAAAAAACTTCAGCACTATTTTTTAGAATTATAATATTTATTATAGATCTCAATAATTTAACTTTTTATATTTTTGTAACAATAATTGATATAACACTTCATTTATAGTAAAAAGAATTCTCTCTTTTCATGACAACCACTTCTGTTTTTCTCATTGACCCACATACTTAATATTCAGCTCATTAATACAAGTAATTTGAGCTCCATGTTGAAAAACTGACTTTATAAATAGCAACATTAATCTTACAGTAGATTGATTTAGTCACAAAATGTCATTTTTCATGTGCAACTAATCAACATTTGATTTTAAGAAATTTACACTTTTGTTATAAAATCCTTGCGATACTTGTTAAAATTTAGTTTATTTTACACAAAAAGTAAACAATGTTAAGATAATTCTCATTTAGCTTATATTATTTTCAATTCTTTTAGAACAATAAAGATTTCAAGAACTTATTGAAAGCTTGTAACAAGGAGAATTACTACTCTTGTTGCAAAAGATGTAATTTAGTGAAAAAAATATTATTAAATAATTATAGAATTAATTTTTCACAGTCTTATTAAATTTATTACAATTATCTTGTAAATAAATCTATTTGAAGTATTTTAAAACAACGAAGCAGGTCTTAATTTATTATAATCAAATAATTAGTCTGATTTGCGTATGTAATTCAAACCTACAACGTCTCTGGAAAATTGATCCTAAATGAATTTCAAAAGTGATAGCATTCTTACATACTATATGTGCTGTGTATGGAAATTTTAAATATAGTTTTACACTTATAAATAAATAATGTAGCTATTATCTAGTTAATTCTTTTTTGTTATCAAAGAAATTTTTCTTGGGACTATGAACCATTTTTGTTCCCTTCCAAGCCATATAAAACTATTTTAGATTGGACGTGCTAAGTGGATAATTTTACTTCAATTTAGAATATAATTACAAACATTTCACGCATAGGTTTTATTGTAAGAATTCAGTTCATCGCACTTGTTAGAAAAACGCTATATTATTATTTATAAGCAATTTAAAAATTAATTTGTATTAAACGCCTGAAAAAATATTACCATTTATAAGCTTAACTGAAAAGTTTCACATTTTTAAAACACAAATTCTGAAATATTCAAGATTATAAAAATGTTTATTGAAATCAAGTATGAGTTTTAAAAAATAACAATTACTCTACATGCACGTCTGTTACTGAAAATACATCAAATGTCATAATATTATTGAATAAAGTTGCACCTTATATGTATTTATAATCATTTGATTTTAAAAATACTTGAAGATTTTCAATGCTTCATGGCTCCATTCAAACAATGAATAATGATATGAAAGATTTAATCCGCTTAAACTCTTTTGAAACTTTTACTTTAGGAGCAACAAATCTAACAGTTTAAACGTGTTACGACTACTTGAGTGGTTATGCATTCTATACTATAAGAGGGAAATTTTTCACTCTATCATTTTGATAAATGATATAAGAAAATGATAAATGTGACCTACATTTCTTTAAAAGGCTCACAAAAGTAATTCAGAATAAATTAGATTTAATCACTCTCATTAGATAGCTTGTATATTTAGCTTTATAATTTAGGAAATATTTTAACATATCCATATTTGATATTGTTACGAAGCAATAGCTGAAATTATTGCTTTAATGGGTTCATATCTATACTACTGAGGACGAATTTTTTCATTATGAGGTGATTTTTATATACTTAAAGGGAAAACCCATGTTTGAAACGCTGAATAATCATAGGTAAATAAATCTCAGAAACTAACTTCAGCCGTCAAGTTCATCAATCATTTATTCGATTAGTAATTTGCTCTCGTAAAGACATAATATATACAGTTATACTGATTGACTAATGTATCTAGTACAATAGATGACATATGTTCATGAAGCATTTATATATAGCAAAAGTTAATTAGTTAACCAAGTACGTGAAATACTTCTGTAGGGTAAACAAATTCATTTTCATTGTAATGTAATATCGATTTCCTCTATTGGTAATGAGCAATTGACGAAGAACACTTCATTTTGGGTGTTTAGGAAAAGTAATATAAATTTAGGTTTCATTATAAATTCACTACATTTTGAAAAGAGAATAAATCAGTAGAAACTCAAAAAAAAAATCTTGAAACGAAAATTCAATTGAATCCTTTAAACATGTATGGCTTACACAATAGAATACATGTGTTTCCAAGAAATTATAATTTTCAAAATAGAATTTAAATATTCTTTATTATTAAAGGATGATTTAATCGTGAATCTATTCTTAGTCTTAGTAAACACTTATACTAAATATTTTTTTAAATACTTACCTTAGTATATATTCTTAAAACATACTATGAAAAGTGATTATATTCTATTGAGAAAAATAGTATTATTCGAAATAGAGCACATGGAAAATAATTTAAGGAATGTTCACTAATAAAGTAAAAAATTACTGAAATTTAACGACATATATAAGCAGTTAATAACCGATAAATATCCAGTCGTAAGATCAGCCTAATGATGTAATCTCCAAATTTTATTCTTTTCATTACTCCAAGATTTATTCACATTAACAACTAACATTTATTGAATATGATATTTAAGTGACTTTGGTGAGAAATTTATATAGTTATTAACAGTTAAAAACAAAAAATATCGAAAGAGTCAGCTACGTTATAAGGTCATCCAAGAAATATTTGTAACTATTTATTTATAATAAAAAATAAGCTGTTTGGAAAATAACTTGCTGTTTAATAATTTCGCACAAATTTGAGTGATTCTTACAAATAACTCGTATAAGTAATTCGCAATATAAATAATTCGTATTAAAATTTAGGTTAAAAAATTTCTTAGTAGTTTTTACAACTGATATATTTATTTATATATTTTTAGCATTTAGCATGTTTTCAATCTATATTATCAATGTTTCTTCTTCCAGAGTACTTTTATTTCTTTTTTTTTTCAAAGTTGTCTATGGATATTTGCTAAGAATGGAAGTGATTTGTTTTCTTCTTTTAATATGTTAGCGGTATTTTAAGACGTGATTTAATGCTGTGAATAAGATTTCTATTGTGAGAGGAAAATCTTTCCGTTTTAAAAACCTTATCAAATACTAACTTATTATAACTGATGCAAATTGATTTGTAGTGCGCTTACCCTGTATATAGATATGAATAAATTTCTGAATTTAATTGGATTTAAATTACATTTTGTTTCGATTTCTGTACTATTGCTTTTATATTTGCATCCATTTGAAGCATAAATTTTTCAACTTTGAAAATGAAAGTTAAGAGATTACATAATTAATTAAAAAAAGAACTGTGACGAGTGAAAGTATTGCCTTGTGCAATTTGTGATATTGTTTCAGATAAATAGAAACAATTCTAGTCTAAAATGCATAAGGAGCAAAATAATAGGAAATCAAAAATAACTTACAGTAATGACTATTAAGTAACGTAAAATATATGTTTTTTTTTATTATCTTATAGCAAGTTATCAAAATTATACGCGCAGTTTCTTATCCTGGATAGTTTTGATTCTGTAGATGAAATTTCTGAGGGAGAAAATAAATTACAATTAATGTTGTATTTTCAAATGTTTTACATATTTCAGTTCTGAGAAAGTGTGGATTTCTCTAATCATCAAACTAACATGAAAATATTAAAACATAAATATAATGGTATCTATAATAATATTCCAATTTTATTACTTCAATAAAAACGAAAGCTTAAGAAATAAAAACTAAGAAGGAAAAAGAAACCTCGTTGCAACGAATATGAAAAGAAATAAAAGGACTTAGTGTACAGTTAGATCTTACAAAATTGTTTATCTTTTTTTAAGTAACGTAGGTAGTACAGCTCATTTCCCATAATATAGTTAGCTCCTGATATATGCTTGAAACACAGCAACTTGGAGAAATTTTTGGTCATAATTGGAAATTTCCCAGTACACATGGTTAATATATTATTTAAGACAACTTTTATTAATTAATCATTTCTTGTCTTGAAGAGATAATAATATTATGTACTCGGAAAAGGCAAATATATCTGAATTATTATTATTTATGAACCTTAGAGGAATCAGGTTACTGAAAGTCGATCCACCTGCCTAGAAGAAATTATGCACTTCTTAAATAATTTTATACAAAATAAAGTAAACTATAAAATTTGTATTGGAATGTAATATGTTTAAAACTCTAAACTTCATTTTGATAAGTAATAGTATATGGTCTTTTAAAAATTAATACTGTGATTTGTCGTTGATAAATAAATATTTCTATAGTATATTTTAATCTAGTATTACTTGTATTACACAATCATGGTGCAGTTTGTATTTCATAGTACATTTATCATGATTTATATTTCTAAAAAATAGAAAAAATATGGATATTAAATATATGTGTACTTAATAATTTGTACATATTTAGATAGAATTATAGAATCTGTGATTTTGTAGACAGAATTCCCAAATTCGTGTGCACGTTTTCCTTTATTTTTTAAGAATATTTTTTGTCCGTACAATATATTTATCTTCACTCAGTTGTTCAAAAACATATTTGAGAATATATTTAAAAATATTTTTATAGGCAAATTCTAATTATTGTCAATTATTCTAATGTAACATTTCTGATATTATTTTTCCCCTTTTCCTTATGAACCAGAAATTCTTATTCTATACTGCCAAGAAATACTTACTAGCCGTGCTTAAGACTGGACTAAAGGAAATTAGCATAAGACTTTAATTTTCAATCAAATATATTTTTTTACTCTTATAATAGTGTCCAATAAGTTAAAAAAATATAAGACCTATTTCATATTAAGAAACAAGTAAAAGTTTCTTGTCACATTACAGTTATTGTTTTAGTGAAAATTCTATAATGCTTGTCAAACTCTTAAGCCGTTGGAATTATGAAATCACAGCTAAATGTTAAACAAAGCTTGTTCCGTTTTATTGTGCATCACATATTGCACACTTACCTTTATTACATTTTTAAATGGTCAGCGACAGTGAATAATATTTTAAATCTATCTTTAATCTTTTACAGACCAATGTACCCAATTGCTACATCAAATTTAAAAAAAATTACTTAAAAATTAATGTTTATTAATATTGACTTGAAACTATTAGTAAATAAAGTTAATGGATTACTTTATGTTTTAAAACATGTGGAGCTATATTTCTATGATCAAACAGAAAATGTACAGGCAATAATAAAAATGATCATTCCCCTCAATTTCGCAGAGCTTAACTAAACAGATCATGTAAATATTAAAAAGCCACCAATACTTCTAAAGACCTATTTACACGCTTAAAATAGCTCTTATTATTCAAAAAAGGACATCAAAGTTTATAAATTATTAAAAAATGCCCTTAGGATAACTTATTAAATATTCAGGTTCCCAATAGAGAACATTAGCCTGTCGTCACAGTACTCATGAGTTATAAATTCCTGTACTGAGACTTTGTATGGAAAAGAGAAAGAAAGGGGATCCTTCTTTTAAAGGAAATAAAAAGAAATTCCTTTTTTTTTTTTTTTTTTTTTTTTTTGGAAGGGGAATTCCCTTTGGAAGAAAGGAGAGGGAAATTCTATTAATTTTTGCAAAAGATATCTTCTATTTTTGTCAAAGAACATTCCAGTACTATTAGCGGTCTAGCACTTTCGCTTCTCAGATTTTGCTTTGAAAGGTGTTCAACATGATTTTGTCAGTGAACTGACATAAAACGGAGGAGATAAAATTTAATATTCTATAGGCTGTTTTTGATAATTTGATGACTCCCAAAGATTCTGATGCATATTCCCTTTCTGTCGAAAAACTTGAAATTTATCTGCTTCCTACTAATGAAAGTGATCGCCACTAAGAAGATGTGTATATTCATGACAGTAACAGGTCAATTGAAAAATCCCCGGCCTATCATAGTAAAACACATTTTTTTGACAAATATAGCTTTTTTTATCAACATAATTCTCTTCGAGGGTGATACACTGATTATAGCGACCCTCCAACTTTTCGATACCATTTTTGTAGTACGATTTGTCCTTTGCTTCAAAATAGGCCTCAGTTTCGGCGATCACCTCTTCATTCGACGAAAATTTCTTCCCAGCGAGCTTTCTTTTGAGATCTGAGAACAGGAAATAGTCGCTGGGGGCCAGATCAGGATAATAAGATGAGGAAGCAATTCGAAGCGCCAATTCATGGATTTTTGCCATCGTTTTCACTGACTTGTGACACGGTGCATTGTCTTGGTGAAGCAGCACTTTCTTTTTCTTCAAATGCGGACGTTTTTTGGCCATTTCGTCTTTCAAACGGTCCAATTACGCTATGTAATAGTCGCTGTTTATGATCCTTCCTTTTTCGAGGTAATCAATGAAAATTATTCCATGCGCATCCCAAAATACAGACGCCATAATCTTGTCAGCCTATTGTTGCGTTCTCCCATGCTTTGGAGCGGGTTCATCGTGTGCAGTCCACTCGGATGACTGTCGATTGGACTTCGGAGTGAAATGATGGAGCCATGTTTCATCCATTGTCACATATCGACGCAAAAACTCGGGTTTATTACGCTTGATCATCTTCAAACACTGCTCCGAATCATCAACTCGTCGTTGTTTTTGGTCAAACGTGAGCTCTCGCGGCACCCACTTTGCATAGAGCTTTCTCATACCAAAATGTTCGTGAATGATATGATGTACTCGTTCAGTTGATATCTTTAGAGTGTCTGCTATTTGATTCAATTTCAATTTACTGTCATTCAAGATCATTTCGGGGATTTTTTTAAGGTTTTCGTCCGTAACAACCTCTTTTGGGTGTCCACTGCGTTCACCATCTTCGGTGCTCATTTCACTACGTCTAAACTTAGCATACCAGTCTTTGATGGTTGATTTTCATGGGGCAGTGTCCAGAAACTCGGCATCAAGCCAAGTTTTTTCTTCAACTAAATTTTTTCCCTTCAAAAAGCAATATTTTATCAACTCGGGAAATTCCTTTTTATCCATTTTTTTCACAATAACAAAAGTTGCTTCATTCAAAATGCTATAACTCACAAACTAGTGAAACTAATTTCTCATACGCATCTTTTGAGGGTTAGGGCTAACTTAAAAACATTTGGATTTAATTTTAGTAGCGCCATCTATGTGTCAGGCCGGGGACTATTTAATTGACCTGTTATACTGTTCTATTGTCTTTTCAGATGTTTGGGAATGTCTCAAAATCTTAGCAAGTAAAATGTCTAAAAGCCAAAAATGTTTGAAAGATCAGGTTTCAGCATCAATTTTGACTCAAAAAAGAAATTAACAAAAGAAAATTTGTAGTTCTAGAATTGAAAAAAAAAAAGAAACCACATATAATACAGAAAAAGGGGATTGTATTTAGTAAGCCTATCAAAATAGAACCAACCGAGCAAATTTCTGATAATTTTCCACAACTAATGAAAGCAATATTTATGGAAAATTTTTAAATTCATATTCCAGGAATTTATAAGTTATTTGCCTGAAGTATAATTAATTTTTAAGCTGCTCAAAAGGAACTAACATACAAATTGCCTGGAAAGATATAGCTCAGCTTTTTGGTTCAGTTTTACGAAGTTCATTATATCAGATATCCATCTAAAAGGATAACTGATCATTTCTGAATACATAGCTGTGGCTGCAACCTGTACTGTCATGTAAAGAAAAAAAACATCAAAATATTTTTTTCATTTACGTAGAATGCTTTTTCTTAACATGGTGATAAGATAGGTAAAATTCAATTAATTTGGAATGAATTAAGCAATAACTTATTTCACAATCATAGCATTGACGAATCGATGATTCCGTATTAAGGTAAACATTCTTCTAACTTAGGACAGGGATTGTAAATAATCTTTTGACTGTTATTGGCAATCACTTTCAAGGAGAAATATTTTTAATATTGTTTTGTAACTAATTATTTGCTGAAAGATCTTACAAGTAAGAATATGAAAGCTGTAGGAACTATCCAAGAAATTCGTATAAAAACGAAACTAATCGTATCAGATGAATAACTAAAACGTTATTCATCTGATTATCAAAGTGATACATCAGCATTTTCATGTAGCTGAAACGACAATTTTGTACTGATGGTACTTGGCATTGTCGAAGTCATATATGATTGAATGGGTATGCAGCAGCTTTATCCACTTATACAGCTAAAGTTGTAGATATCAAAATTATGTCGAAGAATTGTCGCTTAATTTGTCGCTTTGTCGAAACAAAAGGTTGAATATATGATCACTTTTGTTCAAGAAATCATTCTGGATCACCATTCAGCATGGAATCGGTCGGTGCATATCGCATCTTTGAACGGTCTTGCCATTAGCGACAGCTGAAGAATTCGTTCTTTTACGGTGATGGGGACTCACAAGTCTCTCAGCAGTGAAAGACATTTATGGAAAAAATAGTGTTTGCAAATATGAGTGCATAGAGCACATTCAGAAAAGAGTCGAAACCCGCTTTTGAAAACTAAAATCAAGCCAGAAGGGATTAGTTGGAAAAGGAAAACTTACGGACAAATTTATTAATAAACTGCAAAATTACTACGATATTACAATTAGAAGTAATGTTGGTGATTTTCCGGGTATACAAAGTGCTGTAATAGCAGTATTTAATCACAACTGTTCTGAAGTGGATCAGCCTATGCATGCGCCAATGCCCGAAAGGACAATTTAGTTGTTGCAATTTCAATGTGCGATTACTTGCGGAACTAAAGTAAATGAAAAATGTGAAAGCCTGGCTAAAACCATTGTTAATTCCATCAAATCTACATATTTTGATTTATGTGATCGAAGCTTATTAAAAAAAATGCCTCCATGGCAAAACACAGAATTTGAATGAATGTTTTAATGGTTGCTTGTGGAAAATAATCCTGAAAGATGTATTTGTTGACCATGAAACGTTTTCTCTGGGAACTTATATATGTGTAATACGTTTTAATGACGGTTATAAGGGAGTGTTAAAATATTCCAGGCATTAGATGTGTTTCCGGGTAAGTATACAGTTGATGCCTTTAGAAATTTGACATTATTCGCATTGCTGACTCTAAACGACATTCATTCACATCAGTAAAAATTGCATGAAAAAAAAATTCTAACTGCAAGAAATTCAAATTTCGAATTGAAAGATAAAGAAGAAGATGTGACTTATAAAAGTGGGGGGGGGGGTTAAAATTGATTTCGTACGTATATCTTTGTTTTCTGAAAAAGTTTTAACTTTAAATCCGATTTCTAAAGAATATAATTTTCAGTATTTTTGCAATTTTTTGAAAGAAGATAACTCAAATGTGTTTTTTCTATATATTAATAAAATTTGGTAGAAACATATTTCATATTATTCTAGAGAGTCTGAACGAGGAATTTGTCATATATAGCTTATAAGTGGATTTATTCACATTTTAATGCATAAGAATGGAGGATTTCTTAAAAAAACACGTGTTGTTATTTCGACTTTTAATAACTCTGTAAATAATATGAATTATAAACGAAATACTAGTTCAGACCCCATGCATGTGTCATATCAATACATATGCTGAATAACAATGTTATAGAAAGTATTTTCATGAAAGGAGAATATTTTGAAAATGTGCTATTTTTTCCTTAATTTAAGCTAAAAAATTGCATTTAAATTTTTTCATTGTAATAAAACTATAAAAATGATTTTTTTTACATTCTAATTCAGATGATACTAAAAATCAAGAAACAATTATTCATTTATATCGTTTTTCAAAATCATGGTTCCGAACGTAGTCGGATACCTTAAACAAAATCAAGATATTCGGGAAAGCTTCATTTTATTTGCAAAACCTTAAAAAAGTTAGATGATACGAAAAAGGAGGATTACTTATTATTTTAGCAGACTTTAGACTGTTAAAACGGGTAATTTTAGAAAAACAGGCCTAACTATTGCTATCAGCAATATACATTATTAAAAATGGTTATAGAACCAAAAACATAAATTGAAAAATAAACTCTGAGGATTTAAATCCAAAAAAAGAAAAATACAGGAAAAGGGAAAAAAAATTACTAAAAGCTAAAAGTCAAAAGCAAAATTAATTTAGTCATCACCATACAAAATTTTTGAATCCAATATAAAAGTGTAGTCAGATGTGGCCATTGATCCCAGTTGTGAACCAGCTGAAATTCAAGCATGTAAAACTTTTTTTCTGCCATTTCATTTACTAATATAATTCAGTTAAAGTATTAGAAGTCTAAGATGCAAAAGTTAAAAATATATCTGAATCTAAATTCGACCTGTAAAAGGTTAAGTAATGAAGTTAAAATTCTTCATTTATGAACTGTATTTGTGTATTATTATTTGTCTTAAAATTTAATGTTAAATGTACCAAGAAGAAGATATATTCCTGTATCAGTTTTTTTTAATTGCCTAAGCTTTATAATCACTGGTTTCCTGTTCTAATATTGTTTAAGTCTTCAGAAAATTATTCTAGTAAGTAACCATGATCTGCTACTGAAAGGGAAAATAATCCTGATTAGAAGTTCAAATAATTCTTTTAAGTAAATGTGTGACTCACTATCAAGTTAAAAGTTATAACGGTTTTTATTTTATTTTATTTATTTTTGCGTAGTTTAAGAAAGTTTTCTAACAACTATGTAATTACCTAATTCGTTTTAAAACAATTTTCAGGGAGTACTAATTATCATAAGTGTACTGTTTTTTTCATTACACTCAACACACACAGATTAAAATGAGAAATTAATTTTCGATGGTTTGGTTAAAAAAAGCAAAGACCCGAAAAATCTTTTTTTCTCTTCAAAGTTTCGTTGTGCATAAACTGAAATTAGAAATAATGAAATGTGCTTTTGTTTTGTATTTATTCAAAGAAATAAATGGATAATTATCGTACCATCGAATAAATATAATGCTTATGAAATTGTTTCCTCAGCTAAATAACATGAAAAACTTACAATTTATTTATTTCTTAAGACAATTTGACAAAATGAATAAATTTTGAAATGAATTACATTGTTCCCAGAAGGTTATATAGTTCAAAATGTTTCAAACGTTTCATTCAAATACTTAACCAAATATGTCCCATGAAAACAGTTAATTCATTTTCAAATACAAACGAAAGTTTTCCAATAAGAAATTTATCTGTAGTTCTAAAATAATTTGCTAAATATAAAATTAAAAAATTATTATTCTTATCAAAAATACTTCTGGAAATATTTTAAGTAACTTAGAATAAAGGAGTTTTTTTAAACGTGATGTTTTAAATTCTACAGTGATCAAAATTATAATCGTATCAAATCTAAAGATGACAAATACAAAAATCTTAATTTTTGCAGGTTAGTTTTTCCGTCTTATTTCCCAAAGGGTTATTCTTTCAGAATTAAAACTTATTTTGTGTATCTTTTTAATGTACTGTATTTGTTATCAAGTTCAAGAAAGTGAATATGTGAATAAAATTTGCAAGTTGAAAAGGACTTAAATTACTTTTACAATTTTGTTTTAATACATTTTTTAAGAATTAAAAATACAGTGATGGTACTTATATTTCGTTTATTAGACGAAAAGAATGAGCGAGAATATACATATAAGACGAACGTGATGTTAATTTACGTCTCAAATATTGATTATGACATTAATATCTATCTTTCTTATAGACCTATTTACCATTTTGCTTCTTTTGATTTAAGTTATTTCAGTTTATTTCAAAAATGTCAACATTTAATTTCCTAGGTTACACATTGCATTAGGAATATTTTGTCATATTAATTTTTATCAAAACTTTATTTCTTAACGAAAATGTACTATATATTTATCATGTTTTCATATCAGTATAAAACACTTAAGCATTCACCCAGAATTAAATTCAATAGATTTTAAACTATACCAAGTTTCTTATCTCCTTTCTTTTGACATTTCGTTATGTTTCAAAATAAAATTTTATTATAATTTGATTGTTTTTACACATTAATATATCATTGCTTTTGCTTCTGTACAGGAATAGTTTAAAATAAAATCTTATCAAAGAAGATAAATTTAGAAAATTAATGTTCAAACCATTTCAAAATTCAAGTAGATTCATTGTTTATATATGTGCAATAACTAAATATATCAAAAGAGTAATTGATAGTGAGATATAATATTCAGATATAAAAATATTTCAATTGTTTTTTAAACTATTTATGAAGCACTTAAATTGAACTATGCCTTTGCATCAAAAGGAAAAAAAAAGTAAAATTAATACTGTTTACCGCAATAAATTCTAATACATTTATAAATTTAGAATATTGATATCAGAATAAAATTTATCTTTGGGGGAATATGTTATAAATATGAATACGAATTTCAAATGATTATTAGTATTCAATCGATGTATTTTAGAGATGTTAAAAAACAAATAAATGACAAAAACGTATTTTTTCCCTATTTAAATGTTATAGTAAAATAAATGTAACGAAATTCAAGATTATATTGGAAAAAGATAGTCTTTTATTCTTATGTACAAAAGGAATAATAGCCAAATAATATTCAGAAATAGGCTTCTCTTGTTTTGCAAATTAGTAATTGTACTATTATTTCGTGTAATCTGTAATATTTCTCCTACTTTTAGTTGACCAAAGTGATGAGAAAGTATTATTAAAGTTTTCTGTAAAGTTTTAAAAATATATCCCAAAAAACATTTTAAAAAATTAAACAATCATTGAGTAACACTTCTAATATATTGACAGTTACATATAATGCCTTTTGTAATCATTAAGAAATAATTATAAGGAACATAATAGATATGTTGAGAGTCACGATCATTTTAATTCTTATAAAATATCATTAAACATCAGACAGATAGAGAATGTGCTTACTTAAGATTCTATAAAGGAATTTAAGTCATTAAGTACCACATTTTATATATATAAATATCATTTTCACCCCATTAATTCAGAATAAAACCTTTCAACCAATTAAATATCCTTAAATTATTATTATAAGATGATTTTTAAGATACTATTATTATATAGATTTTTTTTTTCAATTTAAACATTGAAAACTATCAGATTTGAGTAACAAACCTAGATAAATACGATAATATTATTATACATATAATAAATAATATTCCATACATTTTTAAAATTATTGGAAGTTTTTTCAAGTTACTCAGTTTCTAGCTGTAATATCTTCATTTATTAATGTTTTACTTAAACAAATTCATGTATACATTTTTGCTTATTAATATGAATTACAAGCAACACTCACAAAAAATCAAAAACGTATTTACTGTGCCATTTAATGACACTTTTGTAAATAGAATTTTATGACAGTTCCATACTTTGAAAGATTTTTATCCAGATATTATTTTTTCTTCTGTAATCAGAAGTCCAAATTTTATTATACGTTCTTTGATTGAGGATTTACATTTCGAAAACACTTGCTCAATTTAAAATTCGTTGCTTCATGAGGTTGTACAAAGCCTTTAGTATCATTTTTGGCTCTTTAAACTTTATCGAAGTATATTGATTAACACCAAAGCTAAAAGAATAAACAGTAATATTGAAAAATAAGTAGCAACAAAGGCAGCTTTAATTAAAAATATAGTCACAAATATGGTACACTACTGAGTACCTCCGAAATATTTATGATATTTCTAGATAAGATTATTATTGAACTAACTGCACTGAATTAATTTCACTGGAAGTTTTGAAATTGGTCATTTATTTCGGTTGTTTAAATAGTTTGTAATAAAGCAAATGTTGAAGAAAACTTATCATCATCAAAATATCTTTACATCCAAAAAAACTCAAATTTACTTGAGAGAGAAATTTAATGATACTCATGAAGAAAAATTTCTTTTCTGTATGATTTTACCATTAATTTAGTAATATGCTATTATTTTATCTTCAGCCATTTCCTCAATAACGTTCTCTGGGAAAGTAATTTATTCCTTCTGAAAAGGTGTATGAAACTCTTAAAGAGCCGGAAATAGTATTTCGTTCTAACGCAGAACAAATAAATCTATTTATTTCCTAAAATGTGCTTTCTCAGTTATTTCAAATATTAATAAAATATTTATGGAAATAATGTAAGACAATTTAATATTTGGCAATTTCAGTAATTTCGCGTGTTCCATATTAATTTTCCTGATTTATATTTGCAATGTAGTTTGTGTTTTATGTTGAATTTTTTTAGCAATAATATTCAAAATATTCAAATCTGTTAGCATAAAGGATATATCTTTATAATGTAACACACAATCTGCTCAACGACTTAGTATACTCTAAATGTACTACATTATAATTGATTTAAGAAATTATATCAGTTTTCTCTCGCATGATTTTCGTTGTGCTATCAAGCCAAATAACGGCTGTTATGTATTTGTACACTTACTTTAGGTGGAAATTTTTATTTAACCAGGTAGTGTGTGGGCAAATTAATAATAAACATAACCTGTTTGTATTTATTAAGTATAATAAATATAGGTATTATATATTTTTAAGACTATTAAATAAAATTTTATTTTGTTCCTTCCCCATGGTTCACAAGATTATAAGCTTGTAAATAATATATTTATTTCTATAAATCCATCTTGCTTTGTGTACAGTAGTTGCTTGGTGCTATTTAAGGAAAAACGACTGAGAAGTTAATATTTTATTTTAAAGCTATTTGTCTTGGTCTATGCAACTGTTTTCTTTTATGTAACATTTATTTCTAGAAAAAGATGTGTAAGTGTTAGATTTTCATCCAAGAGTTCAACAAATAAATGTTTTGTTCCCAAAATTTGAAATTTCATTAAAAACAATAAATGAATTACGATTTATTAATATTTTAGATATTTAATAACAGCTTATCATTTAAATCAATTGAATAATTATTTTCTCATTTATATTTTTAATAATAGCTCAAAAGATACTGCTCCAGCTGTCCCTACATCTAATAGGAATCTCTTGCCAATGAAAAAGAAATTTAAATGTGATTTTAGGTAATTTAAAAACATCAGTTTATCTATTTGATTTGTTTTGCTATTTATAGGACGATATTTATCAAGTACTTATCAAATATTAAACAATACATAGTTTGAAACTTGTGAATTAATAATATAATTACTATTTGGTTATTAGCTTGAAAAAATTAATTGAATAATAACTTTATATAAAATTACTAACATTTAAATCGGAATTTAAAATTTATATCATTTTAGTTTCAATTTAAAAGCAAAATTTTAGTTAAGTATAGAATATTAAATTTAAACTGTTTTAATATTATCTTTAAAATTAATAAAGCTGTTATTCGAGTACATAAATTAATCCGATTTCTGTTCTTTCAATTTTTTTTTAATATAACACCAAAACATTTTGAACTAAGAAATATGACACAGTAGTATTGTAAATAGTTCACGAACTTCAAAATTAGTACCTTGATTTAACGAAAAGTTATTGTGTTAAATGATGGGTATTTCAATAACCTATGTTTATTGAATTCAATGTAATATATCATTTTCAGAATTATCTTTATAGTTTATAGCAATGTTAGACCTTTTTAAAATGCATTATACATAGCTGTAGTAATGTTCATAGAAATGATGAACTCAAGTAAAATTGGTGCAAAGAACAAGTAAAAATCTTGCATTTTATTAGAAAAAGATTTTTTATCGAATATACTTAAAGAATGATATTATTCACCAAACGGAGTATGTCGTTAAAAATTCAGCATTAAAGTACAAGATCTTAAAAGAGAAAAATTCATGTATCTTAGCATATGTACTTTCTAGTTCATTTTTCATATTTAAATTAGTAATTGTACTCAGTACGAGTTATAACTAAAAGTCACATTAAGGAAATAGGATCCTATTCTTCGTTTAATAAATAAATTAATAATTAAATTTCCAATACATATGTTTCGTTAAAACTAGTACTGGTAAGAAATTGGAATAAAAACACCTACCATCTGATATATGTTAAGCTCTTAAAATTCTATAAATGCTCAAAATATTGCCAGATAGTTTTAAACTATTTATAAATTAGCACCAATATGCGTAAAATATTCATAACTTTAATCTCCTATTAAAATAAAATTGCAATTATGGAAGTCCCAATTTCAATATCGGTTAATGCTAGGAAAAGCATTCTTTAATACTTGGAGGCAATTAATTTTAAAATTCTGATAAGTCATGCATATAAATGAGTTAAAGTGCACAAACAGGCTGAGATATATCGAAACAAGCTTTAAAAGAGATTACTGAAGTTCAGGAAAACGTTTCTAATCAGGTTATTTCATCCAGTCGAGTTAATGTTCAGAAATGTGGAATGTGAAGAATCTAGTTAATTGAGAAAAAGGGAAATCGGTGTCAAATAATGTGACATTTAAGCCAAAAATTCAATCAAATCTCTATTTGTTAATTGTTTAGGAATATTTTTTCTGATTTCTGAAACAATTTTTTAATAGAATGTTAGATAATTAACATTATCCTAGTAGCTAAAGTTTTTGAAATTTTCATGTGATTAATTTTAAACGCTGAAATAATTTATTCGTGTCATATTGTGTTCAAAGTTTTGAGTTTGAATTATTATTTAATCATTTAGTAATTTAAGAAATTAAAAAAAACCAGTCCCCAAATTTTCCAAAATCTCTCAAACTTTTTACTATCACAACCGTTAAAAATTACATTTATGGACAAAATAAATGTAAAAATCATTAATTGTTCCTAAATAAAGTACGTATGTAAAATTATAAGGCATATTATTTCTCCTTTAATGAGGAAATTTTTCTCATAGGTTGCTTCAATAGTAAACTCATTTTCCATTACTCTGCAATTTGTATGTGTTACTCAACTTGAAATTTCTAAATATAGATACATCCTGCTTCAAAACTAAATTTTCGAATAATTTTTGAAGTGAATATAGTGTGGGTTGTATCGTGATTTTTCTTCAACTAACACTTTTAGACTATAAATGATATTGTTTGAATTGAAGAACTCTTCCAATGGATGAAACGTGACTTATGTAGATAAGATCAGATTTATTGAAAGGTAATGAACACATTTAATTAATTGCCTTAATAAGTAACAAATAATTTTTTTGAGGCTGGTAAATAGTAGAGAAAGTGAATACAAGCTTTAATCGCAGAGGTAGTGAATATATTGGAAGACGTAAGGGGATCACACTCACACAAACAAACATACACAATCACACACGCGCAAGCAGATCATAGCTAGAAAGGAACAGCATCGGATGAGTGAATCGGTAATCTTACCCTTAAATTCACTAAGGACTCAAACATGATCATTTCAGTCTGATAAATAATACTTATAATGTTAATTTACAGCATCAATATTAATGTATAGGAATTATTCCCTCATATATAGTAAGTTGAGGGTCGACCTTTGATTTTTCTTATATCTGAATAAAATAACTTTTTATCATCACTGAATGGATTTTGATTCATCGATCTACTTTAAATATTGATTAATCCTGACAACAGAAGGAACTCATTCTGGGCTTTACAAGCATATTATCAAAAAAATTCAATTAGTTCCTTTTATTACTGCTGCGTTTTACAATAGAAAATGGTGTATAATATTGGAATTAAATATTAAAGTTTATAAGGAATACGTAACGAATCTAATCACACAGTTATTTAATTACACTCTTATTGTGAATAACATTGTTATTCTTGAGCACATTTCTAAAATAAATCACATTGTTAATGTTTAACAAATAAATTATCTATCTATCTATCTATATATATATATATATATATATATATACAGAGAGAGAGAGAGAGAGAGAGAGAGAGAAAGAGAGAGAGAAAGAAATTTCAGTTTTTTAGTTGTGTCAATATTTCTTATGAGACATCTTTTAAAAAAGATGTTTTGCTTTTCTTTCAACATGTAAGATAGCTTTTTGGAGTGTTATGATGGTATTAGGATTTAAATAAAAGATTATCTCATTCTATCATTTATATTCATATATCTTCAGACATTTTAATAATGTATAAATGCCATTAGAGTCTCAATTAAAATAACTTTTAAGATGAACAATACAACTAAAGATCTTAAATGAATACAAGCTCAGTGAATAAGTATAATGTTAAATAATAAATTAAACCTAAATATGTAAATAAATTGTCTGTGGATGTTGAACATACCTAAAAAATCATAAATATATTGTATGTTTGATATGAATTAAAAATTAAATGCAATTTTTAAAGTTATTTTGTTGAAACTCTTAATATAATATTGAAAAACTGCTTTTCAAATACATTAATGCATTAATACAAAATGTGTATTAAGAGAACATTTGTATTATTTCTGATATATTGATACTTATAATAGTACATGAAGTTTTGTTTATGTGTTATATGAATCAAATCAGTGAACTAAATATGCAGACTTAAATTTGAAATGATTAGGTCTTAATCGATAATTTCATAAACGCACTTTACATTTAAGAGAAATTTCTGTAATCATTTTTATTGAAACTGAAAAAAATTGCCATAGAGGTGCAATGAACGCCATTTGTATATTTTATATAATACTTTTTAAAACTTATATTCATTTTCAAATTAGTATAATGAAAAATTTTAAACATGTTGTTTTTGAAATTTTGAGTTGTTTCTTCAGATTTGACAAGATTAAGTAACATTTTATTGCATTTATAACAAAATTCCATTTGGTAAGATAAAATAGAATATTAAATTTTTTTTCCCTAAATTTTCAATAAGAGACCTAAAATTACTTAAAGAAGAAGATCAAACATTTAAGACGTCAATATTTCTTTAGCATATCCCATCGATGCATTTAAAATGATAGATAAGATATATTCTCTTATTAAAACGGAAAAATATCATGATAATATATCTAAGAAAATACATTTGGTAATTTTGAGTTGACGAGGTATGGAATCTAGGAGAGGGAAGTGCTGACGCAGATGTCATCCTCGTCACTTGACCGAAGTTCAAAATTACAAAGTTATCACCAATATACCTCGTGTTGCTTCTAGTGCGACAATAATGAAACCAAATCGATAATTTTCAGTTTTCAGTATATTTTGGGTACTTTGTTAAAGTATTGAATTTAAACCACTGAACTTCTTTTTTCTAATTTAAAAATGATTATATTTAATTCGTAACATTGAAAATTGTTGCTAAATAATTTTGTATACTATTCGAGGGGTTTAATTACATCGTATTGTTTTATGGTGTATAATGTTCTCTTTAATTTTTTATTGCAATTTGAAATCTCGAGGAGAATATTTGGTAACATTTTTAAATTCAAAGTAGTAAATATTTCTAGCTTAAGAAATTTATTTTATTCTTGAAACATGCAAAATTTATTTTTCGCAGGAGGCTTTTCGTTTTTATTTTTTTTTTCAGCTTATAGAATCGGAATGACTGAAGCCGGTATTTCACGGTATGTACATTTATGCTCTTTCTTATTAAAATTACGGTATTTTTATAGTCCATAAACGCAGAGAGATTCAGAAAAAAGTTTAAACTTAATGTGCTAATAAAATGATTTTTATTCAACTATTAAAATAATATTTTTCATTTTAAAAGCCGTTTTAAGCAAAAATGACGGCTCAAAACAGAATACATAGAAACATTTTTACATTAAATTAATTTAAATTTCATTTAAAAGCTAACAAGCGTGACAACTAATTCTCATTTAACATAAATCCGGCTATATTCTGCAGTCTATTGCTAAAATAATTCATATTAAAATTCAAGTAAATTTATAAATAAATAGTAAATAGTACTTATTTGCTAAATTTAATAAATTTTACAAGAAATGAATTCAAGTTAATTTTTCTATATTTTTTTCAGAAACTCATTAATATATGAATATTAGAAATAAAAAAAATACTTAATGTAATGTTTTAAAAATATAATGTTTGAAATAGTTCCTTCGGCATAGGTATTGCAAGATTTAATACTTATTATTAACATTTTAATAACTGCTTAAGGGCATAGATGATGATATTAGCATTTCTTAAGTATTTATTGATATTTTTGTGGGGGGAATTAATTAAAGTATTTATAATTTTTAAATTAATGGGAAAAATTATTAAAAATCTGTTTATAGCTTTTACAATAATTGATTTTTGTAATTTTAAAATATTTTTAACAAGTTAGGCTTTATATAGCAGGAATAAGAAATTATTGACCAGTTTTAAATTGTACGTAGAACTACAATTTGGATTTCTTGTAATTATATTATACCTCCTTCGTTAGCTCTTTAATAAGTTCTTTTTGTGTTATTAAATTAAGTAAGTTAAATCTGCTCATGATTATATTTATTTTTCATTTTGTCCTTCTAAGTGTTTATTGACTTTTCTTCTATGTAACTTTTATAATTGTTTAGTTCTTATTTTGATTCTTAGTAAAAACCATTTTTAATTACAAAGTGATAGCTGAGTGTATAACCCCAAAAATAAAATTAAACACAAATTCATTGCCCAAAGTCATTGGTACCATCATTTATTACTTTTATTTTTGATTTGCTTCATTTTCTCAATAGATTCCAGCTATCAAAAATTTCTTATTATGTTTGAATAAATTATTTCTATGTTTCATATGCACATTTATATAGCATTTTTTATTCTAAATTTTTTCATAAATTAGTTATTCCAATTTTTCTCTTTTTACATGATAAATTTTTTATTACATTTAAATTTATATACAACAATAGTATGTGTGCTATCATCGTGTCTTTGATATTTGAATTTTTTGTGATATATGTCCATTTAGTAATATATTAACACACTTCTTGGTATCATTATATATATATATATATATATATATAAACTTTAACTGTTATTATTCATAAGCCAAATAGTCATTAATTTGAAGTCTATGCACACAAAAATGCAACTTCAAATAAAGAGTCAGTAGATGGTAATACATTTTAGTTCATTTGAGTTACTTAAATTATGGCATTGTATGATCTACTTACTATCATTGTGCTTGTGATCTAGCTTAGAATAATAATCAAACTTAAATCTTTCCCAGTTGTTCCGAATCTGGCTAGTTTAATCTCGAAAATTGGTGGTACTAGCTGGAATGCCAGCATTTTCTCACTCTAAAATATTCTTTTAAATCGTTCTTCTACTATTGATGCAATTTCGCATGCGTTTACTGTGACTATTCACCAATAAGTATTATCATCTAACTCTTCTACATTCAATTTGGCTATTTTTATACATAAGTTTCTTTTGTATTCAATTTATAATATTTCTTTCATTTTTCATTTAGTTGGGTCGAGGTCTTATGCTAAGCAATTTTTTGGTGGGTTCAGTGAACCTTTGCAAAGTTATACTAAAAGGTTACAATAGAATAAAAGTTAAAATCACTAAATAAACTAACCTACAATGCAAGATTCAACTTACTTACCTTGAGATTACCTTAGAATTTTAAGTAATGAGAATATCTAAAAATGAATTATACAATGTTTAAGTAATAAATTTTGGTAGAAATTCGTTTATTAATAACTGCCTAAACGCCTAAAAGATCTCGAATATGGAAAATGATCTGAAGAACCTAACTTGCAAATTCGAGAGAGTAATATACCAAAATAATTGCTAAATGGAAGAAAGAGGCACCATTTTGGCAAAATTTCATCGGAAAATCTTTCAGGGATCATACAAAATAGTGTCATATCTCCTATTAAATATAATTATGAAACATAATAAATTTTATTCTAAAAATTGAATAATCCTTTTGTTGTTGTCATTATATATCTTGTCAACATACATGATACAAATACTGGATTTAGCAATCATTGTACAAGCTCCACCACCTGTCTCGCAGATGTTGTAGAGCAAATTGAATTGAAGACGTAATCAATATTCGATTAATGTGGTTTATTACCAAAGCAGCTACATATGTCTGAGAACTCTCCCACACTAATTATACCATTGTATAATTTCCAAGTATTGTTTTGGAAACTTAAAAAAAATATTCTGGAATATTTTAAAAATTATAGTGAGAAACAGAGAATATTTTAATACAACTGTTACATAAACTTTTAATAATGCGAAACTAGGGTTTTAGCCTGATAACTCTCGATCTAGTGATAAGCGTCGTACTTCGGCGTCATTGGTGCTTGCAAGTCAATATTACTGATCTCTATCATTTGTGAAAAGATTTTAATGGTATTTAATATGAATAACATGAATTTATAATAATTAATAATAAGGAAGTGATAAAAATAAATTTTTAACAGGTGAAATTTTTAAAAAAAATATGTTTATTTATTCAGTAAGATTATTAACGAAAACCAATATGAGAAAGTTGATAAAGAAGATGAGTTTGAAATTAAAATTTTTACATTAATTTTGATTATATATTTATATACAACAAAAAAATGTGTGCTTTCAATATTTAACATTTTATCTTTATATATTCTTCTAATGTCGATTTAGTCGTAAGAAGTTAAAATTATTGTAATATGCCAAACTGTTGACTTTTTAAAAAGAAAATAGTAATATAATGCTCAATGATTCAAAATAGAATTCAAAATCACAATCTGCGACATCATTCAGTATTTCATGAATCCAGTGGTTAACATAGGAAACAAAAATAAATAAATTAGTAAATAAATACAAATATCAACAAAATTTTCAACTCCATATTTTTATATGAAGAAACAATCCACTTTCATGGAAATATTTTTTTTCACTCTCTTTGTGATCTGAACAGAAATTACTATTTTACAGGTCATGAACTCTTAAGGACTTTTAAGAAAATCAATAGTTATGATTTAAATGAGGAAAATTATAATTAATTCAGTTATTTTGTTTGCGTTATTATAAGTAACCTCATCAATACTGTTAAAGACGAAAGCAACTGAAGACTGAAAAGAGTGTATTAGATTTAAATAGTTAATACGTTTTAATTTCTTTTGCTCAATCATTGAAACATTTTTTTTAAGAATCAAGATCTTAAAATAATACTAAAATATAGAAAAAATTCGCAAATATTTTAGAATGTAGTAAAATTATGCATAATATTTCATTGCTCCTTAGATTTAACATTATTCTTATTTTGAAATAATCTAATACTTGGATCATCACTTGTTTTAGCAAAATCTTCAGAAATATTGATATAATGCAAAGGAAGTTTGAAAAACAACATTTTCTATTTGATTGTAAAATGAAAATCAAAATTTCATTAAACACATTTTCCGCCATATTTTGAAAAGAGTCAAAATGTGTAACGAACATTTTGTATCGGATTGTGAAAAAATTAATTTTGCAATTGGAATATTTCTTAAAGTTTATTATTTATAATGAATAAAAAAATTAATTATCTTTTGACTATTAAATACTGATACTTTTTTGAGCAGTTACAGTAAGAATTATGGAATTAAGTTAAATGTGTCTATTTTTCTTCTTTACGAGAACTGATCTATTTCTAACGATGTTGATTTTTATATTTATCTATCTGCTGAGGCTAGAATTAATTTTAAATTTTGCATGGAATTTTTGTGAAATGCAGTGAAATCCACTCAAGATTGATTAAAGACTAATAGCGATGTTTTATATTTGAAAATCAAACGCCAAACCTAAATTCAATAAATAGTTTGTTTTATACGATTTCTCTGGTCATTCATTTTCAATTTCATACCTTGCGTCTGGGCCAACATAAGTTAAGGGATTTTATTAAATTACGTGAAACTCACATTTCTTTGAAAAAAAATCTCATTTTAGTCCTTTATATCATTAATTTTCATTGCTAATTTTTAGAACTCTTTACAAATCAGTATTTACAACTAGAGAAGAGGTTTGTTTTGAATAAATAAAACGATATTTTTCAATTGAAATAAATGAAAAAGGGAATCATAACGAAAAAAAGTGTTTCAATCACACACACACACACACATATATATATATATATCCTCTACAACAAATCATGCTTAGAATTTTTGGGAATATCTAATACATTGAATCTAAATTGACAAAAATTGCAGCTAATAACATTTCGGAAGAAAGATTATGTAAAGAATACTCATGATCCTTTATAAAAGGATGAAAAAGCATTTATTTTAAAAAAAATATATTGTTGAGTGCCAAAAGATTGTTTCTAATATAAAAGAAAACTTTTCTCTGAGATAATTATAAATAGACATTTTGAATCGCATATATAGTAAAATGGTATAAAACTATAATATGCATAAATACATAAAATATAAGTCTAAAGTAAGGTGATTAATATTTGTTAAAAATTATTCAGTAAAATTGTATATTTGTTAAAAATTGGGAATTATCTTTCTGTTGTGGAATTATAATATCAATAATTTTAAGCGCTTGTGTTATATTATTTGCAAAATTACAGTTATTTGTGTTTATTAGATTTTGTAGGAATTATTATTGCATCTTAAGGACTTTTCAGGATAAGCAAAATGGGATAAAGGCAAGTTTTACATATTTAGTTAATTAGATCCACCTTGTGAAATGAAACTGAGTTCAAAATATTTTTCTTAATTGAATGGAAGGTAAACCTTAAAAAAATAGAGAAAATAAAGGAAACTTGTTATTCCTAATCCTTATACGCCAGAAAAAAAGCATTTAATTGAGTGAGGATAAATGTGAAATGTAGAATTTCATTTTGTTGAATAACGCGAATGAAACCAAAACTGGAATACTGAAATCTGTCTATATATGATTTTGATAAATAATTTTGTTCTCAACCCTCCATAAACTTAGTAATTTTTACTTTCGTCATTTAAACTATTCTCAAATCATTTCAATAAATGTATTTGTACTCCATGTTATAACAAAAGATTACTAAAATTCTCTTACTTCAGTTTTAAAAAGGATGTATACATTCGTTAGAGCTGTTATTGATCAAATGTTTGAGATTTACAAAACAGCAAATTAAATTATTTCCATAACTATATTGAAAAAAATAATTTGTGGTTCTAAGAAGTCTGCAAACCATTTTAAATTATTAGTTTTTCTAATTTATAAGATATATGAAAAATATTTAGATGGACATAATTCTTGAAAAAAACAATTGTTATATTTCAATAAGGAAAGTCTTTCAATTTTAATGAAAAACACTGGAAGAACGATTATTGTAGGTGATTTTAGAATAATGATAAAATTCTCACTATTACTACAAATATAATATCAAAAAAGATATATTCAAATGAAAAGTTTTATTCTGATTATCATAGAGACAAAAAGTATTTTGCTTGATCAAAGAATATTAGCTCAAGCGAAATATGCAATTCAAAACAAGTTTTAAATTAGAGCAATTTTCAAAGCAATATTCGTTAAAAAAGAAGCAAGTTTCTTTTGATTCAAAATGAATCATTCTAAGAACTCAGATATAAACTGAAAATTATTTAGCTTACAACATCAAATAGAGCTTAAAATTACATAAGAACGAAGTGCATATATTATTTTTATAATCAGAATTCCTATTGTCTCATCCGTATTTTTTCCCTCAATATTGTATTTTCTTAAGATCGGTATTTAAATTTATTTAGCAATACTGAAAATAAAGAGTTTGAAGCGGTAACAATATGGTGAAATCGAGATATCGTGACAAAATTAAATCAATGAAAAATACACTAAAGCAAGATGGCTTGAATTTTTAAGGATACTGAATTAGTTTATTTTAGTATCTAGTGAATTTTTATGTTCGATAACACCAAAAAGTCATTTTTGAAATATGGCACACATTTTAAAATAATCTTCATGTACATCAAAGTGAATGCATTCAGCAACTTCAAAGGGAATATGCATTTGAATTGATAAGGAAGAATTCTTTAAATATTTCAACATGTTAAAGACTAAGTATTTTAAAATCAGTGAAAAACATCATTATTATGGAAAAATAATCATTCATTTAAATCATAATTTTGTTTATACATTATATTTATATATTTTGTATACAACAGATCACATATGCGTATATCACTGTAATTACATACATGAATACATGAATTAAATACATGAATAAGGTGCATTCAATATATTTGTAATAAAGAATTTTTAAAGAAAATATTAGTTTTTGAGAGGATTAAAAGATGAAATACTGTCTTTAATTTTACTTCTAATCATGGTATGTCTGGTTGAAAGATTTATATATTGATTAAAGTAGGGTTACCGAATTTAGAGGTGATTCGGCGAAAAGAACAGAAAAAAAAGGAAAGATTAAGGTTTTGGAAACGATATTAAAATAGCTTCAATATCTTAATAAATTCTTATAATAAATACTTAAGAAATTTTCATCTGAAAGATATAGGTTGTACAGAACGCAATATAAAAAAACAGACGCAGGAAAGCAGTTAAGGCTTCAAATTTAGATCGAGAAATAAAAATCACACGAGATGGGGGAGAGTAATGAAGGCAAAAATAAAGTTAGAGGGAACTAATATTCAGTTCCATGAAAGTTTTGTAATAAATAAGGGAAATAAAAAAATCTCTAACCGAACTATTTAGATTCCTTAGAAAATTTCAGTGTTTAATGATTTAATACATGTTTTCTGTAAAAGAAATCCTATAAAATTAAAACAGAAAATTTCTTATTAATTTCATTAAGTTTAATGTAATATAATTTTCACATTTTTGGAGCGTTTAAATAACTTCTACTGAATCAGTTTTAATCTATCTCATGAAAGTAAATAATATACTTTGCATACTCTAAATAAAAATGAATTATTTAGATTTTATTTTGAATATATATATATATATATAAAATGATTTTCTTGGAGGAATTAGAAGTTATTTCTATAGGAAAGGGGGGAAACCACTTTTTATTGTAGAATTACCATTTGTGAACATTTATCTGCAAATTTTTATGTAATTAATATTTACAACATGAGCAAAAAATAACAGTGGAGATGTCCGATACGAAAAAGCGAATACCAAAGGTTCTCAAATCAACCCTGCCACGGAAGGAACTTGCTTAGTACACATCTTTTCCACTAGGAACGTGTCATCAATCTTCTTGTAAGCTCAGAACTGCTGGTAGAGGTACTTTTGAAGGCTTCACCTGCCCGCTATGAATTTTTTCTCCACACCTGTTTTGCTTTCTCCCATTTTTAAGAAGGTAGATTCCAATGAACAATGAGCGGCTGCGATTTCCCGTTCTCCCTACAAAAATGGTGGCATGTTGATTGACGATAAATCTTGTTTCAGACGTCCGTCAACTGCTCGAATAGACAAAAATGTTAATGGACTATTAAACATAAAGCAGATATAACTGGATTGCCATGGATCTTGGTTCAACAATTTTAAATAGAATATTTGTGAATGATAAAGTCACTGCACACAAAATTTCTGTCTCGGGTTATAACTCATCAGCAAACAGAGCTATATCTAATTGTCAGTATCTGAGCATAAATGGTATGATTCATTTTCCCAACGTACGTTACTTACCTCACCAAGCTCTGTAAAATTTCATTTTTTTCCACGCATGAAACACACTGATTTGATGACGCAAAAGTGTCTAAGGGAAAAAAATGAGAACAGAGTTGTCAATCAACATTGTACATAAACATAAAATTTGTTCATTGGACAAGACAGATAGATAGATTCGTGAATTGAAAAAAAAAATTCAAAACAGAACTTATGTAGAAATTACAGAATTTAAAAATAAAGTTATCATAACAGAAATTTCTATTCCAACGCTAAAAAAAGCCGTTTGCTTGCAATATAGATCCATGAATATAAGCTGAAATAAATTACGTATTCAGATTCAATATCATTAAAATACATATTCATATTGAATATAGGCATAAATGGATTTACTTAAGAGTGAAAAAAAAGAACATAATTGTCTATATTTTCCAGATTTAGATACGTGTATGTTACAAACAAACGAAATATGAAGAACAGAAAATAAGAAAACATAATTTATGAACTATGTTCGCTATATTGTTTAATTCATTTAATATTTGCATTATCATGAGCTTTTGCGGAAAGATACATTTATCTTACATCACTTGCTTTTAATTAAATAAATTATTTTTGATAACAGAGATTCTTATACCATAAAAGAAAAGAAGGCTATCTAGAGAAATTTAATAACTGTTTTTTTAAATAAGGGGTTTGTTTGTACACAGAAAATGTTGTTTCTGCTGAGATAAACCAGAAAATGTACGCAGATTTTTTTTCGTCGAGTAATTCTATACCTGGAGTTTCTTGTTAATTTGTTGATTTTCTTTTTATTTTGCTGTTGTGTATGTTAATATCTTCTTACATAAATTTAGAGTTCTTTTTTTTATTTTTTTTTTATTTTTAAAAAAACATGTTTCAACTTTTTAAAACGCAATAAAAATGTTTTAATTAAATATGACATTTTGTTTCTTTCATTTAGAATAATTTTAACAATTGATAATTTAATATTTAAAAATCCTCTAGAGATTTTTAAGAATATTTTCTAACTTATAATAACGTTTGATTATGTGTGCAAATATTTTGTTATTTCTTATATCTTTTGAGAGATTTACATGTACTCTTTAAGACAATAACAGTTTTTTTTCACGCTGTTATCTATCATATGCTGTAGCATGTTTTACAATAACATCTATTTTTGATATAATGATTTATAAATGTTTTCTTGTCACACAAACTAACAGAAAAAAAACAGTACTTTAAAACCGATTTCTATTTCTTGCAAATTAGATGTACTATAGGCTAGAATTGAAACCTTTTCAAACTGTTAGAAGTAGAAAAAAAAATTTTATTAGATCTAATTTAAATGATTTTATATTTTTCATGGCAAAATAATTCTAATTAAACTAAATTATCTTGTTCCTTACAGAAATATAATTATTTTCTGGTGGTGTTGTTTTCGTGTACATGGACATCACAAAAACATTAAGCACTATGGAGCAATATTAATATCAAATGCCCCCAAAAGCATCCAAGACAGCAGTTGCCAGCTGTGGTGCCTCATGGCCGTATGGGGTATCCTGTTCGGGATAATAAAGTGGAATCAAGCTGAGTGTAAGTATTTTTGGCACAACAGACGGGCATTCCAAGAGATGCCTTGGCGTAAGCTGGATTTCAGGGCAGTTCTTACAAAAGGATAGGACCTTGTTTAGTCTGGATGAATTTTCATGGCCTAACAGTAAAGCGTTCTCAGTCTAGTAATGATACTTGTTATAATCCTGGGGCAGTCGAAGTATGTTTCCAGTTTGGAGTCTATGTCTGACCACTGCGTTGGCATTTGCCAGCGTGATGGTAGTGTTGGATCGGACAAGGTTCTTTGCTTTTTTGGCTAAAGAATCCAATTCTTTTCTGCAAGCCAGTTATGGAAAAAAATAAATTTTTACCTATAACTACACAAATTCATGGAATCTCAGAAACTAAAATATACATTTCAAACATACTAACTACATAGTTACTCTTCTGAAACATATTTTTTAAGCATTTCGAAGTAATCTAGAAATTCTAGTATTTGTAGTAAATCTATATTTTTTTTCATTTCATTGTAAAGCAATTTCAAACTTGTTCGAAGCCGATACGCAATTGTTTTACCAATTAAAATACAGATTTTAGAATACAAAAAATATAGCAAATAATGTGTATTATGTAATGATACTGAATACATAATCAAAAACGGACAAGAAAAATTAAAGATAAAACTAAACAGAAATATTGGATACATTGTATCACATATAAATGATTTGTTAGCCAATACCTAACTATCATAATAGTTATTGGAGTATAAATGCTCAAATACCAGCATTGCAGCCGTCAAGACTGATCAAAATACATATATTGTAAGTTCAGATTGATAGGTTCATGGCTTATTCATGTTTAAAATTTGAAATTTAACTACCAAGGCATATCTGATAGTATTTAACTTTTCCTCTGTCTTTCCAACTTCACTAGATTAGATCATAAGTTATGCACTAGCGAAACGGTAACTGGGGGCTACATCATCGCCCGATATGAGTGCTCAGGTTATACTCAGTCAGTGCATCAAGTTCTAAGTTGCTTGTAAATTGCGTAACTGCAAAATGGGGTGCTCAGTGTCCAGACATAGTAATACATACACAGTTATCATGTGGGTCGTTAAAAATTCATGTCAGTTCAAATTGATACGAAATTATATTGCCAATCAATCCAAGCTGATGCAATCATATTAGTTCTTTCGTTAATTCAAAAATTATCAAAAGCCAATATGAAAAGGAAGTTAGCGACATTGAAAAAATAAATTTAATTAGAGTGAGGTACGTGATAGCTATGGTCATTTGTTAAATTTACTTAAATTGGAAATTGATGAGTCAGATTACGTATAAATAAATGCTGCTTACTTCATTTATAAAATTATGTACGATTATATTGTTTTCGTATTCATTTTCATAATATGGTAATTTATGGCTAAAAACGAAGTCTACATAGCTTGTGAAAAATGTTTATTAGAAGCCAACAGAGTTAGTTTTTGGAAAGCTCAAGGTAGAATAATCACTTATTTATTTACATATTAGATTTCATACCTATTTTGTAAATGCTTTAAAATCTTATTAATGACGATTGTATTAATATGAAAGAGAATTAATGAAAAATTATATATATATATAATTTTTCTTGAATTAATTAATACATATATATATATATATAATTTTTCTTGAATTAATTAATACATATATATATATATAATTTTTCTTGTACAAGTAAATATATATATATTTACTTGTATACTTGATTATTATAATTATTATAGTTTATTATAATTAAACTGATAATTTGTTAGGCATTGCAGCAATTACATCATAAATAGAAATAACGCTTTCATAAACAGATATATTTTAATTAAAAATTATTTCATTCTTAATATTTGTAACTAACTTTAACACAATCAGCATTTAGTTTTAATCCTAATTATGACTTACAGGATTCGTATATTTTCAATATTTCTTTTTATAACTCATATTTATTTAAAAATTTTGTTTGTCAACAGAGAGAAGAGGCTGATTCTAATGTACTGAGCAATAATGCGTTTAATAATAGTCTTAATATCATTAACTCATAATCATATATATATTTTTATGTTTATAGCGTCAAAGCATAGTGAATACCAAAGTTTTTTAAATGACTAATTTATTGAATTTAGGTTTAAGCATCAAATATAAATTTTCATTTAAAAATTCTGGGAAGTAAAACGTAATATTTTTAATGTTTCTGAAATCAAAATTCATTAAAGATAAAATTTACGCTTGTCGAAAGCAACCTCGGTTTAATCAACCAATAACATATGTTATGTCATAAAATTATTATTTAATTGTAGTGTAAAATATCCTAGAAATAACTAAATTCTAACTTAAAATATTTGAGTTCATTCCAAATTATATGTTATTCTTTACAAAACCGTATATATTTATCGACAAAAATATATCGTTTCAAAATTGAGGTATCATGTTTTTGATAAATTATAAGGGTCATGCAAATAAGAATCCAAAAAATGGCACACGTAGCAATGAAAATGTTTTGTTTTAATTAAATCATATGGCTTACTAGTCATGTACATAAGTTTCAGTTATTTTTATTCGTGACCATGTCGCCTTTTTCATCTCAACATTTCTTCGTCATAACTTTTCAGTCCATGAGATTCTCCTCGCCTTCTTTGGAGCAGACGGGAGTAACTTATTGTTTTGATAATTGCATATTTTCCTCTGCATTATAATGAGTTCCTTTATCATTGACGATGACAACTCGCCGCTGCAGCAATCAGATTTTAATTTGGCAGCAAATGACTCCCAAATCAAAACTAATATATGAATCAATGTCAAATTATTTTGACTCCCTATTACAAATAGCAGGAATCAATAGTAATAATATTTTACATGAATGATACCATATGTCCTGAAATGTAAGTTCTTTTTGAACTACTCACACACAACATTGAACACAATTTGTATGAATTCATATACGTACTTAGACACTCCTTTTCTTTTTCTTATTTAGCATCATTAATTTCTATACTATCGTCAGGTTAGTGACAGGTAGCAAGAAATAGAATACTTCATAAAATGAAGCAGTAAAGAATCTATTTTTACTAAATTCTATTAAATCCATATTTTTATACAGATAGAGAAATAAGCATAAAAACTGATTTAGGTATTCTTATTATGATGGACAATTTTGACTTTCTTTAAGAATGGAATATGTTTCCTCGTTGATAAAAAGGGGCAAATTACAAGTCTTTGTAAATTTGAATCATGCATAAAATATCGAAATTGAATTTGACGTTTTTCCAGGATAGAATTCCGTAAAGCAGCTATTGACCGTTCAATAAATCATTCTTTTCAATGAAAAATCAATATATTCATTCAAATACTATTTATTTCATGCATTTAATATTGACTAAACATCAAAATCCTTTAAAATTTATTTAATGTTCTTTATTATAAAAACACTTAATTCTTATTTGCCGTTTTGTTTAATATAAATCAATTTTTATGTACGTAGGTTCCTGAAAGAGAATGACAAAAAGTGACAAAAACATATTATTAAACATAAGTGACATTTACATATTATTATAAATAAAATAAGAGAACAAATTCCAATCCAAATTCCTACTTAGCAACTTATTTCACAATGCTGTAACGTATGATGCAAATACTACTCTTATTGTTCCATAGACTTTTGAGACGCTTATACAATTCGTTATTTTGTCATGATAAGAAAATTTAGGAAATGTCAAACATAAAAAAATTGTGTAGGGATGATTTCTTTATAAAAGTTTGAAATTTACTTCTATTAATTTCATTGCTTAAGTCGAGAATTTTTTCGTATATCTAACTGATTTATAAAAGCAATTTATAAAAATTCTGAAGCAATTTCATTAGTTGCTTATCGTTTGACAAATAAAACCGATCTTTTGAGTTTTCATGTAAAATGCATTTCAATTTTATACGATATATTTTATTTTGGTTTAATAGCTTTATTCTGATTATTCATTACTATTATTTTTCCTTTTGATTAAGGTAATGTATAAGTGTCTTAATTAAAATAACTTGGCATTCTATTTTTTTATAAAATAATGTAAAAAATATAAACATTAAAAACATTATATTTTCAATTTTTGTAGTATTAACAATTTGATACACGTATAGTAAAAAAAATGCAATGTCTAGAAATCATTTCAAGACTGCTTGAATGTATGAAAAAAGTAATCTTTAAATTTTCAGAATATAATGCATAAAATAAATATGGTTTGATTTTTATAGGAATTAAATAACGTATTAGTATTTGAAATTTGAAAAAAGAAATTAAATTAATTTTTATTCTATCTTTTAAGAAATTTATGTTAAATTATTTATTCTTTATCATGGATTAATGCATTCTGCTGACTGACTGAAGTATTGAAGAATAAAATGAACTATTTAATGATTATTTTATTTATTATATGCTTCTTAATCATTATTATATTTTTATTCAATCGTGACGAATTCACTTCATTGTTAGGTAAAGATTATTCGACAAAAATCAGCCTAAATATTTAAACGGTTTACTCAAATATTTGTGAAAAATAACTAATCAAAATTATTCAAACATGTAGATTGGTTTACTTAACTCGTTCCTTAATATAATAATGATATCAACTGATTTTGTAAACTTTAAATTGTAGATTACTCTTAACGGGATCTGAGTCAGACAGATACTCTCTGAATAACGTTTTAGTTGCTCGAACCTCTTTAGCATTCCAATGACTCCCTGAAATTTCTCTATCTCTACTCATGCCTATTTCCGAGACATCTTAAGTAATAAGGATCAATTGCATTTGCCAAGGTTCTTTTACAAGGTGAGGTGTTCATATCAAACATCGTAGTAAAGCATCCCAAAATATAAATTAAGGGAAGTACGTGGGGGAACTTGTTATAACCCCTCCTTGTAATGAAAAACGTGACTTACTGGTGGGTCTAAGAGCCATATTGTAAAATATGCTTTTTTTTTGTTTCAAAGAATAGACGAAATTGTAAATTATCTAATTTTAATCCTTGGACTTCCACCAAACCACATCTAGACTATCAGCACATATTTATCTTAAAATACCCTTAAATTCGTATTCTAAATGCCTTAATATTTTTCTTTAAACTCCAATTAATATCTAACGTTGTATTATTCCCCTATTATCTTAATAGTTTCTACATCTTGTCAGTAATTTCTATTTCTCACAGTTATCTATAACAATATTCGCAATAATATATTGAAAATTACATTTATAACTTAGACTCATATCCCTTTTGGGAGTTGGCTTCGGAAAAATAACAAAGGAAAGACCAAAGCTCAAGTCATTTCATCATTTGCTCTATCCAAGTTCTTAATAAGAAGTATAAATCCTGGAACAAGTATTCAGAAAAAGTTTAACTATCTTTAGATGTTACACTATATACGCATAAGGTCGTCCAAACGTACTTCCGAGTCAAAATTTGGAGTTTTCAAAACAATCGTAAAGTGAAAAACTTCGGATTTACAAATGCATTAGTCCGTAGAGGATTATGCCATTGTCTGTAAACTCGAAATCGAAGGTGTGATACTAGTAATAAGAATATAAGTATTTATTGAACTCATAACTACAGTAATATCATTGTACATCAAATACATAATATAAACTATTAATTATACAGCCAATTTGATCCATAAGGTTCAACCAATTCGATAATTTATGTAGTGCATCTAGTGCAGAGTAAGTACTAGTTATGTTTCTTGTCTACGTTGTGAAGATACATATACGGCGATAGATTTAAATCAAACACGGTAAAACATAGTTTTAGAAAGCCCAAACCAAGAGTAGGAAGCACTTTTTCCCAAGACAAATGTTTCCAAAGACATACATTGAATTGATTTTACAAAAGAGATAACTCTGATTTCCGTGCTTAATTTCTGACACTATAATATTAGGAATAATATCGTTCTTTTGAAAGGTAGAATTTTATGACATTTTGTTATACGGGAAATGTACAATTAATGCGATGCTAGATATCTGTTTTGGAAGATGGATGTTTTCTTAATACTAATAAAGAAAAGAAATAACTTGATTAAGTTTACAGTCGAGATCTTGGAAATTTTCACAAAAGGGTCACAAGATTGTCGTAGATCTGATATTCTTCATCAACTCTATGAAAAGACTTTTTATACAGTCAATGAGTTGCCGATAAGATTGTTAGAAAAATAGTGAGATATTGCGTTCCATCAAAAATGCTCTTTCATCCGGAGAACATAAGTTGCACTGTCTATGCTGGATCGATGTCTTCCGGCTGCGAAGGATGTAGAGGCTGCTCTTGGATGAATACAGAGGATATAATGACGAGGTCAAAGCAGAAATTTTGCATGAAATGGATAAAGAGGGTTCAAATGATTCGATTGAGGACCGTGTACATATGACTAAATCTTTTGATGGCACTTGTGCGAGGGTTGCAAACTCTGGGACTCTTATTTGATGCATTATCTTACCAACACTGTCTTTTTGAAAGCGAATTCAATGAAAATATAAAAGAAAGTATATGACGACTTATTTTATTTGACACTCGAATTCCTGGCTATTGGCTGTTAGATATCAGATGGTGATGAGTCCTGATAACTTTGGTTTATTTCTATCAAGAATGATCGGCTATCTTGCGAATGGTAAAATTTTTGTTGCTGTTGACTCGAATTAATAAAACCACCTTGAAAGACATATAAACTATATTCTTATCACTGGGATAATCATTGCATATTTAGCCTATGTTTACTGTAATTTCCTGAGTATTATTTTGAGAAATGAATTTTAGGTTTTCAGTTGGAATTCAGTTGCAATATGGTTTCTTTCATTATTAAATGAATGTGTTTCCAGTAAAACTTGGTCATTAACTTTACCTTGAATCTATTTATCCATCGGTTGTACGATTAGAAGTATTGAAGTGTCGTGAACAGATCTGATAAATTGCATTCATAAATAGTGAAACATTTTATACGAAGCTGCTCGTTAACAGAAAAGAGAGAGAGAGAGAGAGAGAATGAAAGATATAAACGCAGGAATATTTGTGTATTGTCAAGTGTAATGATTAGTCAGATCACAATCTAGAAGGTTTCGTTTTATTAACGTCGCACTAGATGGAACAGATTGAAAAGGTCAGTGAATTGGACAAACGTCTCTCAGTCTATTAAAGATTTGAAACTGATCTGCTTGATAAGAGTATTAATACTTATAATATTAATCTTCAAACTCAGATGTGTAAAGGATTTCTTTCTACAGACATAGTAGGTTAGGAATTGACATTTTTGAAAGCTATGAAAAAAAGGGCTTTGTTGTCTTCACTGTATTCGATTTTTAGTATTGATTAGAAATTATTTGAAATATTTATTAACAATGAAAGCCCAAGGAAGAAATAAGGGATGTTAAATAGTTAATGAATAAACATATAAGTAGTTGATGAACTACTTTACGAACCATTAACCATGTTTATAGTTGATCAAAAACAGTGCTCTGCAAAAGGTGCATGAATTATGAACTTTACAAAAATAAATCGTATCAAATATAATATTAATTTTATAGCAACCATCAGATTATACCTAAAATATAGGATTTCATTTAGGGATATTACATGCAGCATTTATAAACAGGATTTTTTTTTTAGTTTTATTGAATCGATAAATAGGAGAATAAAGTTTTATGATGTACCATATTGATTCAGCTTATAATTTTTTATTCAAAATTTAATTATTCACAAAAGATAATATATAATATCAATGCTTAGTTTTTTTGTTATTGCAAGATTTTGATTTTGGTACAGAAAAATATTACATGCAAAAGAGAAAGTGGCAAATGATTAGAAATTTAAAGTATAATTGAATAAAGAGATTCTGAAGAAATATTTTCCTCTGTAGGATTTCTTTCATATATATACAGTTTCCTCTAAAATATTCAATTTAAAAACAACAAAAAAATGTATTGAAAATCAAGTAAGGATGTATTTCATTTACCCTTTCCTTTCCTCATCGGAAATGGCGTCAAATGTTGATTGAAAAAATGTAGTAATCCGCGTGTTATTACTGTTTATTACATATACTTCTATCTTAAAATAGTTTATAGCTAATCTATCTATAAATTAACTTTCTGACATCAGTGTTTCAGGTTATTAATTTAAGTGCAGTCAAAGAATTTCTCTTTTATTCTGAAGTGATCTCTAAGCGATGCAACTTCCTTCAAGAAGAAATTTCAATTAGTTTTCTTTAGCTATTAAATCAATAAAATTTTGCATAAATCTCTTTTATATTATTGTCTTTGTACTGCCATCTAAAAAGTTAGTAGCCATTTTTTTTCAGTAACGTCTATTAATCTCAATTAACACGTTTCAACAGTTGAGTTATATCGATCATTGAAAGAAACAGTTTAATTTTCAAAAGAACACGAAGTTGCTTGTCTTCCAAGGTGAAAATGGGCGGATGAGAGTTCACAATTTTCTATTAGTATATTGATCTTAGAATGTAGAAGTGTTATCTCATTTAAGCTACTTAATCTCATCTAAAGAACAACAAAGACTCTTTGTGAAAGAAGAAAGAAAATTGTAAAAAGAAAGCCAGAAAAAAGGGTGACATGATTTTTTTTTTCTTTTTTCAAAATAAATATCTTTTCAGCTTGAAGAAAAGAATAAATAGTTAATATCTGCGTATCTATTCATTTTCTGCATTTTTTTCTATTCTTGAAGTGAAGTAATGGATCACTTTTATAATCACGAGTTAAGGAATAAATTGATATTCATAAATTATTGTTGAAATTGGATATGAATAAATATGTATTTTTTATAATTAATCAAAATAACTTTTATGTACTTTATTCTCAGAAATGTATTAGAAATAACGGATATACGTCGACAGTACTTTTAAAAAAATACTAAGAAAATTAATATTCCCTAAATTATAATGCAAATTTTCTTGATAAGCTATACAATCAATGAATAGTTTCACCGATGGAAAAGAAGTTTTAGCATAAATATAAGATTTTCCATGAAAAAAATACATTGAAACGACACACAACACAATAAAGCAAAAAGTAACTTTCTAAGTTATAAAGAGATGCATCATAGAATTAAAAATTCATTTAAATCCCCTTACACTTAAAAATCTTTGATTATTAAAATATTCCATAGAAGGAGTAATACAATAAATGATTATAACACCCTCATAACAATCTGCAGTATACCGAGATAGATGAATGTCTTATCACTTCGAACAGTGCTACTTTTCTGTAGTCAATGTATGAATTTTGATTTTTCTAAAGTCATATATTCGTCTATCATGAGACTTTGCTCTAAGTTACTTTTATTACATCACTTTTACCGTGGTAAATACATGTAATTCACACCATATATTAATTTGATTCCATTTTTTTAAAAAAAAATACTTTTAATAATTTCCTATTCATTAATTTATAATTCTTATTTAGTATGTTGAATCAATTATTCTTAAATCTTATTCAGTATGTTGAATCAATTATTCTTAAATCTTATTCAGTATGTTCCAATAATTTTATATGTACTTTAGTATATACCGTATAATTCTTGATTAGTATGATTTACATCTCTCACAATACTGATTAGAAGAGCATTTCTAAGATAGTAGAATGTTTTCTAAAATTTCAGTAACTATATAAACAGAAACAATTATTAGTATATTTCACATGAAAGCCACATATTCCATATTCATCATATGGTTTCGAAGGATTGCATGAATTCATTAATTGCTAGAATTTTGTAATTTGTGAGTCTCATCAAATTATTATGACATTTACAAGACATTTGAAAATATTTTTCATTTGGTTTGTCCTTTCAAATTGTTGAAAAGAATTAATATTTTTCACAAAACTTTCTAAAGATACAGTTGTTTGCAATAACATAAATCAATAGGCAAATATTTTGTGAAAATTAATGCTATTTTATTCAGGAATATATTTTCTAAGATAAAGTAGATTCCAAAATAAGCATCAAAACACATTATTTTATGTTTACAAATTCTTAGAAAAGATTGATATTATCTTGAACAGACACATTTGCTTCGAAGAGCCACTCATAAAACAAGGAATATTTTTCTTTAATATTTGAATGTCTTCTCGGGACCTTTAGACAAATCAATACAATATTTTTGAAACGCCAAAAATTTCTTTATCAGTTACAGCTGGTATGCAACATATTTATTAAATTCTCAACAAATTTTGTTCTTCTTCCTTTTTGTGGAAAAAACTCTATTAACTCAGAGCATTAGTATTTCAGACACTAATATTTTGTACATAATGAAGCTTATTTACAATTTGTAATACAATATCTGTTATCCATTGACAGATATTGTATTAGAAATTGAAAAGGGTTATAAAATGCTCAATTTATTTTGCACCAATAAAAACAAACGAAAGCGAAGACCATTAAAAATCATTAATTCCTGATACAACAAATTTATACATTTAAGGAACGTATTATATATGAATGTAGTACAATATATAAGGATATTATATTAAAATCATATATGTTGTATTCCTTATACATTGTAATTCCTAAAACAAAAAAAAAATGAATTTTCATCAAACTGCTACTAAAATTCTCTCCCTTCCATTGCTGACTAATATATATATATATATATATATATATATATATAACTTGCAGATCGATGTGGTGAAATATATGTAAACTGTGCTGTCAATTTTCATTCTTAAAAATGAAAGAAAACTTAAATAAAGCTACCGCATTAAATTTTGTTTAACGCTTGATGATACTCCTATGCAATTGAATAAGAAACCGTCACATCAACCACTGAATAAAAGAAACAAGAGGAGAAAGAAGATATTGAAATCCAGAGGGAGAGTAAGTTATTGGCGGCGAGAAATCCTAAAAGTGATGAAGACTTTCCAGCGCATCTTCAGACAGTGGTAAAATTGTTAGAAAAGTGTTACACCCAAAGATAAATAATTTAAAGAAAATTTGCGTAAGAATTTTGTACTTGAATAGAAGTCTTTCATTATTAAAGGTTGGATGCTTCTTGAACCAGCACACGTGCGTGTGTTTTATAAAATGAACAAAAATGATTTTTTGTGAATAAAGTACTTTTATTTTAAAGCAAAATAAGTTTGTCAATATTTAGAAATATTTCATATAACTACATGTTACTAAATATTTAATTAGTTTTTAGTTCTATAGATGTGCAAAATGTAATTTATTAAATAGATTCTATAATATATGTTTATTAGCTGATTATCTTGTACTGTTTTCAAGACCAATTTAATACATGTAATTTATGCAGCTGATTAATTTTCAATGTTTTATGTTAATTTTTTTGTTTTTTTTTACGGAATTCTTTTCATTTACGTTTTATTTAACTTCATCTGTATAATTTTTATGTTCTATCTTGGTGTTAATGGGTCTATTAGAAAAGGAATGTTTTGGGCAGACTTGATCAACATTTGGATATATTGAGAGTAATACTTATTTTTTTAAAATTCGCACCTAGATATAAAGGTATCAATAATAATGTTTCCATAAATACTTTTCTAAGAATAAATTTTATTTACTTTTGGATGACTAAGAATTTAGAGTAACTTACTTTTTATTATTTTCAAAATTATTTTGGTTATATTTTCTCTCTTATATTGTTTTAATTCTTTCTAAATTTTGTATTTTTTTCTTTGGTCTTACATATATAAATAAGTTTTCTGGGATGAATTTTTTCTCTTTGTGTGGATCTCATAATTGTGAGTTTAGATTCATAACTTTCTTTTTCATACAACTATTTTAAAGATTTGATCATTCATACCAGTTAAAGTTACACTGATGTCTTTTGACAGCAACAAATAGCCTTATATATATTCTACTCTAAACGGATTTCAATTTTCTTTTAGGACTTTAAGGTCTACTTTTGTGTTTTATCATATAATTATTGTTTTGTAATGAATATAGTTTCTTGCTTAAATATTTACTTTTAAATAATATTCAACAAAAATTAAACTTGTCTATGATACAATACCTTTAAGCTTTCAACTTTAGCTATGATACAATACCTTTAAGCTTTTAATCTTATATATCAAAACTATTTAATATAAAATTTAGACTACTACTTGCTATATTTTTGTGTGTTGAACTTTACTTATAATTATATATATATATATATATATATATATATATATATATATATATACAGAGAAATAATTTGCAAAATATCAAATAAAGAGTTAAAAAGAAAAGTCTTACAAAAATTATAATTTAATAAGTATGAGGCCATAAATAATAGAAATATTATACATAATAGATGTAAAATAAAGTGGCTAAATAAAGACGAATTAAAAAATAAGAAATGTGAATTTAATGACAAGTGTGCTCGAAAATACTTATTATAATAAAAGATATTTCCTTGCTGAAGAGAAAAGTTTCTGTCCAATGCATGCATATTATTCAAGACGTTACTCGTAATCTAGTAAATAAATGTACTATCAAAGCCTTAGAAATTTAATACTTTAGGTTACAGAAATAAATTTTCAAGTGGACATATTTTAGTAAAGTTTTCGAAAAGCGCAAAAATTATCGTTAAATTAGAAGTATTATAATTAAAACAGATGAAACAGACAATTTATTTTCAACTATAATAACATTATGAATAGTACAGTGATCTTTAATAATAAGCAAAAAATATAAAGAATATGTTAACGAATATAACAGACATATACTGGTAGGAAATTTGAGCATTCTTAGAAACACAATGGCATAAAATGAAAGAAATTTCACTCATCTTCTTCTACTTGTAGTAAATTCATCAAGAGAAATTATGATGCTGTTGATAAGGTATCCACAATATTACTACTAATTATGGTTTACTGTAGAATCCTTTAATGAGTACTATTAACATATTAATAAAAATATTCATAACATAAACTTCAAGACTAAATTTTGTATAAAAATACATGAGTTATAAAGTACAAGATACAAAACTACAAAAATTACTTAATAATATGTTATATTATCAGTGTTCTAAATATTTGTGCACTTATTTACAAATGTTAGTTTAATGTAGTTATAAAAATACATATAGAAACGTCTAAAATTCCAGAAATAGAAAAAAAAATAACCTTGGTTCATGATTTTCGGATTTTAGTTTCTTACAGTTTATTATAAGAAAACTTGATGAATTGGAAGTTTGGTTCCGTAATTGCGAATGTCTCACTTAATCCAGAAATAAAATTTTAAATTACTTTACAGTCTCTTTCATTTTATCATCACATTTTTCTTGATTTCTGCTTCGTAGTTATAGCAATATTTACGACTTTTAAGATCAATGCAACAATTAAAAAAAATTCAATATACCAGTTTTAATATTACATCTTAAATATAGCTTAATTTTTATCATTTCTACAGTTAGTTACTGTATTATTAGCTTATATACATATTTATTATGTACTCCTTTTGTGGAGTAATACAAATAGGTAGAATAAATTCGGATTAATTAGAACAAATAAAGAAAAATTATTAAATAAAAAATGTTAATTAAAATTGACAATTACGAGAAAGAAGGTTTTCAGAAAAATTACTTTTAATTATGAGCAAATATTATAAAGAAAACTTCCGTTTTAGTTTCGCATGCTTAATTTCATGTGCACTAATAAATAACTATAAATATTGAAAGATGTAAAAAAAGTTCTTGGAGAAACAATGAAAACCAAAACAAATATACAAAATATGGTTGAGTGCAAAAAAGGTAAATTGAAAGCAATAAAACGATGTAATACAAACACTGACTGAAAAGGATCGGAAAATTTTTTTAAAGAGAGCAGTAAACAAATAGAAGGATAAATATCAATAAGAAAAGTTAACAGCGAAATTTTTAATTCTGAGACTGGCTTAAAACAGTTTTTGCTGGATTGATCCGGATGTACAAGCATAACTACCCCATAAAGTAAAGAATATTGAAAAGGGATGGTTATTGAAACAAAAAAAAAATCAAAATATCTCAGTTATAAACCAGAAGGAAAAGAAATACTTCAGAAAAACAACGAATATATACATATATATATATATAAAATAAATATCAAATTGAAGATTATGTTGATTGATTTTTTTTTTTAAAATTGCACTCGAAGCAACATGAGGACAATTAGTGACGCGCCTCCAAATTTTGAACCTCAGTCATGTGATGAGTTTCGACACCTGAGCTGGAGCCCACTTTTCCTAACTTCCACTCCATTCCAAAGGGATGATTTTGAGCCATAATTGAATAAAAATACTTATACATTTATAATAAAAATATTAACAACAATTTTTCTTTGTGACGAAACACTAAACATGATCACGCAGACATCTTGTAGAAATATCAATAAATATAAAAGTCTATAGAAATCCCATATATAAAAGAGCGTGAAAATTATATGAAAGATCAAACAAATAACTAAATTATAAGTGAAAATAATAAACAGAAAAAAATAAACATATTTTTTCATTATTTTTTATTTATTATACTTTAAATTAACTGGAAATAGGCCAGTCAAGATTTTTATGAAATATTGATTGTGCGATTGCCAGTGTTAAAGCAATCATATATTTCCCCAAAACATCTGCTAATAATAACTATTTTTTACTCTTGAAAAAGTAGAATTAATGAAAAGGCTTAGTTATTAACATAGATTACTCTCATTTCTGAGACCCAGGCTCTACAGAAGCAATTACAGTCTAAAAAGAAAAAAAAAACTTTAAAATTATTTGAAATTTATTTAGATTGATCAGACGACGGTGCACAACTGAATGATTCCCCTTGATCACCAAAGTTAATATTTATTGATTTTTGTCTGTGGAGTGTTAAGTAATGGGAGTTCTGCAGTAACCAATCTGCTGTAGCATAAAGAAAAATTGACAATTGCTATGAATTTTTTTGCTTTCATCTAGGTATGCTACATGTTGTGAATAACTGTGAAATCACTCGCTTACAATTGTTTCATTTCTTGCTCATGGAAGAAAAGTATAATATTTATTCTAATCCTGTGATATGACTTTTCTGCATATAATAAACATAGTTTTCTTTCAAATTCTATTATTTGCCTAATTTCTGGAGGTACCCTATTGAAAATTATGTGAAACCTTTTGTCCCTTCAACTAAAAAAAAAATAAAACTGCATTCAAAAATGTAACATTTCCTTTAACATCATAACTACATAAGGAAATTTCCTTACTACTTCATGGCTCTCTTTCAACATAATTAATTCTTTTAAATTATAGAAAAAGTATGTAGAAGGGAGTAATAATTAATTTTTAATTTTCATAAATGTAGAAAAAAAAATTAAAAAAATTCACTACAAAACATTTAAAAAAAGTATCATTACACCTGAAAGAATACTGCTGCTAAAAATAATGGCAAGAGGATAACATTTAGTTCATAAATATATACAAACAAAGATAACTAAGAAAGAATAATTCTTGAAGAAAATGATACGTATAACTTCTTTTAAATTCTGAATCTGGTTGTTGATAGAGTTGCTGCTTATATAGAGTTCTACAGATGCCAAACAATCCAAAATGGAAATTCCATCATTTAAAAAAATTGATAAAAACAATGTAATAAAACAATGTAATTAAAATATATCTGTTGAAAAAATGGGATTTATTCAATTCATATCTAATAAAAAAAGGAAAAGAACAATCTAAACAATAAATCTACCAAATTATAAAATATCATAAAAAAATTACATTAGACTTTATTTATGAGATAACAACTTTCACACAAATTTCCCATTTACATAAGGCTAAGTCTAGGCAGAAAATGGAGTCCAAGATTATCTAGAGAAAGAGTACTAACGCAAAAAATAAAAAAACGAAAAACGAAAAATTAAAGCAAAAGGGGTGAAAGATTTAATATTTGATTTTAAAAACATTTGTGCAAAAACTTTTATCTTAAGAATTAGATATACGCCTTTCAAAAAATTGATTTTAAATGGTTTTGTCTTATTTTCCCTTAAACTGAATATTTATAAACAAAAAAGAGAATCTAATGTACAAATGTGTATTATTAATTTAATTAATTTAAATTATTTTACTTTTATTTTTGGAAATAATTTTTTTAAATAATCGAAATAAGGATTACATTATTTACTAATATCTAACATTAATTATAGAGAACAATATGTTTCTTTGTGTTCATTCAAAATGTTATGGGATTTATTTTGAGGATTAGAATAATATTATTGTGACATTCTCAATATTTTTCGCAGTTTTTGTCATAGCTGCATAAAATTGGACAACTCTTAACAGTTTAAAAAAATTCTGTGTCGTGATGCTAATGCGTTAATAAATTAACTTCTAATTCCAAATTTTCAGCCTTATTCTATTTTATTATTTGACAGAAATAGGAATTAATTAGTCTCAATTGCTTACGAGCCAAATTTTCTTTGAATAATGTCAGTTATCCAAATAAATTAGCACGTAGTTAAGAAAAAAAATATGTTAACTGGTCGTATACTAGTCTACTTCACAGGAAAAAGTTATAATAATTTATCAGTCTCTAAGCTCTTCGTGATCAGAGAATAGGTAATTAAACATAAGAAAGCAGCGTTCAATTTTCCCAACGTGAGTTTAACCTGAAATGTTTTATAAATTTTTGGATAAAATTACACGCAATTTTTGAATTTTTTTTAGTTTTTGAAATGAAAAATCAGAATCCAAATTAACTATTAACTGGAAAGTGATGATATTTGCGGCTGGGTTTGGCCTGTCAGATCATCTTACAATAACCCTAAACAGTAGTATGGGACACTCTCTAGAGAACAATTGCATCTCGCCATCAATACCGAGTAACATCCCGCAACTAAGAACTACCTTACGTTAAGAGAGAGATCGACTGTCACAGAGACTCTGCAACTACCCCCTGTCCAGTAGGTCATCACGCTGAGTAACCTGTCTGGTTGTAAGGTGGAACCATAATCCATGTTCGACTCGTTTTCATTTCGATATCACAACGCAGACTATAGACATCCTTGCACTGTAAGCTTTTCTAATAATATTGCAAATATAAAGTAATTTTTAAATGATACATCTCTTTCTCAACTATAAATGTATATCCTTACAAATTTTCATTAAAATCTATTCATTAGGTTTTCAGAAATTCGATATAACGGGTAAATTCTCTTGATTTTGCATACGAAGGTATACGTATACATACCGATTCTTCCCTCTCAAATCCGGTACTTCATCTTTCTGGAAGTGTCTACTGACGAGCCTTATAGACATCGGCTTATACCTTTAACATCAATGGAATATCGTTGGATGTCAACAGGAATCAGAATATTTTTGTAATTTTTATTATTTTGACACTTTATTTGCGTGCATTGTACAAAGTTTTGTATCATAATAAAAAGCATCTGCAAATTAAACGTGCAACATAAAAATGAGTTTTAAATAACCTTGCCAAGCTCTGATCTGATATTTGCCAAATAATCAGAATAGTATTATGTATACTGGTTTCTAAAATGAAGTGAAAATTAGAAAAAGTATGATTACACCGCAAAAAAAATTAAACAATCTTGCAAATCATGTAATTTATTTAGAATAGAATACCACTTTAGAATGTTATATAAAAATTAGTGTAGTTATTGTTTAATTGTCATTAAACACGTGATTGAATACCGGCATTAAAGTCATCTGAGATTTGAGATCTGCGACCGCTTACGGCGACTTTTAGAAGTAGCCGTAAACGGTCTAGCTTGACAAATGTCACTGATTACAGCAATTCGATACAACTGCTAGAGAGCACAGAACCGCTTCACCAATGCGAATCAGACTTCCCTTGCAGCAGCTATTTGAGATTGATATCCATATGAACTGCGTGCAGAAGAATGGGTCCCATTGAAAGATGTTCTGTATAACATTCACCATTCACTAAACGACACCGAATTGAAAATTTTAATTTGGTTCGTACGCATAACAATTCAGTTGCAATAGTATTATGTGCTCTTTACTAATGAATCTAAATTTTGTTTGAAAAGAAACACAGGAAAAATACTAGACTACAAGTAGCTCAAAATTAATATTCTGTTATCTACATTCATGAAAGTAAGATTTGTATTGTGTTCAGTGTTATAATGGAACGCACTCCATCCAAGACAGACGTCATCCCGAGAGATACCATAAATGATCATTTATATAGAGATAAAATTTTTAAATCATTTTTTTTGTCTTTAATCAGAGACAGTGATGACTCTTTTATCTTAAAAACTGACTATACCGAACCATACAAATTTCATTTGATGGAGGAAGAATTACGAGGGGGGGGGAGAGACTAACGCACGCACGAATGAGATGGTTAGAATTAAAAGCTATCGAGTATGTTTAAGGTACTCTAGTGAGACGTATTACTGCTCATAACTCGCCTCCCATTAATTCTTCAAACTATCTTCACGACTTTCAAATATCCAGTGCTATTGTTGCCAACTGAGTCAGTAACTACCATGACTAAATGAATGTAAAATCGTTTCTGAACCTGTATAGTATTTAAAGGCAATCAAACTCTGTTATGAAGCAGTCCATCAATTGAAATCAAATACAATATTTGTTTACGGTTTTGATTTTCATGCAAACAGAATCATATTCTTCATGGCCAACTTGTGAGGCATTGCTTAACGTTTTTACCAAATTTTATAAGCTTTCATAAAAAACGAAAATTTCACAATTACCATTTCGGTGGTCACCTTATTTTTATGTTATGACTAAACGCTTTTTCACATCCCGTATTGTTTCGCTCCTCCTAGACATTTATACAGCATTTGGACTCATTGATGATATTTTGAAAGTATTACATTAGTTATTGTGCCTGGAAAATCTGTAGCGAGAGATAGGCTAAGTACTCTTGAGACATTAACAATTACATACGGGTAATAAGGCTTGTTGTGTATATTGTTATGAATTATAAAATACAAAGTTGAAAATATTCCTTCAAGCATGATAAATTAATGAACAATACATTAATTTTAATAACTTAAAAATAACATATTTGCTTATCATTAGGTTATCACAAAGAAATTATGAAATACACGATGAAAGGAAGCGTAAATCGAATATAACTTTCTTAAGATTAATGCATGTTTACTTTTTTTAATAGTATAGACTCTCTAAATTTCTAATGGAACTTAAATTATTATTAAAATTGGAAGGTTTTTAATAAATAAATATTACATATAATTAAGGTTTTAAAGGAATATTTTTTTTAGTATTTCACTATAGATATTTAAATTTATTTTGCAATAACAAAAAAAGAAAATTTCTTTGTGTCCTGAATTAATATGACGCAAGTAATTGTTTAAAGTGTTTTGCATGACTTAAACTATTTTTTTTCCCTTTAATAATTTGTTATTATGATACAAACTTAATAAATTTGCTAAAAGACAATAATAGCATCGCATTTACTTATTATTTTTTTGTCTCTTTTGTCATCAAAGAGGATATTTAAAGTTAAAAGATTGAAGTTTATAAGAATTAACCAATAATAAGTAACATCATAATGTAAAGGGAAAATACACTATCAGTGATTTTTATGGTTAAAATATGTAAACAATGATGTCTTAATTTTGCATTTATTATAAATGTTTATCTTTAATAGTATAAAAAAATTCTTTAATGTTTTTCCTCAAAACTTAAAATTCGAATTACTCTTTTATTATCTGAATTATTTATTCATCAAAAATAATAAATAATCTTAAGTAGTTGTGAGAAATGTATTTGAGAGAAATAATATATAAACTTTTCTTCTCTAAGGAAATAGTTTCATTTCACCAAATAAAACTCTAATATTTTGCTGAATAAAATATATAAATCACATATTGAAAGTTACGTTGAATTAAAATTTTTTATAGAACTAGGCTATGTAAAGAAACTAAATTATAATAATCCATTTATTTTTTTAAAAAATTGTAACAATTATTGCTGTAAAATTTTTCATTTAAGTTTATTTGTTTTATATTACTATGGACTGTAAAAAAATTCAAGTTTAGAAAAGAATTTTTTTTTTTAAATTTAGGTATACTCCCATTCATTTTAAAGACAGAATCGTTTGTTTAGTGAACTAATTCTCTATATTCTATTTTTATGAATTGATTCTATGTATGTTTAAAAACTGATTCTATATATTTCTGTTCTAACTTTCAAATTGAACTGTTAGATAGTAGAATGTAGTGTAGGGAATCTCTTATCAAACAATATGGAAGGGAAGTTCCATATTACCACAACTTGTTTCTTAGCTGTGTTATGAAAACTATTTGCCCAATTTCCTTCAGAAAATTTACCGTAAACTTTAAATATTTGCTTATAAATGTAGATTTAAAATTATACTTTTTTAAAGCGTGTGTGTGTGTGTGTGAGTGTTTTTGTGTGTGTGTATGTGTGTAGTCATGGAAGTTTGACAAAATTACAAGTTTTATTCAAAAAGTGGTAAAAATATAAAAGTTAAAAAACATAAAACTAAATTAGAAACAAAATATAAACATATTTAGACAATAGAACTTTAGAAAAATCTTAGAGAAAAAAATATACTGAAACCATTGAGTGTACAAAATTAAAACACTTGAAAATTAATGCAGTATATTAAAAACCTAAGAAAATGTATAAAAAAAAAAGATGAATCTGAAATATATCATGAAATTATAAAACTAAAATTAATAAATAAAATAATTTTACCACTAAATAATGTAATGGCCACCAAAGAGAAAGAGAAAAATCATGTTTGGAAAAAAATGTATGGAAAATGCACATTTAAAAATTGTAAACATATTAAAAGATAAAATGTAGTATAATAATTCAGATTTCTGTGTATGGCTTTTCATTAACGGCTTCAGATTGCTGTGTATGGCTTTTCTAGAATAACAGGCTCAAATATCACTATTCAATATATGTTATATAAAACAGGTATACTCCAAGGAAAATATTTGTACATTGAATCCAGAATCAAGAAAAATAAGATACTAAAAATGAAATGCACGCGAAATTCAATATATAATTATGATATTAATCACTTAAAAACCAAATAAATTTATTATGTAACAGAAAAGATTAAGAGAAATAAAAATCTTGCAGAACAATACAACTTGCCGAAATAAGTGAAATGCAAATTTTAGTGGTTAGCCGAAAGAAAGAGGAAAAGTTATTGCTTTAAGTATTATTTAATGAAAAATCTAATATAAATCTAAATAAAAAAAATTGATGTAAATTTAAATTATAAAAATAAAATCTTAAATAACCGAGAATGAAAAATACATGAAAATAGATGTAAGAAGGAAAAAATCATAAGGAACAAATGTAACAGATATAAAAATGTTTTTCAAATAGTTTCTAATATAAAAAGAAAATCATTTAATGTACTTAATAATTGTATTTTAATTTTCTCAAAAAATTTAAAAGGATTCAAAACATATTATGAACAACAAGAAAACATATTTTGAGAAATTTTCCTAGATTATTATAAATATAAGATAATTTATTAAAAATTATTATGTTATGTGGACAAAAATTGTTATAAACAATGTTTCTAAAAATAGATAGGCTTATGCAGAAATTCCAGTATTGTTAACAGAGATTCATGAAAGGAAAGTTATCCCTATTATCATAGATATAACTATAAAAAAAAATTTAGCTTTTAAGTAAAAAATTAAGTACTCAGACGAAAGATTAAGCAATAACTATAAATGAGCTGAATAAAAAGATTTGTAAAGTTTTTTTTAATGGTAGTAATTTTAAAAAATATAGAATCGTCAATATATCTAAACATACTAAATTTATTATAAAAATAGATAGGCTTATGCAGAAGTGTCGTTATGCACTCTATAACAAAGAAAAAACAACGCACCAAGATGGAGTCAACCGAATGTAATGAAATTTCGTATACAAATAATGCATTTGGAAAGAACATGCAAATGATTAAAATTTCGTGTTCGATGAATGAATAGTGGGAGCTACAGTGCATGGGAATAGCAGGAACATAGGTGTATATAAGAAGCGATACTCAATCTGATGGACAAATTTTCTGTTGCACTGCGATTTAGGATACCTTTCAATGACTGAAAAAATACCTCGCTCCAGGATTCGAGCTCATTACGAGCAACTGTCAGAGTTTTAAAGAGGTCTTTTCGTTAGATTGAAAGAGGCAGGTTGAGCAAATTGGATAATCCTTCACTATATGGATCTCATGCTGCGATTAGAAGATGCTGGAAATAATGGGGGACAGAGGCAGATTTCAGCGTAATGATGGTAGCGGTCGACCTAGGGCCACAGCAGATCGGAAGGACAGATTGATTGTCAAATCAGTTGTCACAGCGCCTAATTCAAGCAAACGTGTGACCCGCACACGAGTGTCCACCATGACAATTCACAGACGGATGGTAGAGCGAAATCTACACTCGTACTGTCCGCTAAGTCACCTGCCTCTCACGCCTGCGCACTGTCGAGCCAGATTACAGTGATGCTTGGTTCGATCATTTTTGAATGATATTGACTGGGAACTTATAGTGTTTAGTGACGAATCCCGCTTCCAACTGTGTCCTGACGCTCATCGAAGACGTGTCTGGAGACTTTCAGAGCAGCGTGCCGATTCTGCTTTCACTATTGCACGCCACACAGGACCTCAACCAGGAGTTTTGATCTAGTGTGCCATTTCCCTTGAAAGCCTTACCTCTTTGGTCGTCATTAGAGGTACACTTACAGCACTGCGGTAAGTCGACGACATTCTGAGACCTGTTTTGCTACAATTCATTTTGCAGTACCCTGTCTTTATTTTTCAGCAAGATAATGCCACATATTACTATAAACTGTCATACAGCTTGCCAAACACTTCCTTGGCCAGCCAGGTCTATCTCCAATGGAGTATGTCTGGGAAATGATGGGAAGGCAACTGCATCTACTGGGGAATGTTGATGACCTAGCCCGACAATTGGAATACATTTGGCAAGCAAAAATCGTAGCAGACCATCAGGGAGCTTTATCACTCAATGCCACGTCGTGTGGCAGCCAAGCATCCAGGCTGGAGGTGGGTCAACCCCTTATTGAGCTCGTTACTTTGTAACTATATATTTCTCAAATAAATCATTCAATTTATCTGAAATTTTAATCGTTTTCTATTCTGTACATAATTTTCCTATCCGCCAATGTTTGTCTCCATCGGACAACTCTTTCTTGGTGCGTCCTTTTTTTTTTTTTTTTTTTTGTTAAAGAGTGTATTCATAAAAATGCAAATATGTATTGCAGACTATTATTCTCTAGCTCAAATTATGGGAATTCTTTTATTTGTATATACTTGTTATTCATTAAAATATATAGTTCTCTTTTAACATAAAATGAACATCTAAAATACTAAGAAATATATCGGTTATCATTAAATTTCCTATAATTATCCTTTAAGGAACTACAATTAGATCATCAATATTTACTGAATTAAATATATCCTAAAATCTCAAATGCACCACTGGCCTTTAAATTTCAACTCCATAAAAGATAACAAATACAAAAAGGATATTTACTATCTTAAACAGTTTGGCATGAAGACAAAATGATTAAATGTTTCGCAGTTACCATCCGTGGCAGTTAAAACGGCCTTAACCATATTAAGCATTGAGTCGAACTGAGCTTGGATGATAGAAAGAAACTAAGCATTCCATGCTGCCTTAAGTCTATGCCATACTTCATGAACCATATTAGCTGAATAGGGGTGGCGGGACAGTCTCTCAGCAATCCACGATTAGATGTTTTCATTGGGTGACAGAGCTTGAGACCATGTGATGCAGGACAATGATCGAATACCTTGTGTATCGAGGGAGGTCAGAACAAGATAACATGAAAAATGTGTTTTCTTGTATTATCTTATTGGATAATGACGATTGGAAGGCCTCGAAATTAGGGCATATCCATTCGACGTAAGATGTCAGATATATAACGATCTGCGTTCAAATTGCCGTCGATTGGAACTAAAGATGTGCATGTCGTGTACGCAATGGCTGCTCAAACCCTCACATCAGGTGCAGGTCCCTATGCCGATATAAAATGCAAGCAAGTGACGAGTGGTCTCCTTGAAGTATCCCGACAGGTATTCGACCATCAGAATATTGAACGCAGAACCGAGACTCGTTCGAAAAGTCGACATTATGCTACGTCTGCATCCAGCTTTGTCTTTCGGCGCACCAGAATCGCCGTCTCTTTCTATGCAGAATTGTCAAGAGATGCCGAAGTAGTGGTTGTCGTGAAGACAGTACACGCTGCTGCAAACTTCATTGCACCGTACGAGAAGATACTGGGTGGGTGCAAAACTTTCCATTTCCTGATTAATGGTCTGTGATACGGTTGTGCTGTTTGGGGAATTGATTTGCAACGATACTGTCTTTATAGAATTCTGTTTTTGCTAGTAAGCATTTGTTCTCATTTTTCGAGGCATAATTCGATATTCTGAGAAAACTTTGACCTTAAAAAGCACTTTCTGATTGAGAAATCTTTACTCAACTTTTCTTTTTGGCAGTGCTTCAAATGTTGTTTCTTCCAGATGCGTCATCTAAATACTCTGAAATTCTAATCATTTGCATGTCATAACCTTTTTCCTTTTAAGTGATTTTCGCATTCATCAGTTCATTCCATTCTAATGTTGTAATTTTATCGGCCAGCAGTAAAAATAAAAAAAATAACTTTTTTTTTTTAAATATAATGAACTATAATGTACTATTTTAATAATTGCTACTTGACCGAAATTATAAGTAATATTTTGCAACATTTATGTAACTTTTTTCCAGATACAGAAATATGCATATTAAATTCATTAGTATATTAGTTCGAATTTAATAATAACCTTATGATACTTCGAATTTAGAATAATTTAAAGAATTTTTTATTATTAGTAACATAACCTTTTTTCTTCATAGCTTTTATCTCAGAAATTTCTGCATCGCACTTTGTAGTTTTAATAAAGGAATCATTCTTAAAATGATGCTATTTAAAACAATTAGTCACGTTACATAGTTCTTTTTTATTTAATAAATAAATGTAAATTTCCATAGACGTTACGCTATTTAAGATTATATTCGAGGCATTTGAACATTATTTTATTAAAAGCTATTTTCTTACGTAAAGCTGTAATTCCATCAAAAATTTATTTGTTTTTGTTCCTAACTATATTACTAGAATTGTTAATAATTTATTTGTAACTTAATTAATGTAGAATTCTTACAAATAATGACATAATTATAATTTATTTTGTCTGCAAAACCCATTAAAATACCCCGGAGATTATTAAGGTGACTGCCTACCTTCGAGACCAAAATTTTTAAAAAAACTAATTTTTGCACATTTTTTTGTGTTGTTAGTATAAATAGTACATAAAAATAAGAAAACACATAAAAAATTTTAAATAAATATTGTACTTTTTGATAAATTGGTCGTTTTCAAGGAAATTTCAGCATATTTTGACTGAAACGGCTAACACCATATTAAAATTTCTAATGCAGCTACATCACTTTCCTTTGCACACAAAATACATATAACAATTTTCTTCAAAATGAACCAAAATCTAAGTGAAATAATAAAATTTAAAAAATCTGCAGGTAATCGCACCTTTTAACATGGACATTTTTGCAATTTTTTCAACTTTATCTTTACATAAACAGTCCTAAATAAAAATATATTCCCCCTACATCAAAGATTTTGGTCCATTTCATTAAGAATAGAATATAAAACATTCTCAGAAAATTTCAGGACATTATCTCCATTATTTCTTGAGATATCATGTAAATGGTTTCAAATTTGCTTCAAAAACACTATTTTGAGAAAAACACAATTAAAGTTTTATTTTGCAGTGAAAAGCCACTTACCCTATTCAAAATAATCTAAAATTCCCCGGGATGATATGTCAAGCCTTCTTTTTTTTCCTGCTGCAAAATTTTTATTTTCCTCCTAGCACGTGCTTTTTTCCTTTGTAATTTTACAAGGGGTAATGAATGTCTTTTTGCATCGGAGATACGTCGAAAATCATACTGCTTCAAAATACGGAGCATATAATTACCGACATTTAGCTGCAACTTATTCATTACCTCAATGAAACCACTGGCACCTTCATTAAACTGAAGAACAGCTAGGTAAGCACCTAATTGCAAAGTTTGCAATTCAGTAAAATGTTGTTTTGGAATAATATTCCAAAGAACACCATTAAAACTTTCATTGGCATTTTGTGTCATGCCATGCAAACACTTTTTTAATAGGGTTTGGTCGCATAATTTCATATAGGTTGGCTTAATTATGTTTATGATATTTTGTGAAAGTCCAGTGGATTTATCAGGTAATGTTTTACCCTGAGCTTTTGCTTTTTGAAATTTGCACCAGCTGTCTTTTCCCTGCGGACATTGACCATGCATAGGAAAATCTTTACTAGAACAGCAGTGGTAAAAGGCAGCAATAACTGCACTTTGCATGCTTTCTAAATTGTTTATGTTACTGCGAATAGCAATTCCATAATAATTCTGCAGCTTGTCTATAAAACTATCTGTTAACTTGCCTCTTCCTCCAATTCCTTTCGTAGACTTTTTTAATTTCCGCAAGTGACTCCCAACTCTCTTCTGAACATGGCCAATACATTCAAATTTATTGACTGTATTTGGGCCATACATATTTTTAACGGACTCATATCCCTTAGAGTCACCGTCCCCATAATAATCCCTGTACTGTAATTTACGCAGATTTTCCGATCGCTCAAAAATTCGATATACTCCTATTGTCTCCATGCTAGAAGCAGAACCCTTGTGATTGCGACAAACATGTGAACCGGGAAAAGCACCTGGAGTATTTGACATTTTATTACATATTCTGCAGAAATGGGACATCATTTCGACATCCAATACTTTTCCAGTATCAATGGATATGCAGCTCACGCAACCATTGTGAGATGAGTAGCCCCGTTTCTGCCAAGTCCCATCCAATGACACTCCGCAGTAACTTATATCTGTTAATGATTTTCCTTTTCGAATTTTATCTGCTGCATTGAGCATGCTTTTCTTAGCAGCTTCAGTTGCAGCGCGTAGAATCTTAAGTTCTTGATTTCTAAAAGCTCTTTTAGACAAAAAAGGCAAGTCTAACATGCTAAACAGTTTATTTCCAGCTGTATAGCCCTTTCCGATGAGTCTTAACGCATATACAAGAAGAGTATTTAAGTTAAATGCATTATTAATCTTTTCAGATGACACAAATACCTTAACAAAATCACAGTTCTTACATTTTATATATGAATTTGAGCATATGCCAAATCTTGAATCCTCTCTCAAGCTGAGGTTATCCTGGAAACAAACAGGGCAACACAAAACTGCAAATACAGATATTAATGTTCTAATATCATATATACGATGGCCAAATAGTTCACTAGAACCTTCAGAATATATATTATCAGAAAAAGTTTGCTTCAAGCCCTCAAGTTTTGAAGCACTTGCTGTTTTCTGCTCATCATTCCTTGCAGTTGAAACTTCATTTTCATGTTGAGCATTGTTCAGTGTCGGTTTCTTAGAGTACTGATTTCTTGAAAATCTTCGTTTCTTTGGGCGGTAATTTTTGCAGTGTCCCATATTTATGTTACTTTGAATAGCTTTTAAGCAAAATTGCAATTCAAAATATAAGTTATTTCAGTAAAAAAAACGATCAGAAATACGAAAATAAAACACACATTCAAATGTAAACAGAAACTATTTGTTGCCAATTCTCAGCAACAAATCAATAAACTAAACAGTACAGTAGTGGCTAAACCACTAGAAATATTATTAAAATATTATTTATAATTTAAAAGAAAAAGAAAAATGTAGAAATAGAGTTAAAAAATGCAATTATGTACAACTTCCGGTTCCAGAATGCTACTTCCGGCTCTCTTTTGCAGCTGACGATGGTTTTTAAAATTGCTATATCTTTATTTCTATTTCACATAAATCAAAAAGGAAAACAGATTTGAGAAGAGAAATGATGAAACTAAAAGATTATTAAAGAAAAAAAAATTGACCCAAGTGGTCAAAAACTGACATTTGTACGTAGGCAGTCACCTTAAATGTTTTTAAACCCATAAAAATGGTAATGGCGTTATTAGTTGTGTGTGTAATTATTTTTTAATTAGTTTATTAATATCTTTATCAATACAATATATATATTAATTAAAGATTTTGGTATATATATACTATTATTAACAACTATTTTTTAGCAAGAAATATCTGTATCTTTAAAAAATTTGTTTATGACCGTTATACATGTAATTAGAAATGTTATGTCTAAAACTTATCCTTTTACATATAATATCTCTTATACAAATTACCTGTCTCAAAATATGTTTATATTCTTTATTTAATATCAAAAAATTATTTGTATACATTACATATATAAAACTCATTATCATTTAAGTCTGAAGTATTATAATTAAATATGTGCCTAATACAACCCATATTTTAATTTTATTTATTCGCTTTTTTCGAATTCAAAATTTTAATTATAATTATTTTTATAGATATTTATTAAGTTGACTATTTAAATTTATTTTATCAACGAAATTTCTATTTAATTTAACTGTAAAATACTCAATTTCTTAAGGCTTAACTATGACATCTTCCATTTCTTAATTGTGAAATAAATAGTTAGATATATACTAAATAATATGGTTGTAACTGCTACGTAATTAATTATCACTAAGCAGATAATCTCTCTCAATACCAATTTATTTTTTTAATGCAAAATAAAAAAAAAAAGATCGCAATGCTTTGAATGTTAAAATCTGAATCAAGTTTAAGTTTGAAATTTTCAAAGTTAAAGTTTCAAAAGCCTGTAAAAAAAAAAAAGAACGACTGATCAGAATGACATCAAATTTGACCGGAATATTATTGAAGAAGGGAGAAAACGTATGGCATAAGAAAAAAAATTCAAATTTTAGCAACAGATGGCATTGAAAGCGTCAGAATATGTAATTAAAAATGCATGTCAAGCGTACGACTCATTTCAGTTGTTATAAAATCGCCGGGTACACAGCTTTTCCTCGATTTGAGTCTGAGAAATTCGCCATGACTGTCTCACTGAAGGACCGCGCTCTGCTGGTAAAGCTTTTTTACAAGAACAATGACTGTGCACCAGTAGCTCTGCAGAAGTTCCGGACACTCAAGGGTTTTAAAAAAGCCGTTGGACCGATGACTGCCAATGGTCTGGAGAAAATGATTGAGAAATTTGAAAAGACAGGTTCTTTTGATATGGAATCTGTAGAGGGAGGGAAAAGATGGATTCGACGGTCGTTGAAGAAGTGGCAACAGTAGTGCAGGAAAAATCGAACGATGGTGTGCAACTGTGCTGTGTACGGGTAATTGCCCGAACATATGAAAAGGCCTGTGAGCACGATGCATAAAATTCTACGAAACATCCTTCATTGCTATCCTTAAAAAATAGAAATGTGCAGCAGTTATTTCCTTATGACCTGCGAGCAAGAGAGACTTTTGTTTTAAAATTTCTTTCACGCATGGAAGTGGACAATGAATTGCCGTGGAAAATTATATGGACTGACGAAGCCTATTTCTATCTGATAGGATATGTCAATGCACAGATTTGCCGAATATGGGCAACAGACAGTCCACTCGCCACTCAACCAGTACCACTTCATCCTGCAAAGGTCCTTGTGTGGTACGGGTGTACTGCATCATTTATCATAGGGCCATATTTTTTTCGAGGAGACAGGTGCTTTCGGTCATGTTACCGTTACTGTCAGTGGTCAGCGCTATGTCTTTTGCGCATTCACGTCATTCCAGATCTTCAACAGCGTGGATGTGTGGATGGTATCATTTTATGCAAGATGGCGCTCCTCCGTACATTTGAAAACCCAGTGAAGCAGCTGCTGAAATCACAATTCGGAAATGCTAGAATTATCAGCCCCCATTTCCCTACATCCTGACCTCCCTGATAACCTGATTTTAATACATGTGACTTCTGGCTGTGGGGCTAACTGAAAGATGCTGTGTTCAGTGCTCCGATTGCACACTTAGCTGAACTGAAGGCATGCATTGCGCAACACATTCTGAATGTGACCCCGGAGGCACTTCGATAAATTGTGGAACATGCTGTTTCTAGATTTGATTTTGATGCACCAAACGGTGGACAGCATATTGAACATGGTTTGCTCCAGTCTGGAGAAATTTAAAAACCGATTTGATGGTTGATTTTTATGCGATTTTTGGCCTCAAGACAGTTAAAAACCAATTTTTCCCATCCGCTGTGATATGACCTGGCCATGGTGGATAGGCTTACGTGACCAACAATATCACACCCATGCAGTCATGCACATTGAACAGTACAGTTCGTTTGGAGACATAAAAATTATCAATAGTGACACAATAACCTTTCCCCAGGAATCGATCCTTCAAGCGTAAAACAACTTTGGTGGAAACTGGATATTGGCTGTATTTTAGATTATACACTGTTCTATCACCTGTGTTTACGAGGAAATCTGAAATGTATCCACTTTATGCCTCATAAAAAACGAAACACTTCAAGCCAAATCTTCCTCTTTTTTTGGAAATCAACTTTTCCTACTTGAGCCTGCCTTTGAACCGTATCAAACTCTCATCTAAACTAAAATTTTCCCCTGGTATATATACTTCTTGAAATTTGAGGTGAAGATGTTCCTTAGTTCATAAATTTTATTCAATCTTGGCCATGGGTGTCAGTCCTTATCAAAATCCTCATTACTAGTAAAATGAAGAAACTTCATTGAGCAATAAAAACCTTTTTCTTCCAATTACTTTTGGAAAATTGGTGTGGATAATATTTGACTCTTAGACCAATAATGTTCTTGTTCTGGCTTCTTTATGACTCCTTGGAGTAACAAAACTGAAAAAAATAGTCTTAGCTCTTCAACATTCGTTTCTGTCCATTTTTTCTAGCCTGATCCCTCTTTACAAACTGTTTTATGGATATATTGTTCAGCGAATCTATTAGTCTCCTGGACTATCATTCGTAATATTTCATCATCAAAAAAAGTTCAAAATAATTAAATATACTTGCATTATTATCTATTTTCACAGTAATTCCCGGATTTCCACAAAAAGGAACTGAAGAAGGAATATACTTCATATCAATTTTGAACCACTGCCTAACACATTACAAGTTTATTGAATCATGATCGGATTCATCGCTATATGAGGAGCAGTCAAAAAAATCTATATCACTATCAAAATCAAAATCGCTTTCAGAATCTGATAAGTCATCAGACCACTATGTCGATCGCAGAACGATTTCTAGTAACCATTTCTGATAAAAATTAAGCGGCAAAAGTGAAGTTTGAGCGGTAATACCACGTACCTTTAAATGCCTCATTTTCATGAACAACTAATGATATCTGTTGGCCAAAACATTAATTAAACGTCTAATACTGTATATAATTTATTTCGGTGGTTAAACTGAAGAAAAGCGGGATACGCTCCTCAATAAAGGAAGAAAAACACATGCTCGAGGAAATCACAGAATCAACAGATTTTGCTGCATTTCAGTTGCCCTTGAAAATCGTGGGATGAGCGCGGGATAACTTACACGTTAGCTAGAGGGTTAACGTGTAAGTTACACCTTAGTCATTGTTTTACGATTCATTTATCATTTGTAATCGAACCCTATGAAATTCTGATACTTACAGCGCCATCTGTTGCTAAAACTTTCAATTGTTCCTTTTCTTATGCCATACGTTTTCTGCCTTCTTCAATAATATAT